>PDNC01000005.1:0-437420 GCA_002572885.1 Blastomyces parvus
AGAATCAGACATCTTAATCACTACTAAATGAACTGTGTGAATGCAGCATATTGGTAGCATGTCTCACTAAGAACCTCAAGATCTCTATATTCAACAATCACACTCAGTGTCATCTCACAGTTGTTTTGAATGTTCTGGAATTGACTCTATGATCATATCTGCCTCACCAACCCTGTAGATGTATCACTTGAAGTTCCCCACATTCATCTAACAGATCTGATGAATGTCTCAGAGTCAACCAACTATCTTCTATTCAACAATTCTTAGGTGTTGCTTGAAGTTCCTCATGTTTGTCTAACAGACCTGATGAACATCTCAGAGTCAACCAACCACCTCCTTATTACTCTATAGATTCAGCAAGTGTCACTCAAAGTTTCTCATGTTTGTCTAACAGGCCTGATGAACATTCTGGAGTCAACTGATCACACTCACATTCCTCTATAACTCAACCTTAATTGACAGTAAGTCAATTAGATTACCTGAGCACTCATTCTAGACATCAAGTTATGCAGAGTGAATTGGTAGATTATCTGAGCACCTGTTCTAGACATCAAGTTACACAGAATGAATAATGATGTTTCCATCATCAATCACCAGCCAGTGTTTAGATCAGAGAAGACTGTCACTACTGAAAACACAGAGTGAGACCACAGTGAGGCCTCAGACACTCACTGTATTCAGTATTCTCAGTCTTCAGCTGAGAAGCATGCAATTGTGATTTCTGAAGTCTGGAAGAATGAGGATGGATGCTATGCTGATCTAAAAGAGGCAGTCACTCTCTATAACTGTCTCAAAGCAGAAGGAATGCTTGCTATGATTTTCACCAGGCAGTACAAGAAGATCTCCATGCAACTGCTAAGTGCCTCAGTGCTCAACTGGGCTGACTCCTTCTATCAGTGACTCATTGCATTCAGAATGAAAGAAATGAAGCACTGCAAGAAAAGAAGTTCAATTACTTCTATCTATACTGAGTACATTCAAGGTCAGGCAGAAGAATCATCACACTTGCTGAATACTGACATGATGATGACCATCATGAAAGGCCTGGAAGTGCTTGAATGATGTCTAGCTGATCAGCAATGCACTCTGAATGAGCAAAGTGCTGAGGTGGCAAATCACATGACTGACATTGAGACAGTTGAGCAGTGTGTGACAGCTTAAGAAGCTGTCTTAGCTGATCAGAACAAGCAAATAGCTGATCACACAAAGAAGCTGCAGGTGCTTGAACACTGTTTAGATGAGTGAGAATGCACCATAAATGACTGTCTGTGCAAACATGAATGTTGAGAGAAATATTACCTGAAAGACACTGCTCACTCAATGATCTCACCAGCAAGTGAACTCAGAGAGAGCAGTATAACTGAGGTGAGCTGCCTGAGAGAAGCCTTCCTGCTGGCCTGAAGCCACTTAGAACTCTCATCTATCACAGAATGTTACACATACAATACTGATGGAAATTGAATAAGGCATGATCCCGGGGCCAACCTATCTCATGATTGACAGGGCCTGCTCAACTCACCACCTCAGACTGACCAACAGAACCTTTCTCACCAGAAATCCTGGCATGATTTCCCCTGTGATGACACAAACACAAGTGATTGAAACTCTCTAGAATGATTGGCAACTGCGAGCACTCTGACCACAGGCAGAATTGCTACTTCAACCTACAGTTCTGACCAATCTATCAGACTACAGGCCACAGATGTAATGCTATATGACTCTGAGAAGGTTGACATGACAGCATTTGTCTCCTGACTTGAATTCATGGCCACCTTAGAAGGGGAGGCCACTGTTCTCTGAGTTCTTCTTTTATGCTTGAAAGGATGAGCATTAGAGTGGCACAATGAATTATCACCTGAATATCAGAGTGATATGGCAATGTCACTCACCATCACAATTGATGAGTTGAGGAGTGAGTTTCAACTCTCAGAGAGAGAAGCCTGGAACCAAGCTCAGGAGTTGCAATTCTCATTTGAGAAAGTGGCTGAGCTTTCACTCATCATCTATATCACCTGCAAGATTAATCTTCTGTGAGCAGCCAGCATTTTCAATCAAGCAATGATGAAATGTCTCCTGTGAGAAGGATTGAAAAGTGAACTAGTGATGATCATCTCACTAGTCTCAACAGAACATCTGAATGATTTCTGCAGGTGTATTTAAGACAATGAGCTCACTGTCTGAAGAGCTTGAGTTGACTGATATCAGCAATTTCTTGAGTACAGAAGGGTGAGATACTGAGCTGAGAATAGATTCCTCATCTTTCATCAATGAGATTGGTAAGCTGAACTGATTACTCAATCAATCACTCATGTGTGGCAGCAACACAATCAGCAAACTGACACAGCTGCCTGACTGTGACAGCAATGTCAACTGAACACAGTTCTCAGAGTGGTGAGAGCTGGTAAGGCTGACTCAACAGCACTGCTCAAGTCAGTGAAGAATCAATTAACAGTCAGGCCAGTACTCTCAGCAGAGTGTTTTATATGCAGTGGCTCTCATTATACAAATTGCTGTCTGCAGAAAATCAATGATCATGTAGTCAACCAAGTTGATTTCAAGAACTTGAACTCACTATCAGATCAGGATGATGACATTCTAGATTCAGATAGTGAGGCAGAAAAATAGTTGAGAGAATGAGTGCTGAGAGACTCATCTTTCTCACAGAAGCTGCAGAGGCTTCTCTCTCAGAAGATGATTGTAGTATTTTTAACACAGACATGTACACATTAGCCAACAATATTTCAGATGCCAATTGCAACATTATCAATGGCTTGCACTACTTATCTTATACATTCTTATCAATTCAAGTGATAACTCAGTGAAGTGACCTGTTCATGTGTATAGACACAGGTGTGAGAATCTCTCTCATTGATGCTGAGATTGCCAGGTTATTTTTCCCTGAAGATTCATCTATACTCATGCCCTGCAATCACTGTGTGAAAATCAGAGACATTGAAGCAGAGTCAGACATCTCAGACATCTATATTAATTCAACCATTATAATACAAGATATGCAGAGTTCACTCTTTTCTATACAGAGTGAACTTCACATAGTCAAGCATCTAGAGTGCAACATAATTTTAGTCAATGACATTTTATCACATGCTGGAGTGAATATAGATATGCAGAAGTAGACAGTCATCTTCTTCAATCAGCATTCTGTATAAGTGAGAACTACTCAAGAAGTGGTCTGAATGGGAGAACAAGAACATTCACTGAAGAAGAGGGTCAAGCAAGCTCAACAGCAATTTGTGATTCAAGCCACTCAGGTGGCTATGATAGAATCAGGAACTGAGATTCTGATTTCTGTATCTCACACCAATCTGCCTGCAGACATGTAATGAGTATTGAACTCAAAGTTGATATTTGACAGAGAATCAACCACTCTGGCAGGCATTTCAAGAGTCATTATCAACTTCAAAGTGATCATGCTTTCATTCACTAACTTAGAGACAACACTGGTGTCAGTGCAATCTCAGCAGATTCTGAGATACATTACACTGATTGCTGAGTAGAGGCTTATTCACCTATCTGCAAATGTAATGTTGGTGGCAACTGACAATGATGATGGAGAGAATCTGCTGCAAGTCTCTGAGCCAGATGAGGAACTGATTGAAGCAGATATCTCCTCCCATCTAAACACCAGCAAGTGAGCTGCAGTTCAAGTGATGATTAACTGCTATCACTGCTTGTTTCACATCACTCTAGAAATGTTTACTGATGGCACTAAAATGCTGTTGCATTTTGTGAATGAGTATGACATTGCAGAACTCAAGCAATGAGTATATCTGCTATCTTGAAGAGATCAGAAGGCAATGAACAAGATTCTAGACCTGCTTTTGAAAAACAGTTGCATTGAATGAGTTTCTCTAGAGAATAGAAATCCCATTGCATCACCAGCATTTATAGTTTGAAATAAGGAGAAGCTGAGAGTGATAGTCAACTTGCAAAAAGTGAACACTCACCTACTCTCAAACATCTACTCATTGCTCACTCAAAGAGATGTTCTGCAGTTCTTGAGTGATTCCACATTCTTTTTCTTCATGAATATTCAGCAAGAGTTCTTCCAGCAATCAATTGAAGAAGCTGACTGATTTAAAATGATCTTCATTACACTTCATCACAGGCTGGAAAGATTCACAGTCACTATCATGAGGCTGGTGACCTCCCCTGGCTTCTTCCAGCAAAGAATGGAGAAGATCTTAGCTCAATACCTTTGGCAGTTCACACTCGTCTATGTGAACAATGTGATCATATATTTGTGGGATCTGAATGACCACCTCCAGCACCTAGATGAGATATTCACTGTGTTGAAAAAATCCAGTGTGACCATGTCTCTGTGGAAATGCTATTTTGAATACCTGTTGATTGTGCTACTGAGACACTATGTAGAGTGGTTGAGTATATTCATGCAAGAAGAAAAGATTGAAGTGATAACAAACCTGACATTTCCAGAGACACTAGAAGAACTGGAAGATGTAGTTGAATTATTCAATTACTATCATGACTTCATCAATCTCTTTGCTGACAAGATAGAGTCTCTGAAGACTCTCAAGATGCAACTGCTGAAAAATAGCTCATGTAGTAGAAGTCAACAGGCTTTGTATATAGTGAAGACAAGAATAGTTGAATTTGAAGATTCTGAGCTATATAGAGAATTGGTCATGGATGCACAGCTATTGTTTGATGTCATTAAATGAGCACTTATAACCACCTCAACGCGGGTGTACCCTGATTTCAAGAGGTCATTCATTCTGTATATTGACTCAAGTAAGCAATGGGGTATCAGAGTCACACTACACTAAGTTGATTTGAATGATGTAGAATGATCAATCCTTTTTCTGTCACAATGGCTGAACACAGCCAAACAGTGATATTGAGCAACCAAACTGAAATGCTTAGAGTTGATATGAGCACTGTGAAAATTGCCACAATACTTAGATGATGACTTCACAGTTGTCATGAATCATATGTCCCTGGTCTCAGCTCTTCAATCACTCACAATGAGCCACAGAAGCAATTGACTGGTGAACTGAGTCTTAGTCCTGAGTGCCTACTTGCTGTGAATGAAAATTCACTACTGTAAAGAGATCACCCACACCAATGTTGACACTCTGTCCAGACTATGATGCCTGCATGATGATTTGAAGAAAATATCCCCAGATGAACATAAGAGAGTCACTCAAGCAGTTGTCAATCAGGCAGAGAGCTTCACAGATGCATCACCAGCAGATGTCTATATGGTGACTGTGATCATGGTGAGACTTGCTGACAATGTCACAGATCAGTTACACTGAGATATACCACATGATTCTATGTTGAGAAAAGTATTCCACAAGGCCAGCAAGAGAGGGCAATATCATGTGTTTACTGTCTGAGATGGCCTTCTATATCTTGACAATTCCCACCTTTGCATTCCCCACTCACTAGTCAATGAGGTAATCCACCTATGCCACAATGCCACAGGCCACTCTGGCCTGCATTGCACAGAAGATGTTGTCCATCAAGCATTCTTCATCCTGAATGCTTGCAAGAGAATACTTGCCTGTCTATCACATTGTCTCAGTTGTCAGATTGTCAAACCTCTGAATCATGCACTGTGAGGCCAGTCACACCCCATAACCATCTCAAAAGAGCCATTTGAAACTCTTTCACTTGACTTTATCACCAGCCTGCCAGTCAGTAATGAGTATGACAGCATCCTGACCATGACAGACAAATTCTCCAAGACAATTATCTTAGTTGCTGAAAAGAAGAAGTGGAACACACCTCAGTGAGCAGCTAGCTTCTACAGAGAGGTAATCTGCTGATGACAGCTGCCCCTGATCATTATCTCAGACCACAATCCAAAGTTCACCACTCAATTCTGGAAAAGCCTTTTGAAATTGATGAGTATCAAAAAGTGAATGACAACCACCTACAATCTGCAATCAAATGAACAGAGTGAACACACTAATCTTTCTGTCAAAATCACCCTGCACACATTGCTAGTCAGGAAATACAAGACAGAATGAAAAGATCTTCTTTCTCATGTGAAAAGAACTCTAAATGCAGTAGCTGCTCATCCAACATCAATATCACCATTTCAACTGATGACAGGGGTTAAACTGAGGTGGTTCTCTATTGCTGATGGAGAATCCAAGTCTTCAGACACTGCTGAATTTATTGCTGAACATGAGGCTATACAAAGAGAGGTCTTGAAGCAATATACACTAGTACAGGCAAGAATGGCAGAGTTGTTCAACCATGATCACCAGCTTCCTGACATTCAGGTAGATGATTGAGTGTTTTTGAACCTGGCTGCAAAGAGCCAGAAGAAATATGTGATAAAAGAAGTGTCAAAGTTATCCCCCCAGTGAATAGGTCCATTCCATGTCATAAAACAAATATCTGAGGTTGCCTTCCAGCTGAACCTACTCACTCATTGACAGATACACTCTGTGATATCAGTAATTCACTTGGAAAAGACCTCTCTGACAGGGGCAGACATGACACATTCACTCTCTGAGCCTGTATTAGTGAATGGTCAACTGCAATATGAGATCAATTGAATCCTGCAAAAACACAAAGATGACAGAAACACATACCTGCTAATATGATGGAAAGGATACAACAACCCCACCTGAGAGCCTCTCAAGAAAATCACTCAGAATGCCCCCAACCTTGTCAAGGCCTTTATGGCCAAAAACCCGCGTGGGTGACCGCGCAAAAAATGAGAATTCAAAAGAATTGCAGAGTGAGAGACAAACAGATAACAAAAACAATGAAATTCATTCTTTTAACATACAAGGAATCAACAAAGGAAATAACCACTCTTCCCTCTCTCTTCTCTCATGCAACCCAAACCAATATCATCACAGACAAAGAAGATGTTCACTCAAAGATGAATATGCAAAAAAGAAAAAACAGCAACAAACATGGAAAATTCAGGAAAACACCCCCCCCCCACCACTCTATCTCATTGCTCATCAGTCATCATCATTCACTGATTCACACAACTTCTTCTTCTGCACTGCCAGCCACTTCTCTCAAAGATTGATCTTCATGATTACACTGCCATTCACAATGTCTTCAAGACACATCTCATCTGGCAGGTGGAAATGCTGAATGTGTCTGACCATCACATGAGCCATCTGCACTGCATTGATGAATTCTCTCAATACTCAAATGTTCTTACGCACGGCAACCACAGATTTCAACTGGTCTTTCTTGAGAGTCTTCAGTCATAGCAGAAAGTGATACTCACCTGACTCAAGGCTACTACACTCACTCAATGACACCTTGAGATGCTTGTCTGAGGTATTCAAGGATGACAGCACTTCTTCACTTATTTTCACCTGCTTGCATTTCACCAAGCTGGTAGCCACACCTGAGTGCTTGTGAGGGGTGAGAGTCTTGAAATCTTCATCATCACTCACCTCCATCACCAAGATCATCTTGCTGAGTCTCATCTTCTTCTCAGCTGCCTCTGCCTTCTTCACCTTGCTAAAATCTGGCATGAAAGCCTCAAGAGTCATAGTCTCCACCATCTTATCATATGCCTGCTTGCAGTTAAGCAAGCAGCACACTCTCTTATTCTCTCATTGGCAATTGACACAAGCACCATGACTCTGCTGCTGCTCAGCAGCATCTTCAGAAGCAACCACACATTCAGAGAAGAAGCTGTTGTCTCCAGTGCAATGACTGCACTCTCACACTGCTAACTCACCTCTGATTTGAAGAATGACCACATCATGATTGACACCACTCTTTGAATCAATGACCTGTGGTGTGATTATCCCCTCATCAGTCATTCTTCAATGTAAAACTTGCTTCAGCTCATGTTTCACTAATTCCCTCATTGCTTTCTGACTGAGAAGAACATGAAACTCACAGTCAACAAAGAACATTGCTTCAGTGTCACCTGCAACACACTCAATGATCACCACTGCCTTCTTCAACTTGCTAATCTCAGTTTCTCAGCAAATCACTATATGTGCCTTGACTGAATTCTCATAATTGTCCAGGCACAGATCACTCACATTGTCCTTGTGCAGCTGTCACAAGTGTGGGATACACCACATGAGATTATCAGAGTCAATCAACTCAGCTGCTGACTCAACCACTCTCTTATCATTCTCATTGTCCTGGCCATTCTGCTGCTCATTCACATTCATCTCCATGTCTTTCTCTGAGAATCATCACTCTGCTGCTGGCCAATTCTTCTTCAACTTCACAAAGAATATCATCAACTTCTGTTTTGACTCTATGTCAATCACCCCAGTCATCATCACCAGCTCTATACTCATGTTAGATGCATGTTCTTCACAGGCAAGGAATTCAACTTACTGCTGTCCAACTGCTCTGCAGCTCAATCACTCCCCTTGTCACCTGAATTCTGCAAGCACGTGGATCATCATTGCATGTTGCTGGCCCTCTTTTCCTCACCCCATTTAGCCTTTTTCACTACCCACACCATCTTGTTGTTGTCATCTTCATTGTTGTCATTTTTATCACTTTCACTTTCACTGTCAGTTGCCCTAAGTTTCTCTAGTCAATGTTGGTATTCACCTAGCATTGAAAACACATTGAGCTCTGAGTATGATGATAAAATGCTCAATCTTTGCAGCTCTCACACATCTCTGAGATCTTTCACATCCTCATCCATCTGAATGTTCTCAATTTGTTGCATGAAATCACAGTTTAATCACAGCAAGCTCACTATCCACAGATCAAAGGCAATATGTCTGACCTCTACATCATTGTCATTCATTGAAGATTCCTGGCCCCTTAGAGGATTGAAATTGCCGGGCAACCAGCCCCTCTTTATACTCACTGCCTGCTGTTCAGAAATCTTCTTTCTTCATCTCACACAGTCATCTCAGCCACTAAGTGACTATTCACCCTGTGTCCACACTGAACTCTTCTTCTTCTTGCTATTTCCTTGTTCAATTCCTCTGGCTTCCATGATTTCTTGTGCCATTTTATTCAATTCTTTTCCACTCTACAATTCAATTCTTTTCACCTCTTTGTACACCTCTCATGGCACCAAATCACTGTTCTATTTCTGAGCATTTCCCCCTTGTTCTGTTTCTACACATAAGGTGATTATCCTCTCACAAAGTGATTGTGGCAACTTCCCCACTCTATCACTCAACCTCTTTTATTTGTTGTATGATGTCTGCATCATGCTACTCAGCTGCTCTCTTTTCCTTATTCTGGCAAGCATCATACATATTGAGTATAGTGCCTGTGTGGCATTGTCCTTGATTATCTCATCCAGTTTAGCACTCACTCTACCTGCCTTCTTTATTTCAACATCACCTTCTACTCACCCTGCCTCATTCTTTCAGACAGAGGGACTGTGGCATTTCACTCTCTATTCTTCCACTCTTGAGTATTCTGCTCTGTGGCATTCTGCTCCTTTCTCATGAATATTCACTCCTTCTACAAATTGCTCTATTCTATCCTTTCTATCCAAGGCAATTCTTATTCTATTCCTTTCTATTGCAGGTGATTACATACTCTATATGATCACTTCTACCATATAGAAAGTGATCATAATAAACAAACAAGCATGTATATATAGCAGGGCATTCACCCACCTCATTTTAGAAGAATCAGACATCTTAATCACTACTAAATGAACCGCGCGAATGCAGCAATGATGTCTCATTTAAAAGAATTAATCTTTATAGACTACAACAGCTTTATCAATTATAGATTGATCAATTCATTCAATGAGTACTTATACATATTCAAGAATATCATATTTCAGAAGAATCTTCATCTCATCAACTCATTTATCTTAAGAATTGAGAATTTAAAGAATCTCTCAAGCACAGCTTAACAGACAGCTGCAGCTATTTCTACAGAATCTTCTACTATTCACTTCTTGAGATTCAACAGTCTTTTTATTCATGAGAAAGTCAAAAAGAACTGTTCACTGTTTCTGATTTCTATCAAGAATTGATGAATTGACTATAAGATTTCAGCATAAATTCTCATCTTTTTAGTTCAGAACACTCTGATTAAGTGAAATACTCTGACATTCTCTGAGAATTCAATTACAGTGAAGAAGTCTTCAGTGAAAATTTTCACTGAGAATATTAATCTCTCTACTGACTCAGAGATTGTCAATCTGTCAATCTTAAGTAATCTGAGTCAAGCCAGAATCTCTCTCAAATGAAAATATTATTATCATACTTATATCAAAGAGATTAATTATCTCAAGCAGATCAGTATCTGATAATTAATTGAAAGAACTTCTGATATAATCATTCTATATGATCAGTGAGTTTTTGATAAGAAATTTAATAATCTGAGTAAGATCATTCACTATAAAGTACATTGAGTAGTCTGTGATAATTATCAGTAAAAAGAGATGAATTATTCAAAGATATTTATCTCAGTAGTATTCATCTCTACATCTTAAACACTTATGATAATCTTGACATTCTGAGAGTGATATATTCTGCAGATTAATATAATTATCATATTTCTGAATACTCAGCTATCTGTCACTGAGTAAATATATATAAATCAACTCACTGAATTTTATGAGAGTTATAAAGATCTTGTCTGTAAATTAATATAAAAACTCTACAGATTTAAGTAAGCAGCTCTCTTATGATATAAGAAACTGTAAAAAATACTATTAAAATCAGACTTTCACATCAGTTCTTACAACACTGAGTTATTTATTCATAGCTCAAGAAAAATCTATATTATTATTTATATAGATAACATTTATCTTTACAGCTCAGAGATGAATAATCTGCTCTGAGCTCAGACTGAGATCACAGCTAATTACAAGATCAAGAATATTAATGATTCAAATCACTATTTGAGTATAATAATTGAAAAGAATTTCAATTCATTAATATTATCTTAATCACTCTTTATCAAGAATCTTCTCAAAGAATTTTTTATAAAGAACTGTCATCTGACATTCATCTTAATATAGAAGAATATTAATTTCATGAATAATAATAAGAAACTGATCATCTACACAGCAGAATTTACTCTATATTTTTATCAATCAGATATTAAGTCTTTACAATATCTTATAATTAATACACAATCTGATATTAGTTTTACAGCTGAGTTCTTGAAGTGATTCAGCACTCACTCTATCTCTAAGAACTGAGTTATATTTAAATACATACTTCACTATTTACAGAGCACACTCAATAAGAGTATTTTCTATCATAGAAATCTCAATATCAAATTTATAATATATGTTAATGCTGATTAAGTAGATAGAAATTCAGAATCTCAATTTATCACAGATTATATTATCTATATAACAGATGACTCTATCATCTGACATAGTTACTGATAAATCAGTGTATTTAAATCATTAATTAAGATAGAATATATTACAGTATCTGAAGTCATTTACAAACTGATCTGTCTTCAGAAGTTACTGAAGAATGCTGAATTCTTATCATCTCATCTGAATAATCTCAATTTTAATAATAACTCAATTCTCATACTGATCAATGATCTGATATATATGATTCACACTGATAATAAATCAGCTATAGAGCTCTCTTCTTCAGAGACAATCTTATGTCAGTTCAAGTATATAGAGATCTGATTTCACATTCTTCAGAATCTCATCTGTAAGAATCTTATATTGATTTAATACATTCTCTCTGTCAAGAACACTGTGAACAGTCTTACTAAGTCACTCAGAGTGATTAAATATACACATTGAAGAGATATTATTAAGATGAAGAGCTAGAGAGTGGATTTCTTTACTTTTCTTACTTTTCTTTACAAATTCAATGTAGTGATACTTGCTTTCAGAGCAATTTTTGTATGTAGCTGCATGTACTATTACTATAGTGAGTGGGGGTGTGAGACACCCACATGTTCTCATGTAACCACTTTGCCACTATATAATCACCCACTTAGCTAGCAATTCTCAATCAATCAAGCTTTTCACCTCTCACATGGAGGGGGTAAAAGGAGGAAAGAATTAAGATGTCGTAAATAATAGTAATTCTAATAATAATACAAGGTATCTTTAGCTAGTGACATCTCTCTCCTTATCCAGCAAATAGATACTATGGTTTCCACCCGATAGGGATCAGAGCAGCAGCAACATCTTGCACGCCTCGCTCGGTAGCTAGGAGATTAAACTGGGCTGCCGCATTCCTAGTATCCTGAACCTCAACTCGGAGACCAAGAAGATTGATCTGTTTCCGAGTCTCCGGCGAGATAGGGTAGACAGAGGCGCCCAGCCCAAGAATAAGAAGATCTAAAACCCATTTCCGTATTATTAGCCTTGACAATTCGGTTAAGAATTCATAGTTGAAGTGAAACAAGCAGCCCATTCAAAAGCAAAAGCAAAATAAACATAAACATAAAAATAGGAAAAATGATAGACTCACCAGGCTTCGGCCACACCAACTTCAACACCCCCCAAACTTCCCCACTAACATCCCACTGTCCCTTATCATTAATCATCGCTCTCATCCCACCCCTACCATCACCACCACCTTTGCCCGCCTCCCAAGGCCTCCACGTAAAAACCTCGCCATCAACTAACAAACACCCATCTCCATCAGTAATCCTCACCCCATTATCCAGCTGGAACCCATCGGGCAAGCACGCATCAATGGCCGTCGATGGACCCGCTACGTCCGCAAGCACATTTAGCGCGCTGAGCGTGGATTCACTGGCCGCGTCCCTGTCGAGTCCTTCTGCTTCATCAGCGTCGGTATCGCGGGTGTAGCGGCGACTAAGGTTGCGGTTGCTGGCATCACTGACACTGCGCGGTTGGGGTTGCGGCTGGTGGTGTTGGCTTTTATTATTGTTGTTGAAGGAGGAGGAGGAAGCGGTGGTGGTGAAGTTGCGGAGGGAAGGGAGGTAAGGTTGGTTTAGGGTGTTTAAGTGCTGGGTTGTTAGAGGAAGAGTTCGGCGCCGTAACGAATGCCTACATATTGCGAATGATACGGGTGTTGCGGATGGTAAATGTGTATGCGATCTTGTCGAAGGGTGCAGTGACCGGAGAAGCCGAGCGGCCGGAGTCTGGAGCCGCATTGTGAGTAATATACTGCAATCTAGACGATGGAGGCGGAATCGGTACGCTTTCTTTTCAATGCGCGATACAGTTAGTAGATATCCAAATAGATGGCAATGTTTATCCTGGTAAATCAACAATTGCTGATGTTAAATAGATACATGGACTGTTCGCGATCCGCCGCAGCTCAATCGGTCCGATGGATAAAAGCGAAAGAAACAGACAAAACTCACAAATTATTATTTCTTATATCATCTCCGAATAAAAGAAAAGAATATAATCGGCTAGAAAGTAAATTAGAATTTGGTCAGATATAGGTAAATCAATAATCATTTATGGTTGTCGGTCGCATAACTTAGATAGGGTTCAACAAATCTTGGAATAAGCGCGCCTTGGCGATATCACGCCAAGCCCACGCCAAGCCCGGGTCGCAACTAATAAAGTTCCGCTCCGCTGCTCGCTTCGTTCGTTCTCCGCCATCCGAGCTTCCTCTACTCCGTACAAGTTCAGCACATCAGGCTTTACACAGGGCAAGTACAATTATGGTACTATTACTATTCGATCCAAATTATTACATCAGTTTATTTCCATTTATCCAGATATAGATGCCACAACGCCGTTGGCAGCATGAGTATCCGACCAACCAACTTAAAAAGGGCTAATTGCTTCGTATTGATAGATATCTAGCTATTACGTCTATGTTGGTCTACTATGAACCGGCCTCAGAAGCAGAAGTATCCGATCTGAGGGGATTCTTTTCGTTTTTAATAAAAGGCAATCATTACTTCCCCACAACACTGTTCCGCCTCAAAGCGGAATGGCCTTAATAAAAGCTACGGGGAAAAACCACACAATTTCGCAGCAGAGGAAAATATCAAATCACCTTCAAAGTGATTTGTAAACAAAAAGAAAATGAAGAAAATGAGCACGGCTTACCAACAACACCCCTGCCGACCCACCTAACGCCAGCCAAAAGATTTCGCAATCGCTATTCCACAGGTGCATGAACCGATCTCTTACTGGAAACATCTCTTATCCTTCCCTCCTTTCTTCCTTTGCCCTGTCCTTTTCATCTTCCTCTGTTCTAGTCAACAAGTTTCACGAGGAGCAAGCTGGATTTTTACATCCTGAATGCTGGAGGGCTATCCCGGAGCAAATTTCATCATGTGATCCCTACCGAGAATAACCATTGCCGTCTGTTAGCTGAGCGAAGATCTTTCCAATCTCGAACTCGTGCCATTCCTCTCCTCATCTGATTGGCTAGAGCTGTCGTCACCCCCAGCCGCAGGCGCGCTGCGTAAACGTTCAGCACGGTCTTGTAACACCTGCGCCTCTGCAGCTGCTTTCTGGGCACGAATCTGTTTCCGCCACATGCTCCAGTATCTTCCCTTCAGGCTAAGAAGCTGTTCATGGTTTCCACATTCTACCACTTGTCCGTTATGTAGCACAAGGATTTGGTCTGCTGTCGTTATCGTGCTCAGGCGATGTGCAATAACAAGCATCGTGCGACCTTTGGACAATGTTGACAGCGCTCCTTGGATGTGTTCCTCCGTTTCCGTGTCCAAGGCAGCAGTGGCTTCATCGAGAAGAATGATCCGGGGATCTTTGATGATCGTGCGTGCAATAGCCACGCGCTGTTTCTCTCCTCCACTCAACCGTAGGCCTCGTTCGCCCACCTTCGTTTGGTAGCCGTCGGGGAATGCGAGAATCTTGTCATGGATGCTTGCGGCCCGACACGCAGCGTAAACTTCCTCGTCTGTAGCAGCAGGGTTTGCATACTTGAGATTATACATTAATGTTTCGTTGAAAAGAACGGTATCTTGAGGCACAACGCCAATATGTCGACGAACTGAATCAATCGTTAGGCTCTCAACTTTGTGCCCGTCGATAAGGATATGACCCATCGAAGCATTGTAGAACCTGAATAGAAGTCGGAAAACGGTCGATTTCCCCCCGCCAGACTCGCCAACTAGCGCAGTTGTTGTTCCAGGACGGCAATGGAAATTCAACCCGTTCAACGCGGGTTTACGGGTATCGTACGCAAACCTCACGTCTTCGAAGATAATCTCGCCATTGCACCGCGGAAGTTCACGTGCGTTGGGCCCATCAACGACAGTTGGCTGTTCCCTGAAAAGTTCCAACATCCGCTCCGAATTTATCATGGCAGACTGGATAGAGCGGAAAAATGTCCCAAAGAAGTTAAGTGGTCCCTGGAGTTGCGCCATGTACGTCAATAAGCTAACAAACTTTCCAACCTTCTGTTCGCCTGTTGCAACTTGATAGGCAGCGAGGAAGCATGTGATCAGCAGTCCAAGCATGAAAACAGTATTTTGGCAGGTATTCATTAACGTCAGTGAAAATAAGACATGATACTCGGCCTGCTGGAAATCGCTAACAGCGCCACGATACCGGCCAAATTCGTACTGCTCTGCGTTGAAGTATTTCACGGTTTCGTAAGACACCATCGAATCGTTCCTATAGAAAATGACAGTCCGTCAGTCAGCAAAGATTTTCTGAGCAAACTTCGAAATATGAACCACTCACTTCACTGCATCTTCTTGCCTACTAGCATTGACCATCTGGCGGCGGATTGCAGCCCTCCATTGCGCCATGCGAATAGTCACATAGAGGTAGATAAAGGTAACGATTGCCACTACCAGGGCGTAGTATACGTCGAAAACGATCCAGAAATAACCCACCGCGACGCAGAGATCGATCAACATAGGGATAACCTGGAAGGTAAACTGTTCGAGGAACGTGTTGATAGAATTGCCTTTACTTAAAGCCGACAACACTTCCCCAGTCTTTTTGCCCAGATGGAAATCGAGACTCAGGCTATGAACATGCTCAAAAGCAGCTGTTGACAGTTCCATGTATGAATATTGCCCAACAGGAATCCATAAAAAGGAGCGCAAGGAACCGATTAAGCCCTGACTCCCCTGGAGCCAACGGAAGAAAACGTAGAGGCAAATGCCACGCCATGGAATGTAAAATTCTTCTCCAGTCTCCCCGGAGAGGACGTTGGTTATTGTACCAATTTGAATGGGAACCAGAACATTGATGACAAGCTGGATAATGACCAGGAAAAAACAGGCAACAACTGTTAACTGCAGGCGCGGTGATTTGGATGGCCAGAGGTAAGGAAAGAATAAGGAATAGCCGCTGATATATTCCCACCAGCTGGTTGAAGGTACAGTGGTCGGCCGAACCCAGGCGTCCTCTGCTGGTTTAAGATCTGGATCATGTTTTCGGTTGGGAGGAGATGACCCGTAGCCGTCACCATTCATTCCGGTAGCATGCCCATTTAACAACCTTGTGGTCTCTGAAGCTTCCCTGGAAGCGAAGCGTGCAGTATCTTGGCGACGACGGCGCTCCCATCCAGTGGAAATTAAGGTATAGAAGACAACGATGCCAAGCAAGACAAAGACCCTCACTACAGCAATTATTATTTCCACTGTTTCCCAGGAGGTCATCGTATTCATTAGAGGACCACCAATAGGATTCCCAACAATTGGCTCATGATGAGGAGACGTGTAAAGGGCCAAACAACCGCCCAATATTATCAATTCCAGTGGTATGGCGAGGGTCCAAGGAAGCAGTTGGGCGTAAGTCGGCGAGGGTGTTGTATCCGCGAGCGAAATTAGGATTACGGTGTATGCGAAAAAGGAAAACACAATGTAAATCTAAAATTCATTTGTTAGCGACAAATTGCGCTCATAATTTTTATATCGAAAGTGAAGGGAAATTGGGCTCTCACCACTCTGGATTGACCACACCACCAATGGATTTGGCGATCTACGATGACGTGTGTCATAGTAATAGCCCCATCGGCGACAAATGTAAGCAAAACACCCACTGACAACCACTTGAATGTCAACTTAGCATTTGGCGAGAAATCGGACACGGACGGAGCAAACACGGCAGTACTCCGCATGCGCGTCGGTAGCGGTCGACCACCTGGTCCTGTTCGAATGGCGGGAGGATGGGGAGGTGTTTTCTTGGCCGATATGATAGAGCGGGAGATAAACGCGAAGAGGAAGACAACAACAACGATCACGGGGGAAATCGACCTGGTATAATCTAGAAGTCTCCTGATCTCGGTGTGGGAAAACGATGGCGCGCTGCCAGCGCTGCCGGAGAAATCCATTCTGCCTCCAGCAATAGTTCCAATGCTAAGCCCGCAGAACAAAAAAGGAAAAGAAAAAGAGCCTCCTCCCGTTCAATCCGCTTCCATGACAAAACCACTAGGGCTTCAAAATGTGTAATTCTGCAGAAACGGGCTAGTTATGAGGCCGAGAAAACGATATCGAGCTCAAGCCGAACTGGGGGGGTAGGTTTGGAGCCGTTCGGGGGACCGAGATAGTAACCGCAAGTAGGCGAATTGCCGATTGTCTCACTTGTAGCCTCAGCTAAACAGACGAAGACTATGGCTAAGCAACAAGGTAAAAACGTTCGAAAGAGCGAGGGAAGAGAGGTAAGGAGAGTAGAAGACGAGTATCAACTCTAGGTGAACGTTGTTCGAGCCACGGAAGCGAATTGGGCGTATACCGAGAGCGGTAAACAAGCGAAGGGGGCCCTGGGAGGATTGCCGAACTCCAGGAAACTGCGGCGGAAAGGGAAGAACTACCCTGCTACTACTGCAGTGGTGAGAAGGAAAGAAGGGTCATGAGCGGAATCGGCTCAGGGGAATGATGCAGACAAAAATTCAGCGATAAGGAAGGGCTAAAGAAAGCCGTGATGCTCGAGCACAGCTATCGCGAGCGCAAGCTCCGGTGCAGAGAGATCGGTAATTAAAGGTGAGCTCAATATAGGGTAGAGTTCAGGATGGGGCGAGGGAAAACAAAAAAAGGAGAAGAAGAGAGAAGAAGCGGAAGAAAGAGAAGAAGAGGAGAAGAAGAAGAAGGAGAAGAAGAGAGGCGGAGAAGAGGTAGAAAAAGTCTGGAAGGAATTATGGGGGTGTGGCGGGAGTTGGACTTTCCGAGGCGCTGGAGCTTGGGACGGGGTTTCGATCTATAGACTCTGGAAGATCTCCAGCGGCACGGGACCTGCGCTGGGGCAAAAATATTATGTAGTTCTATCTCAGCCAGGCCGAGTCGAATAGGCCGAACCAGACAAACGGAAGAACCCAACAAACCAACCACTTGTCAAGTCGGGCTCGTTATTTATTCAATTGAAGCACTGAATCAATTGTGATGTTTGCGGATCGTTCCCGCATCCCCCCTTTGGTTCCTCTTCCTCTCAGGCCTGTTCCCGTTCCCCCTGTTTCCTTTCCCTTGAACTTCCCTATTTCCCCAACCCTCCAGGCCCTTTTTGCAGCGCGGTGATTCGTCGGGCGGCGTTTTTTTGCAGACGAGTCGGTGAGCGGTCGCAGGAGCTATTATATAAGGCGGTGAGGCCGCCCCAGTGGCCCTGGCAGAAAAGATTCCTCGTCGCCAATGATGCGCCAGTCGGGGAGACACGGAGACCGCCAGGCTAGCAGGGATGGCTGGGATAGCCGGTTCTTGCGCGTGGTCTGTCGGGCTGCAAGCCTGCAAGCTTTTCCCTGTACTCGGTAACCACCTCAGCTGCAGCACGTAGACGCTGGGCCTGTGCCGCCGCCGCAGTGGGGGGTGGGGGAGTGGGGAGTGGGGATCCTGGGATTTTGTCAAGGAGTTCCTGCTCTGCGGTCCGTTGCGTGATGCGCTACTGGTCAGGAGCCCATTCACGCCAGGAAGAATATCGAGCCCAGGAACAATAGTTCAGGGATCATTTGCCACCAAGACGTCGCGGTGCGAAGGATCGAGGAGCAGCAATCGCCGTGGGAAGGCAAACTACTAGGATTTCGAGATGATATGAGATGCATTTCCTTGTATATGCACTGCTGAAGTAGCAGGCTCGAAGACTTCAGCTTTCTTATATATTGCGCACTAACTATCTTCGAATTTTACCACTACTGCGACACTCGAAGGAATCTTTCTCCTACGCCAACTAAGCCTTCCAAGGTTGCTTTGTTGTCAATTTGTGTATCATACGAAGAAATATTACTCTCGGTCGTGTGCGGTTGGCGTTGGCTAGAATTGACGTCCACTAAACCTATCAACTATCGATTGTCGAACTAAGTTATGATTCCTTTCTCCCTCGCTTACCGGCTATGATCTCATGCATGCAGCTATGCCTATTTTAACAGCAATCAGCTTTCAGAGTGCTCGTGGCTGCCACGGTCGATCTCGCATCGTTAGGCATGTCAGAAAATACAAATCCTGTTTAGACCCAGGACTTGATGCGGATGTGAAATGGCTAGTTTTTTCCAGCCGATGCACCATCTTACTGCCGCTAGCGCAACACCATGGTATGGATGGCAGGAGAGCGGCAAAGCGATAGAGGCGTCGTATTTTATCAATCACCGACAACAAACACATGAAATTTGGTGCTGCATGAGGCGAAAATATCATTTGCCAGCCCGCGGCCCCAGGCACTTTGACCTTACTCGAACAGAGTACTTCCGTTGCTAGTCAACCTGCATCATCGGGGGGAAAAAGCAATTTGCATCACCGCCTGGATTTCAATAGGAAAAGGGTATTTTAAGAAAACCTTCATTGAACTTCGATCGTAAAGCGTAGAAGCCCAATAGGTATGGCTCCCTTATCTGCCTGACGGTGGTATATCAATCTAACTAACTAATGGTCGAGACAAAGATGAAGGCACAAGAAAATATACCTTGCCTATATGAAGACTGCGGATAAGATCGTTCGAGATAATTCAATTCGATGGAAGCGGTAAGGAGACATCTCTTTTCTTCATTTTTGAGGCACAAATTGTGTTGCCTGAACCCTCCCCTTACGCGCTTCTTACGAATGTCTGGCTGCGAGGAAAATACCTCCACAAAAATAGAAGGGAAATACAGAGAAGTAAAGGAAATCTATCATTCTATATTTTATCTCTTTGACTTTGAATGTTTTTGCTCAAAGCCCAGAACGCGATCCTGGTGCATCCAGCACAAGGTACTCGCTACCTTCCCTGAACTTCCTGCCAAGCGACGGAGACCACACATTGCACGCGGTAACGCTAACTGTTTAGAAAGCAATAACTTGCCTTGTCTCCGTTGACGAAGAGTTTCAAAAAATTAAAACGAGATGAAATAAAGTACCCAACCCAGGAGAACAAGTGCAAAGAAGGAGGGGGGAAAATAAAAATCCCAGCACAAGAAAGAAAAACCGAATTCAATCACTACCCAATGCATGCATGCTGGCCCGGCTGATGCTGGTCGTCTCTCTACCCGAAGCGGCTGGCTTCGTGTATATTGCTGTATGGCCGGGCCTTGTCCGATGATCCGTGGAGCCGGGACTTGGGTCTGGCTCTCTTCGACGTAATTCTGCTTGGCGCTTGGCTTCACCTAGTATGCCCTCTGACGTCTCGATTTTTTTTTTTTTTTTCAAAAGATCGAAACAGAAATCCTCGTTGGTGATTGGCATGGCCGGAATGTGGTCGCAGCGGCTAGTGCCATTTCTTGAATGCGCCTGTGATCGAAAAACAGATATGAGAGGACCTGAGGGAAAGAGAATCTCCCAGTTTATTATTCCCCGGCCTTTTTTCTTTCATTCATGCTGTGGTCAAACCCATGGATGGCTGGGGCTGGGTTTTGTCACTTTTTATCACCCGCCTTCGATGCATCACATTTCCTGTCGTTTACCACACACCTCCCGCCCCCAGCATCAAAATGTATGCCAGTTTGTGCCAGAATTCATTTACTGAAGCATTGCCCGACCTTCCCGAAAAGGAAGAAAGTAGTGCACGGCGGAAGTTTAAAATAATGATTCCTTTATGGGCGGCCACTGATCATCGGGCGCAAAAGGGCGTCATCTCACGCGACTATCTTGAATGCAGAGATAAGGACCGCCGAATTTAAAATACCCCGTTCGGACTTACAAATTGCTGATCCGTTTGCCAACCACGGTCACTGTGGATGGCGGGGGTCTAGAATCGCTCCATCCTCGGAGGTATTATGGGATAAACTTTTATTAGTTCGTGATTATTCTTACGGTCGGACGCGTCCTCAATAGCACCCATCTTTTCATACATATATCAAATGCTGCATTCTTCGTAGCTGCCCGCGGAATAAAATTCAAACAGGGGGAATTGAGAGACGTCACTTTTCTCACTGCTCATGCAGGCTCCTCGTCGTTGATTCGCCTGCAGACAGCTCGAATTCTCCCCGGAACGGATCTTGCGCACCTATAGAACCACGGAAAACTTTCAACCCACACTGTGTCCATGGAACTTGTCCATTTTGGCCTGTCTGCGGGATGTCCGCTTGCTTTCCTGTTCTGGGAACTATCGGCCTGCCGCCCGCATAAGTTACAACCTACGCTAAATCCAGATCTGGACTGCCGGATCGGGAATTTACCCGTTTTCCAAACTTGTTGTGAATTGCTTTTTTTTATATTTCTTTTGCTTCTTCACGGTGCACTTTTTCTTTATTATTCGGAGTTACCTATGTGGTTCTGCAGTTACACCCCAGTTCGTTGTAAAATCAGTCATATTCCTCTTGCTAATCACATAGTAGTTACGGAACTCTTCTGGTTAAACGAGACGTATTCATTCATGACATACCCGAAGCCCCGGGTATTGACTGGTCTTGATCGCCCTCTCGAACTACATAGGAAGGCTATAACAGCTCCAACACGATTCGAAAGCAGTACCGCTTTAATTCAAACCTACCACCATCTGCGATCCTTGTCGCTCCCAAACAACTCGTCTATATAAGTCAGTTTTCACACAAATGGTTCAAACCGGTCCGAACTCGTCTTCCTAGGAGTATGGTATCAAAGCGCCAGACCCACCCCCCGTCCTCAATCCCCACTACTCCGAGGAAGAATTCCAGCAGCGGAACGGCCCAGATCAGCCAGCAGTGCCGTGTACATCGGTAAGATCCATGTCAATTGACAATAGGTTTGCTTTATCAGAAATAAATCAACACAATCCGTTCGGGTGCGTTGGTTACACCGGGTAACATTAGGAGTGAATGAAAGTGATGTTCCTTCTCAGCATGAAACTGCTTTGGGTGTCTGGATGTCTGCAACCGGAAGAAAAGTACGGGGGAAGGACAAACGTGCCAACTGATATGCAGAGCAAGATGCCCATCTTTAAGCTGTATACTCCCAATGTGGCTGGGGGTCCGGATAGCAAGATTACCATTTCTTCACCTGTGCCTACGGAACTTGCTTGTGGCTCCATTTGTACGGAGCACCATGAATGGAAAAGGTCCTGATAATGATTTTCAAATACTGCTAATATGTATCTGCATTGGAAATCTAGATCTACCTCACGGACCTTCAGGATTTTATGATACTATACCAGACCTTGCATATTGGCAGAAAGGCGAAACCCAATCAATGGTTTTCCACTACATCAACCAAGTCACCCATTAATATACGATTTAAGTAGAAGCTTTATTCTGCATTACTTAGATAATATTTTCTGTACATATCTCAAAGAATCAACATTTCACATTAAAGTGTTGACTGAAAGATACACCGCTGACAAATGCGGAAAGTATTCTGAACCAGGCACTGCGTAAAAAGATATCTATAAACCTTGTCAATACCTATAATCGCAATGTGAATGGATATCCATTTGCTGACGTGCTTGCATGACAATCAACAAGGGGGGCCTTGAAACACACAACGGCCTGAGGGAGCCGTAACCTTACGTGGAACTTTAATAATTGAACCCTGTCGACGGCGGTCAAAGCTCCCTCTGCCGCAGTCGAAAGGGTCGAGCGAGTCCTTGTGTCAAAGCTGGTGGCGGAAGCTCTGTGGGGTTGTGACTGGGGAGGAGAGAGGACATATTTCCAAATTATTGGTTGTTGTAAGTACGAGGTGTGAATGGGGGAAGTTGAGTCGATAAGAGCGATGAAGGCCTAGAGCAGAGTTAGTTAATTACTATTTTAATTATTTTCTGCTCCCGGACCGCGGAGCCCCTTAATGGAAATCTTTGCGCCGTTTGTCCTTGCATATCTTCAATAATACTGTAGATTGGAGCCGTCGTGCTGGGTTCTCTGCCCCTCATCATGTATGTCTTGGAGCTTAAGGAGGCCAATGCAGGGTCCACACCTCCTGCGAATCATGAATTCCCCCAGTAAGAAGGATCGAGCTATATGCACATCGCGCAATGCGATTCTAGAACATCGCATGTCTTATATCCACTGTGTTGACTGACTCTGGCGTGTGCAGGGTCTTTCTCAGAGGTTGACGCTTCTCAGTGCTGATAGGCTAGGACGCATTGTGGTTGGAGCGGCGATCAGTGCTCTGTCATCGGCGGCTCTGGCTTGGCTGACAGTCCTCCGCGCCGGATTCTTGCCTAGGCTTTTGCACCCTGCACGCACCACACATCCCCCCCATCTCAACACCACCCACCAGGCACCACGCTCTCTACCCAACAGGACCACCATCTCAGCTGGACTAGTTCATACCCCTCATCGCCCCCCCCACCGCGGGTCTACAAAGGTTTGCCACCTCTCCGTGGTCCGCCAAGAGCTTCACCTTGCACTTCAGCCTTGTTCATGTGCGCGTTACGCGGCAGTCACAAGACACATCGGATCTCTGTTGCCTCCCTGGATTTGGTGCTGTCTGCTGCCGTTGCTGCTGCCTCCCACGCCTCTTTGTTTCTCATCCTAGCAGCTGCGGTAGAGATGGATCCGCAGCCGTCACCAGACTGCTCAGCCGCCTGGATCTGAGCTTCCAAGATGTCCGAGTCCCGTCAAAGCGAATCTCAGTCTGGCGCTGCTCCCCCTTCAGCGTTTAATCATCCCCCTCCGCCACTCGCGCCCTCACTCTCCTCCCAGCGGTATACTAACCGGGCCACAAGCGCCTTTGCGCGGTTCGCACACCCTTTCATCTACGGCTCCAGGCCACCAAGCCCTCAGCCAAGTGCTCCGCAGGAGGCGCCCGTTGTCATCCACCCCTTGCACCCTCCAGCGCGGTAAGTTGCGGCGCGTTGACACAAGCACGTGTCATTTCATTTGTGGTTTTACCGCTCTTATACGGCGCCGAGTACATCTTTATCTCTAACACTTATCATGTGTATATGGGTTCCTTTAATCTAGGCCTACCCCCTCACAAACCGTCGCGCTTAACACCAACGTTCATATTGCTGCCCTTGACATCTCGCCCCAACGAACACATGCCATTGTCGCAGGACGCGGGATCCTCAAGACTATCCGGGTTGCGCCTGAGGATTGCGCAGAAGAATTTGACCTGCGCGAGGCTATTTTAACGTATCATTCAACCCGGCGCGTTTCAACGGGTGCCTTATCTGCAAAACACAAAGACCAGCTTGCCGCAAAGGATGTCAAGTGGTCTCACGGAGAATATGACCGCATCATTGCTACAGCCGCTGCAAATGGACGCATAGTCCTCTACGACTTGAACAGGCCGGGACTTGAATTGGGCCGTCTCCAAGAACATAACCGCCAAGTTCACAAGTTAGCATTTAACCCCCATCGCGGGGCATGGCTTCTGTCTGGCAGTCAAGATGCCACTATCCGGATGTGGGATTTGCGGATGGTGTCGGGTGAAAGGGGTGCGATGAGTTTCGGTAGTAAAATCAGGTTCAATGGTCATAGCGAGGCTGTGAGAGATATTAGGTGGTCGCCGGTTGATGGCGTTGAATTTGCAACGGCTACGGATAGCGGTGCTATCCACCGCTGGGATGTTCGAAAGGACAATGCCCCTCTGATGAAGATCAATGCCCACGAAAAGCCCTGCTTCTCAATCGACTGGCATCCGCACGGAAAACATGTTGTAAGTGGCGGTACTGATAAACAAATTAAGGTTTGGGACTTTTCAACTACAGATCGGAGACAGAAGCCTTGTTTCCAGTTCCGCGCTCCGCAGGCTCTTCTCAACGTGCGCTGGCGGCCCCCTTCATGGGCTGTGGAGAATCAGGAAGGTGCAAACTGGCAGTCCACGCAGATCGTAACATCCTATGACCATGAGGATCCCCGAATTCATATATGGGACCTACGCAGGCCACATATCCCGTTTAAGGAGATCGACCGCTACAATCGGCCACCCACTGATCTGTTGTGGCACTCAAGTGAGCTACTATGGACAGTAGACGGCGATGGCACCTTCACCCAAACAGACATTAAATTTGCGCCCCAGGTGATTCAGCGCAGGAAACCTTGTTCTGTAGCATGGAGTCCAAACGGGGACATTATCGCTGTGAATCACAAACGCCCATCAAGGCGGGGATTGAACATGAGTTTAGGTCCAGCGGAGTTTTTAGGTCTCAAGTCAGGAAAGCCGGGTAGCGGTGAAAAGGGGACAGCCAGCTTAAGCCTGACAGATGATGCCCTGGATGAGTCTGCGCTCACTTCGTTGAGGAGAAGAACCAACAAAAGTGCTTATGCTAGAGGCTCCAAGTCGTTGAGTGGAACTCCTCCGATGTCAGAAGATGGTCCTGCTGTTATTTCTCTTGAAAAAGCAATTGCACATAGTGGTGTGTTTGAGCCGAGTCAGATTGGAGCTATTGGCCGCATTCCCAGTGCGACATTCGATCCGGAGACATTTAAATATCTTGCTAAGCACTATTCGCCTCTAATGGAGAGCTCGGATAGCAAGCCTTCTTCCTTAAATTTACTGGAGAGCTTGCACATCAGCCTCATTAACAATGCCGATCGTGCAGAGGACGTCTCGTTATACAGACTCGCTCAAACATGGAGGATCATCCAATACGCAGTTGCTCAAGAGCTTAAAGTTAGCGCGGAGCGCCGTGCGTCCACTGCAGACAAAAAAATAGAAAACACGAAATCGAAAATATCAGAGCCTGAAAATGCCCTTGAGAAGTCGCAAACTTTAGAAGAACCTATTCCTGATAAGCTTAAAAGTCGCCTGTTCAAAGGCGTCATAGAAACGGAGGGCCCCCCTCGTGCACCGGCAGACCCCGAAAGCACATCAAACATGACAACCCCTCTCGCCAAGCCCTTACCAGACTCTCCTCGCATCGAGGGGAACAACGGCGATAGCTACCAAGGCTCAGATTCTGATCATGGGATTGATAACATACAACCCCTACCACCATCCATGTTAAGCTCCAATGGACACGGGGCTGCGAAACAGAGACATTCACCCGATGGTTCAGGCGTTGAAAATGTCGAGCGTCGACCTACAGTAGTCAGGGTACCAGGTTCGCCCAGGAGCTTATCACCCGATCGCTTATCTAGACGAGAATTAAACATGACAGACCTATTCATCGAGGGC
Source organism: Blastomyces parvus (assembly GCA_002572885.1). Classification (NCBI taxonomy): domain Eukaryota; kingdom Fungi; phylum Ascomycota; class Eurotiomycetes; order Onygenales; family Ajellomycetaceae; genus Blastomyces; species Blastomyces parvus. The sequence goes on from PDNC01000005.1 coordinate 26,254, forward strand.
CGGTCCGCACCTCGTGCTATTGCTGGGAGAGCAAACTGGCGTTTGCACGATCTTCCCACATATGGAAATCGCGATCTTGAAGACGAGGATTATGATCACAAAGTAGAGGAAAAGAGGGCAGCTCTGCGAGATTATATATCATTTCCGAAGAGGATCCTGTCTCTTGATCCTACTTCACATGAGCATCCTGTCAGAGCTCGTCCGCCTGTTTCGTACACACGTCACGATTCTGCAGAAAGCTTTTTGATGTTTTCTGCATCCACTGATAGCTCCCAAAGGACCAAATCAATGGGTGAATCATATTCTCCACATTCAAAACTAGAGGAATCTTGTCGAAAAGACTCGGGTGATTGGGCAGCTGCCGCTGGGAGCTCACTGGGAAGAATAAACGAACTTGAAGTCGGGTCTCCCCCCGAAGCGGCCCTTCAGAAAGCTCATAATATTCATTCTTCAGATAGCTCGTCCCTTGTGGGTTCGCCGTCGGAGTCGAACACTGTCTATCTTGAGCGACCCCTTAGCCCCCTGCCGTTCCTTGCAGAAACCTCCATTGTAAGAGATCAATCACGTCGACCAACACGACAAGGCCCTCCTTCTCCAAGAAAGCCCACACCCGAACATCGAGACCAACCTACATTTTGCCCTCCTAGAAGCCTCGAGGAAGGTGGCGTTGTACTCCCTCTCCCCCCTGATGAAGATGATAACCTACCATGGAGTGCAAGAAACATTATCAAAGAAGCTCTTAAACATTACTGTTCGAGCTCACCAGTCGACATACAATCAGCTGCTCATTTGTTGCACAAAATGCACTTGCTCTATTCCTCAACTGATGAGATTCTGCCATATGAGGAGCGTGAGCTTATTCTTAAATCTTATAATGAGCAACTTCTTAGGCAGGGGATGTTTGTTGAAGCAGCAGAACTTCGACTACTATGTGTTCCTGACTACCCATCTGTCTATGATTATGCCCAGCAGGATACATTTATTAATGTGTACTGTTTCGAATGCAAGAAGCCCTACGAGAATCCGGTGCGTGATAACCAACGATGCCATCGTTGCAATACTCCGCAGCCGCCGTGCACAATATGCATGAGCCGAGATCCCCCGATGGAATGGACTTTACAGGTTTCCGCCCCATTTGCACCATCCTCTACCTCCACAGATAAGCCTTCTCAAGATGGGGATGATTGCACAGTCGGGAGTGACATTCACACCGCCTACCGCCCTCACGGCACCGCGCTTTGGGCCTGGTGCCAAGGGTGCGGCCATGGTGGGCACGCAGCATGTCAAAATGTCTGGCTAAACGACATTTCCATGAGCGAGGGCGGGTGCGCAACACCAGGATGTCTTCACGACTGCGGGCCAGGTCCACGGCGTGAACAGAATCGCTCTTCTCTTGTTGAGGAGCGCAAGCGGGTAAGGGATACTTTATCTGGACGGAAGTTGAGTCGGAGCTTCGCGAAGCGTGATTCGTGGACTGCTGGTGAAAGCAAGGCTGTGGAGCGGGTACGCGGGATGTTGGGTATTGCCACAACAACAAACACGGCAACCACAGCAGCAGCAACGTCGTCTGCTGCCCCAGCTCTAACAGCAGCCACAGGCCCCAATGTAGCTGCTGCTGGTGGCGGCATGGGTCCAACTGCGTTGATGTCCCCGAAGAAAGTTAGGTTGGTCACCCCGAGTGAGCAAGGAGGCCAACTACCGGACTTTAAAGGACCGGGGATTGGAAGTGAAGCTGGAGCGGGAACTGGGCCACAGCCGATGTACCACCGACATTCGATATCCGAAACTTCGTTGGCGACGAAACAACCCTAGAATTATTTTTAATGTCTTCTATTCTTCTTGACTTGCCAAATTGCACATTTGCTAAATACCCTTTTCTCGTTTCGTTCTTACTGCATAGTTTGAGTTATTCCTTTAGCGTGGCATATCAGTCGGTTCGGGCACCGTGCACAGCATGGGCGGTTAGGGGTTCGAATGGGATTAAACTACGACTATAACATGGATGCCTAGGGCTTCCACCTTCTGTTTTCTTGTTTGCTATTACTGGTTTTCTATTACGTTTTCTTTTCTTTAGAGGGGATGGGAGAGCAAGCATTATTAGCGCATGCAGTTTCCTTTTCCATTTCCCTGTGCCCTTTTGGGACCTCCAAATTTCCTGTCTTGCAAGATGGTTTGCAGATTTTGGTAATGTATTTTAGTGTGTTTTCTCTGTATTTGCATGGCATGGCTATTAAAGGTGGAGGGCAATAGTTCATTGGTAGTTCATTGGCTGATATACCTTGAAGTAAATAATGTAACTTATTAGTGTATAAATGTGTCATTATACTGCTCGCCTATTAACTGTTGTACCCAAGTAGGTGTGATATCAAACGTCAAGTCCCTGGGCGAATTTCTGCCTTAAATTGTGGCGGGGACGTATTTGCTATGCTACACAAACATGATCCGCCGCTCGTTTATAATTATCGGAGGCATCTAGTGATCTGTGCTATGGTTCTCACACTTAGACCGGACGAAGGACCTCAAAACTTTATGAAGCTGGCGGGAGATAGACTGGCCCTTTTTAGTGATTAACATATAACGGGATGCGAGATTGCGGTATACACAAATGGAAAAAAAGTGGATATTTTGTCGATTTGCAACAGGGGGTATTATACAAACTGAGAACAGACTTTAAATACCCAAGTGAAAATGCCTGGTTGAGGCTCCTGCTGAAAGCCCAGTATCCAAAAGTCATACCCCAAGCTAGACGACATTTGGGGGCATTCCCCCCCCCCCCTCCTTTGCTCCAAACGTAACTAGTCTTTGGCGGGAATCACACTTCTGAGCTCCGGACCTCCCTCAGAATCGTCTCTTTTTCTTCGCTGGTCCTCCGACACCGGTACCTACACCTTTATTCCTCGTTTGCAACTGTTGCCTCAGCTCTTCTCTTTTCCGATTTGCTCGTTCCTCTGGAGTTTCTTCCACTGCTTCCTGTGAAGCTTCCATTTTTTCTCCCAGATCCGGTGCTTGTGGTTGTTCTGAAGCTTTTACGGCCGTTCCATATCTAGATGGCGGTGGTGGTGATAATTCTGGCATCTCTCTGTCTGATGAGTGTTCTTTCCGTGACGTCGAAGCGGCTGGCTTGCCGCGGCCACCAATTATTCCTAGCTTCCCACCTGGGCGCTTAGGTTTTGCTGGCTGGCGGGGCGCTGGCGATGTTTCCATTTCATCGCCGTCCTCCTCATGATCGTGGTCTAGCGTTCTTAGTTTCGTGGGTTCAGTGTGGTCTGCAGGTGAGATATGTTCAGCCTTCTTCCTTCGACCGCCGATCTGACCAATTACGCCTATGCCACCAGATTTAGGCTGTGCTTTTACCGGAGGGGGGGATTTCCATGACCGAGTTTTTGGCACTTCTTCTTTAGCTGGCCGTGAGGTCGGGCTGTCGGTGTCATTTTCCGATTCTGTGGGCATATCGTTGGTGTCGGTAGCTCCCGTCGTTGGCTTTGGACTTGACGTTGTTTCCGGGGCATCGGAAACATCTGATGCTGTTGATTCGATCGGCGTTTCCTGACGTGGTTGTGCTGGTTGCTTCTTCCCGCCGATGGCACCAAGACTTCCCTTGACTTTTGTGGTCGGTTTTGGTTTAGCTGCTGCTTCAGGTTGAGCTTCAGATTGTGTAGATTCTGCAGACTCGATCGGAGAGTCTTTCCGTTTTAGGGGTTGTCTACCGCAAATAGTCCCGAGTCCTTTTGGTCTGCCTTTTGACGCTGGGTGAGCATAATCTTGCTCGTCTTCTTCAGAAGCAGTTGCTTCAGAGGAATTTGATCCTCGTGATTTCTTCTGTTTGGAGTGGTTTGCTACATTTCCTGTGCGTTTCTTGTGTTTAAAGTCCGGGGAAGGTGATGGGCTTCCTTCTGCAGAATCGTCATCTGATTCGATATGTCTCTTCCCGGCGGACATGGTAGACTTGTGGGGGGCATTGTTTCCAGACATTTTACGGCTAGGGCTTTTCAGCCTCGGTGGAGTTTCCATAGTCTATTCTACGGGTTTTAATATGAAGCATTCGAATAAGGACTTGGGAAGTTTATCTGACCTGAAATTCATCGTCGTCACTCTCCGTAGCCTCTTCCTTTTCTGCTAGAGACGGTGGTATCCTTGATATAGGTTTCTCTTGATACTTGTCTTTTTTTGCTGTTTGACGAGACTTGTCAACGGGACCTGCACCAAGCTTGTTCCACCAATTCTCAGGGGCGATGCCATCACTCTGTCGATCAATAGACGGCGATGACAGCGACAGCTCACTCGCAATATGGACGCCCAGGTTGTAGTCAGCATCTTTAGCTTGGTATTCATTATTCCATAGTTCTTCATCGAATGGTGCAACTCCTTTAATGAGCTTGGACGCTTGAGAATATACTGAGTCTTTCCGAGAGAGTCGCACTCCTCCCATGCCAGGAAATACGGTGGTCAGCTCGACGCCAGAAGACTCTATTTTGTCAAATAATTTGCTAAGAGCCCAATCCTTTTGCTTGACTTGCTCTATTAGGGACAAAATGCGGTTTTCATGGTTCGCCTCCCCTTTCAACATTGGTAGGAGGATGTGTTTAGTCAAAGCATTTGGTGACTGTTGCGAGAGGGTAAACGTCCACCGTAGCGGGGTCAAAGGAGCTGGTAGCTTTGTTGATGTGCTCAGTTTAAGGTCATTGCCTCCCGTCTCGCTTGCTAATAACAATGAGCTGTCCTGCGATCCTCGTAACGCGTCAGAAATTTTCTGTAGGAAAACAAAATATTGTTCATCATCCTCGCTCGGATCAATGCTCGTATTATATTTGGACGCGTTATTGAGGATTTCTTTGCGGGTCAGGCTTTCGGACCATATGTAGGCCAAGTCTGTCACGTAAATCTCATACCCCAGATTGCTGGTAAGGTACTTAAAGAGTAGAGGCGGAATAGGGTTGCCACTTGGAAGCTGGAGTTTTGACCACTTTGACATATTTTCGGTCTGAACAAAATTTACTAATAGTTATGAAATGTACTGATCAGATGGCTTGTCTGAAGAAAATAAAACCGGCACCATCTCTAGGTTGTTTCTGAGCTGTTTTCAAACAACTTGGATGCACACGCATATCACAAGCAGATGGTTGACTGATTTGGCCCCTACTTATGGAAGGTTTCCCGGACTCGGCTAACATTCCCAAGTCGGTTAAACTAACCAAGGTTGGTCACCAATTGGACTAGTCCAAAGTTGATCACCGCGTGGCGTCTCATTCCCTCTCCATCTCAACAATCAAACAGAAGATATACCACAAACTCCAAAAATGTCATTCAGAATCGCTGATAGAACTAGCTCTAAGAGGAGCAGGTCGCGCTCGCCGTCATCGTGGTGCCGCCCTGAAAAATTCTCTCGCCAAGCGGACGGAGCCAGCACGGTGAATGGCCGTTCTCGAACCCCCCAGCACAGTGCGTCTGGGCGGTATCCGCGGAGCATGAAAGAACAGACTCAGTTGAACCAGCTCCAAGAGGATGAAAAAATGCGCGAATGGGTGGCTCAGGAGGATGATTTTGTATTGGGGCAGGCAAAGAAGAAGGCAGAGATTCGGGTGAAGGAAGGACGCGCAAAGCCAATTGACTGGCTCACGATTACTCTCCGAGTTATAGATCCCACGAGGAATCCTTTGGATGATGAAATAGCAACTTCCGAACTTGATCTAATCGATCCAGAAGGGGTTTTCGAAGGGTTATCACCAGATCAACTACGCGACCTTGAGACAGATATCGATACTTTTTTGACACTGGAAAAGCATCCCAAGAATAGGGATTTTTGGAAGGTTTGTTATCGCATTTTGCGCAGTGTTTTTTTTATGGCAGGATACTAACTTTCCCGTAGACAATGAAGATAGTGTGTGAAGACCGCAGACAGAAGTCACAGCCATTCGCCCCTGAAGGTCGAGCCATGAATTCCGTCGTTGATGATATCAACAAGCTTCTTGGCCCAAAGTCTTACGAAGAGCTAGAAACACTGGAAATCCAAATTCGGCGGAAATTAGATTCCAAAGACCCCATCGACACTGATTACTGGGAGCAGCTTTTGAGAAGCTTGACCGTCTGGAAAGCTCGTGCGAAACTGAAAAAGGTCTATCAAGCCGTCATCGATGGCCGCGTCAGTGGGCTTCGGAACCAGCAAAAAGAAGAAGCGGTAGCTGTACAGAAGAAACTCGCACCGTTGGCGCCTCTTTTGGTGACAAGTAGTAGCCCGCTGCCAAGCGATATCCTGAACAAGGAAACCGTTTTGGACCTTGACCCTGAACCGCTTTTGCACCTCCGAACACAAGATAAAGTTCTCGATATTCTAGATGAAGAAGCACTTTTAAGCAAGGTGGTACGTTCAAACCGCTTTAAATCTTATCCCATGGGCCATGTCTAACACTACAATAGGCTCTTGATCGCCAAAAGATCCTAAAAATGGGATTTGTCCCTCTACGGCACCGCGTTACAGAGAAAATGTCAACAATGGCTACCGCCCCTCCTGTAGATACGTCTACAAGTCACTTTGCATCCCGATTTGCGGCGATTCCGAATGAAGATTTCTCTCAAGCAACAAGAGCGTTATACGAGCGAGAAGTGGCAAGGGGAGTCAGCGAGAACGAAGAAATTTTCGCTGGCGAAGAAGCTGTGAGTACAGCTGCGAAACCAACATGGGCCAACAAGTACCGACCTCGCAAGCCAAGATATTTCAATCGCGTACAGATGGGCTATGAGTGGAATAAATACAATCAAACACACTACGATTACGACAACCCGCCACCGAAGGTTGTTCAAGGGTATAAATTTAATATATTCTACCCGGACCTTATCGATAAAACCAAGGCGCCGACCTACAAAATAGAGCGGGAAAACGGCAGGAAACGTGGCCAGTCATTTGCTCCGGCTGGAGAAGAGGATACATGTCTTATTCGATTCATTGCTGGTCCTCCTTATGAAGACTTGGCATTTCGGATAGTGGACAAGGAATGGGATTACAGCGCAAAGAGAGAAAGAGGGTTTAAAAGTAGTTTTGACAAGGTATGAATAACTAAGCGCGGTATTTACTACCTACGAGTTTAGTCCAATACTAACTCTTCCTAGGGAATCCTTCAACTTCATTTTCAGTTCAAAAAGGTATGAGAATCAGATCACAATTTGCGCTTAGATGTACCGAACTAACATAGATTTTGTAGATATATTACCGCAAATGATCTTTTCGTTATGCCGCGATTGAGGATGCAGAACTATGAGTATGACATATCTCGTTACACAGACTGGCGTTCTGTAAGTATGGATCCCACGCGGGCCATGAGATGCTCCTGGAGGAAGTGGGGGAAGCTACGTGTGGATCACTTACCTGGGTTATGCCGACTGCTAAATGTTAAAGAAGTCAGCTTTGTCCAGACAGGCATTACAAGCCATTATTATCGATAACGCATAAGGTTACTGTTCTCTAGTTGAATGTAACACGAAACATTTGAGGACCCACAGCTCTTCTCGGAATTTATACCCAACCACGCGGTGTGTCAGGTCGTGGGGCTTGTCTACATCCTTGTAAACAAGAACGGTTGAGGCTTCTGTGCCACATAACCCACCAGATCTCATGTGGTCATCAACCAATAGGAAATTTGAGACATCACATATTTCGATTAATGCTGTATTTCCAAGCCGTGTTGAATCCATTAAGGGCTCGATACACACAGGGCCAATTCCCCGGCGATAATCCAGCTACGAAAGATTTTTGAAACTCCTCAGCGAATCAACCATTCGGTCAACCAGATTTTGTTTTGGTGGCGAAAAGAAAAAACGAAAATAAGGAAGGGAGAACAATAATATATTTGGTTTCTTGACAGATATTTATTTCCCTTCAAGACCAATCTCAAGCAATTCCGAGCTTCGGACGTTCTTCCAGATCTTCCGTGATCGGCCCCAGGTTATCATGCAATATTTTTTATCAAAACCAGCTATTGACAAGGCACCTCCAGCACGTACCCGTTTTAACTGGGCTTCCTGCTTGGTTGACACATTCCAAAAAGCTAAAATCTTGGCATTCCTGGGCATTAATTGGCCCTGCAGCAGATTTCCGTTCCACAAATGCTTGCTTCCTAGGCAAAGTATGATTGCCATGGTCTCTCATATTTATCATAGTTCGTGCTTTGTTTGCCTTAGGGAGCCTATTTGTACGGGTTGTCTTCAACGAAGTTGCCCTACATGTGCTGGCACACGCAGGTATTAATAAGTTTAACTATGCATTGGGCTGCCTTAACCCTCATTCCGGAAATGCGCTGCTGTTCTCCATATCTTTGTCTCACAGAGTCCGTTTCTAGAAGTCCAACCGTTAATACTCACTTAGTCACACCTTCCCGAAACCTATTGACCCCGCTGACTTCATCATCACCTAAGACATGCGAATGAAATTGTTAGGCTAGCTTTAATCAAAAGAAAGCACTCCGCAATGAGAAACTACAGTGAATACCATCATTTCGAGCAGCGAAGTCCAGGGGCGCGATATCTTTCCGTTGAGACTACTCCAGTCTATAGGACACCTCCGCTGGAGCAGTCCGTGTCCTTCACCGATACCGCCCGGCCCAGAGACTTCATTAATTCATCATGTTCTAATTCGGTGTCAAATTTTAACGACCTGTCGCACCCAGATCCGAATTTCCCGCGACATCCAAAGCCGGTTCAAAATCCATCGGCTCTACTCCAGAATCCATGCCAGTTCGCCATGGCCCCAGATTTCACGCCCGACTCCAATTACACTAATTACGCTTCCAATCTCGATTCTAGAAGTTACAGTCTTCTGGTTGAAGATACTGCGGCTGAGTCGCCACTTACTGCCTCCCGGTTCAGCCAGAACTGTGCGGCTGCTGGTAGTCAAAACTTCCGCCAGTCGCTATCATATCCCGAGCTTCCACCAACTTATGGAGAGAATATGCCCATTTTGCCCGTCCAATTTCATGATGAACAGAGCACTCCATCGCATCAACAATTTACATTCTCCAATTTACGGGAGCTATCAATGGAGCGCTTAAGTCCGAACCATGGGGGCGCTGGTTTTCCCTGGTCACCAGAACCTTCGCGCTTGTCGAGCCCCTCGGAAAGGTCTAATAATGTGCAGTTTAGTCCAGAGCCCACGACTGCTTCAATAGGCCACAATATGTCGGATGGAGAGACTGATGATGAAAAACCGGATGAGCCGTACTCCAAATTGATATGGCGAGCACTTCAGTCTGTTCCTGACAATAAGATGGCTCTGAAAGAGATTTACGAATGGTTCGAAAAGAACACGAAGAAGGCAAGGAATTCGGATTCGAAAGGCTGGCAGAACAGCATACGGCATAACTTGTCAATGAATGCAGTAAGCTTACTCCCTATGTTTGCCCTCATAGCTTTGTAAATTATCTGTTTCCTGACTCCATCATAGGCATTCGAGGGTGTGAAAGATACCTCATCTCCTGATGGAACACCCAAAAAAACGGCGAATGTATGGGTGCTTACCAAAGAAGCTCTCCAAAACGGGGTACAGTCAACTACAAGATACCGAAAATTGGGGACACACAAAAAGTCTTCAAAATCAGAACATCCGGCTCCTCAACGCCAACGATCTGGGGCGAAAGGTGGCAGGGCTGCCAAGAAAAACGCCAAAATGAGGCGTGTTAAACAGGAGCCTCATGTGGAGCAACCCGCTAACAGGGGAGTTGCCTGCTGTAATTACCAACCCCGGGATGACAATATTGCGATTCATAACCTTCATTACCCTCCCCAGGTATATTCTGACCACTCAAACGGGTTCACATCGGATAGCTTTGGCCTGCAGAGTGTGATCGGCACACATCCGGACTCGGGTTTGGGCGACAATAGCTCTTTTTCCTACCTCTTATTTCCAGAGAGCAATGAACTTAACCCTGTTTTAACGACACATGGACATTTAAATTGAACGAATCAACTTGTGCTATTTGGTGCTAGTTTTGGTTGCCACTCCTTCAACGGCATGATGCACTATACATTAATCCTTTCTTTTTTGGCTTTGCCTATCCTTCGCGCATATATCAAGTTCACGATCACTTAGCTTTCAACTTTTTCCCCCTCTGCTAGCCTTGGGTTAGAGTTTTCCCTGGCGGCAGGACGGCTAAAATATTTCTAGGGTGGTGTGTATGTTTCATGGTTTTCCATCGCTGATGATTTGCAGGTTGCTTCAATTTTGAACCCTTTTTTTCCCTAGTTATCCTTCCGCGCTATGATCGACACGGCCCGTTTCCTTGAATGCAATTCGCAGCGTGTACATTACAATAGACGGGATGTGCTAGAAAATTTGTAGTGCATCCTCTGTCTTCTGACTGAAGAACATCGACTTAGCACTTTACATGTAACTTTAATTGTGGTTTTCCTTTTCTATTTCCTTCTTCTTCTTCTTCCCCTCCTTCTTCTTCCTCTTCCTCCTCCTCCTCTTCTTTGTTCTTTTACGTCGATGTGTGTTTTATGTTCGTTGTCTTTTTCGTCTATATCAGTCAACCCTTTGTCTATTGGCCCTAAAGAGAGGGCGTGGTAAAGCTGGGCAGCGTCTTGATGGCAGATCTCTAATAAATGAAGCCGTATTTCTGAAGATTAATATCTCAGCGCCGCGTTAAGAAGTAATCTTGGGTACTCCGTATGTGTAAGTGGATTTTCTTGTCACTCCGCTATGAAAAGGATATTGCCAATCCCCCGGCAATCGGGGCTTTCTGTGGACTGTTGGGGTTCAGGGATGGGTGTCTTGGTACCCGACAACATCCCGACTAACTAACTACGGAGTACATAGCGTGTCCGATCAACGTTTCGCGCGCCAAGTATCGGGGTTGGATCCCAAACGCCTCCCAGCTTTCAATCACTAACCACATTGTTTTGAATCTCATGCCGCTGTGACGTATCATAAAGGTGGTTTTGCGACTATTCTCAAGGTCGTTTTATTATTACATCGCTGTGAGGTAGGTAAGCACACTGTCCATATCTATCATAGGTATTCTTGGAAATAGGCTTGGGAAAATAAATCCCTGCAGTGGTCCAAGAGCCCTTGCCGCTTCTGAGCTGTTGATCATCCACACTCAGGAATACGGTTGGGCTGATATTCCAGAAATCCGCAGTGTCACCCACTAGGGAGTCCGATCCATCCCCAGACTTGCCGCGCCACGTTCACACCTTACTCGCTCGGGTTTCACATCCGTAACTTTGCGTGAATCCCAAATTTATGGTGATAAACAGACAACAAAGAAAACGGGAGGGGCAAGCTGTTCGGTCATTGATACCCGCGCGTCGAAGGAATGGAACTGGGTTGAACTGTACCGGGGATGCTTGCTTAAATCCTGGGGCTTGGGCCCTGATTGGGCATAAAGTTCAGAAACTTGAAAGGCGGCGCCCAGGGCAGGATAGGGCTTGAAGCTTAATTTGAATCGAATTGTCCTAGCCGTCGATCCGAGCCGTAATTTCATTGTTTGGGGAGTGAAAAGGGCCAGACAGCAGACGCCCTATCACAGCACGCGTCTGGGGATCAAGCAAGAAGATCACAACCACAGAATCTACCGGCTATATGCAGTTCCGCAGAAGTCCCATACCTATACTATCCACGCAAGGACCTTACCCAGCTTTTGGTTTGAAGCTAGCGTTTTCGGTTTTTCATACTACCTGGTACGGAAGACCAGCAGCGCGGTTGGAAGCAGGTGCATATCCTAACGCAGATTAACCCATTAGGGGTGGAGAGAGTAACTCAAGCATTGCAACTTACATACATGTAACTAAATGTAGATAGTCTTAGCTGTTTTTCACCTATGGCAGCTGTCTAGTCCACGGTTCCAAGATTACTTAGCGGTAGCTAATTGATGTTGTTAAAGAGCTCTATGATCTGATTACTCCTCCATCACCACAACATCTTATTTGGAGTGCTTGGAATTCAACTAATGCGAACATGCTACTGTATCACTCACTAGCTTGCAAAGGCGGTATTTTGGAATCACATTTTCTTTTTTACATGTAGAGCTTGCACATCTGATTAATCGGCTCATTCAATTGCTATGAGGCGACCCCTCCTAGGCCTGAGTTATCTTAAGTCCAATGGAGCAGCGATTCACACTGTCATTAGAGCAATATTTCCATTTTACTCCAGTTGAAAATCTGCCATGTTTGTTCCAGTTACTATGTTTTAGCATATTGACATAATTACAACAATCATACACTAGGAAATCCCTCATTGACTGACTTTGCATAGAACTATGAGGCTGGCAGAGTGTAACAGCATTGAAAATGGCTGTTCAAGAGTTCTAAATGCAATTTTACTGGAGTGTATAAAGTGACCACTCATGATTTTGCTCACTTTCTGGTCTAGAATGACATAAACAGCGATCATTGCAGATTCATGTGCAGTATAAAAATGATGTTCATTTTGTTTTCATAGTAATAAATAGAAGATTGATTTTTAGAATGCTTTCGAGGCAATTTATTGAGACTTACTATTACCATTGATTCTGCTACACCATTCCATCTCCTCGGTGAACTACCTAGGTAGTTAAAGTTTCGAATTGCCGCCACAAACGCCTCTTATGCGCCTATACGACATTTCTATTGGCCTAATGTTACGAAGGCCCACCGTTGAGCAAAAAAGAATTGGGACGGGAGATCCGTGCAGATGTTATTTTAGACTTGACACGGTGTCCACGGGTTGCTTTCAATTTCCCAAAAAGTCATATGCATGAACAGATGGTAGCGCAGGCATTGGATTGACCAGAGCTACAATTGTTGTATTGCATCCTCGAAAAATCCAGCTATGCTCAGGTCATGGGTGGGTGCGCATGCCAAAACAGAGACTGAACATTGGGCTGCAGCTACCACTCATCGCGGGCCCATCCCGGAGATCGCTACCGTTCTCTGGTGGATGAATACGCACGCAGCTATGCATAAACTTTCATGAAATGCTGCTGTGAGGATCTAGACGGCGCAACATGGTTGAAAATTACTTCAGCTATCCAAGGATTTTGCTAAGCCAACTTCTGCGATCCCCCCTTCTCATTGCGCGAGCCAGAGAGCTTCCACATTGACACTAAATAACGCTGTGGCATTCGGAGGAAAATGTTGACCTCCCAAATAGGCGCAGCTATATAAATTCCAGAGCTTCAAATCTATACTACCCGTTTTTCCAAACAAACAGCGAATAGATGATGTCATAGGAAATCACAGTAGCACAGACGCTCAGGCCCAATGCTGCAGAAGCTAGGAAACAAGAGATAATTTATGATTATCCATTTGTGCACAAAAATATACGGGTTTTCTGTTGGGACTATTCATAACACAAATATGCATACGGGCAACTGCTAACCATGGAGAAAGCAAAACAACAAGAAATGGATGCAGAAGCTTGTTGCACTATTTTCTATTCCCACAGTGTGGATGGTGTTTCCTTTCAAAGCAATATTTCATAGTGCCTTAGGCAATAGAATTTACCCTGAGAGTACGATGTCTGCCTGTCTGCAAAATGCTGCTCTCCGTCGATGAAATGTGAGTCAGACAAAAGGGCATACCGGCTGCTGTAAGGAGTATGTTGGCTGCCTAAGTATATGCTTGCTCCTGGTCCGCTTTCACAACCGTGCTCCCTTATTGCCTATACCTCTGCAGGGCTCGTTCCCTTTTTGCCATACAGCCCGGGAACCCAATGGGGGACATCGCTTACGGTTCGCAGCCCCCGCTTCCTCACATCGGTTAGGAAATTGAGCCTTAAAAGACTTGCAAGCTATTGCAAGTATATTTGAATGGCCATCCGTGCAAAGGGGTTATTGAGTCTAGGAATGAAACTTGTATCCTGAGCTGTATGGTTGGATCCCTTTACGCACATATCAATTATCACGTATCGGCAAGCTGCCATCCGTCAACATCCCTATGCACAGAGATTGAGCCAACAGTAGCTGTGGTTTCAATGGTCGCTTTGCAAGTATTGCAGTTAAAGCATCTAGCCTTTTTTTGGGAGGAAGGGTGGTGCATCAATGTTGGCTTTCGGTTGTAGAACTGTTGTGCCAGTCTGCGACCACCGCGCATATCATAGCAGGGCTACTATTGCAATGCAGGATTCACACTTACCCGTGCTCCCGGGGATGCATCGACCAAGCTTGGCAAGAGTATCTGGTTCATCACGGCCTGTGAAGCTAGCCCTGCATCGTTTTGCACGGTGACCTCACAGAGCTAAACTAAGTTTTATTGTCGCTGTAGTGACCCGGTGGTATGTACGACGCTTAACCTCAACCGAAATATTCTTGAAGCCGGGTAGGGCGCGAAAGATTACACACGAGATCGTATTGATATCATCAAAAATGCTAGGCGAAACAATTCAAAAGTTGGGACTTCTCCAGCACTGGATATATTTGGGCGGCTGCACAAGGCTTTCCTAGAACTGCCAACTACGTAATGAGCGCCAGCATGGAAAAATCCGAGCCTTGATATATTAGATGTCATTAAGGGCTGCCTGGACACGTATGAACCTGGGCGGCCGGTCTCACAGTGGGGCTGTGGTTTCCTGTAGTGGTGATAATGCCTCCGATGCAGCTAGATAGCTGCTTGGTCGACGTTAAGGAAGTCATATGTTGACTACCTTGCAAGGCAAACAAAGCCAAATAAGCACCAGGAAAGGGGGGGTTAGGCATGGAAACATTCTTGTTCATCGGGCGTAAATAGGGTACAAAACCAGAAGTGTGAAATATCAGCAAACAGTGAAACTGAAGCATAGTATGAAATCACGTTAAATTCATTTTTGAATGTATGTGATGGATTGAAAATTTGCCCGCGCTTCTATCTGGGCGGAAACCTGGGGGCATTCCAGAACAAAAGCAAACTCAACCCATCATTGACTGGAAATGATCATATCACTGGCACAACAGAGAGCAGAAAAAATATCACTGCCATGACTGACCCTTCCGTATGTCGTGGTTTCCCGCAATTTTCGTCCCTCGGAACGCCGGAACAATCGAACAATATCCACAACAACTTCCCACCTCCCAACTTCACCAGTTTAACGCTTCTTCGACGAAGCGGCAGCCTTTTCTTGTGATTCCTTCAGCACCTTCTTGACGATCTTCTGCTCCTCGATAAGGAAAGCACGGACGATGCGGTCTTTGACGCAACCACCGCAGCGAGAGCCGCCATACGCACGGGACACAGACTTCTTGGGGCGGGAGATCTGAGAATATTCACGGGGTCGGAGGGCGGGAACCTAATGTTTTAAAAAACACAAAAAAGAAGCAAGGTCAGTAACCTGGCGATATTTCTAACGCGCTGTGCGTAATCCGAATCGGAATTTTCCTTTGTCCTTTTGCTTCGATATCTGGGTTGAAAACATGGCCCGTCCAAACTTTGCATACACGTTTCCCTTCCATTTAATGCCACAGAATACCACAAAGAACTGTAGGAACTCGCTAGGTGAGACTCACGCCTGGGAGTTTGATACCGCAGTCACCACATTTTGGTGCTGTTCCCTTCTTCTTGATGTGAAGGTATCGGAGTTTACCGCCTGGGGTCTTGATGATGCGGACTTTGTTTGACCGTGTGTTGTACCTGATTCACCCATTTGTCAGAACCATCATCCATGTTACAATTTCCGTCCAACAAGGCGATGGATTTCGAAGCCGTTCGGGAGGGAGAATTTGCACATACGGATTCCGTCGTCGCTAAATGGAAAAATGGATATTAGTGTCCTGTAACTATCGTAGCGATTAACAATTTCACTCACGTATTGAAGTCTGGTATTGGCCATTGTGACTGTCCTCGAATCGCTGCTGTCGCTAAGCTCTGGCTCGGGGAGATGGCGTCGTCGTTGTCGTTGTCGTCGTCTGGCTTTTCGACGTTCGATTCGATTTTGTGTGTGTTGTGCATCCAAAAATCGGGACACGCGCTAACGTTTTGGCGAGATGACACTAACCCAAATACGGACTAGCGCACGTGTTACTTCAGCCGCCACCAGGAGGTTTTCTTCCTCCCAACGCGTTGCTTCAGATGTCAACGGATGAACAGCATCCTAGTCTCATCCGCGCGGGAGACCTTCTGATCTACTCTGTCGCGTTGAAAGCTTTGTTAATTAGTACGGCGCATTTGGATGTTTTGCTGGACATCGAAGATATTTGCTTACTGATGGTGAAACTGGACGCAACCCTCATTTTCGCCTGAGTTGTCCTCATCAGCCAGAGGCGAGGTAGACTTGGTTATTCTGCGTGCCTTTCGCGCTCACCATGGCATCTCTCCCCCCTCCTCCGCCTCCGGGATGGGGAGCTGCAGCTCCCCCGTCGATGCCTCTTGCTCCCCCACCTCCCGGATACCGACCCCCAGCGGACCCCTTGGTTGCGAAGTTTGCCCAAAAGAAAACCGAATGGCTCCGGACTCAACGAAACCGTTTCGGGGAGAAAAGGAAAGCCGGCTTTGTGGAAAGCCATAAGGCAGATCTTCCACCAGAACATTTACGGAAGATTGTGAAGGATATCGGAGATGTGTCACAGAAAAAGTTCAGCACCGACAAAAGGAGCTACTTGGGGGCACTAAAATTCATGCCTCATGCCGTGCTCAAGTTGCTGGAAAATATGCCCATGCCTTGGGAATCCGCCCGAGAGGTTAAAGTGCTTTACCATGTGAATGGCTGCTTGACTTTGGTCAACGAGACTCCCCGAGTTATTGAACCCGTCTTTCATGCGCAATGGGCTACAATGTGGATGACGATGCGACGAGAGAAGAGTGACCGTCGGCACTTCAAAAGAATGCGTTTTCCTCCTTTCGATGATGAAGAGCCACCATTGTCATGGTCGGAAAACATTGAAGACGTCGAACCTTTGGAACCTATTCAGATGGAGCTTGACGAATCTGAAGATAGCCCCGTATTCGAGTGGTTTTACGATCATCGCCCACTCCTTGATACCCCCCATGTGAATGGCCCAAGCTATAAGGAGTGGAATTTAACACTTCCCCAAATGGCAACACTATATCGCTTAAGTGGTCAATTACTTAGCGACGTAGTAGATAAAAATTATTTCCACATGTTCGATCTGAACAGCTTTTTAACAGCAAAAGCCCTCAATGTGGCGATTCCTGGCGGCCCCCGATTTGAACCGTTATATAAAGACGTCGACCCAAATGATGAAGATTTTGGCGAATTCAACGCGATAGATCGTATCATTTTCAGAGCTCCGATCCGAACGGAATACCGCGTCGCCTTCCCCTACCTATATAACTCTCTACCACGAAGCGTCAAGCTCTCGTGGTACTCCCATCCTCAGATCGTTTATGTCCGATCAAATCCCAACCTCCCTGCATTTTACTTTGACCCTGTCATTAATCCTATATCGTCCCGTTCCGTCGCCCCCAAAAACATAACTGTTAGCCACGAAGATCAAATTTTTGGTGCTGGAAATGACGAGGATGAATTTACGCTTCCGGGAAATGCTGAGCCATTCTTGAGTGACGAAGAGTTGTACACCAGTGAAACGGCCTCCGCGATCGCTCTTTGGTGGGCGCCATATCCATTTGACCGTCGCTCTGGTAAAATGGTTCGGGCACAGGACGTACCACTTGTGAAACAATGGTACCTCGAGCATTGTCCGGCAGGCCAACCTGTGAAGGTCCGTGTCTCTTACCAGAAGCTTTTAAAAACTTACGTCTTGAACGAATTACACCGGAAGAAACCCAAGGCGCAAAGCAAACAGAACCTTTTGAAGACATTGAAAGGAACCAAATTTTTCCAACAGACAACCATCGATTGGGTGGAAGCTGGGCTCCAAGTCTGTCGCCAGGGTTTTAACATGTTGAATCTATTGATTCATCGCAAAAATCTAACTTATTTACATCTCGACTATAACTTCAATTTGAAACCAGTGAAGACTTTGACGACAAAGGAGCGAAAAAAGTCCCGCTTTGGAAATGCCTTCCATCTAATGCGAGAAATCCTTCGCCTGACAAAGCTGATCGTTGATGCCCAAGTTCAATATCGCTTGGGTAATATCGATGCTTTCCAACTGGCCGACGGCATCCTTTACGCTTTCAACCATGTTGGCCAGCTGACAGGCATGTACAGGTACAAGTACAAGCTGATGCACCAGATCAGATCCTGTAAAGACTTGAAACATCTGATATACTATCGCTTCAATTCAGGCCCAGTTGGAAAGGGCCCTGGATGTGGATTCTGGGCACCTGCTTGGAGGGTTTGGCTTTTTTTCCTGAGAGGGATTATTCCGCTCCTAGAACGTTGGCTTGGCAACTTGCTCTCTCGTCAATTTGAAGGGCGTCACAGCAAAGGTGTTGCAAAGACTGTTACAAAGCAACGTGTTGAATCCCATTTCGATCTTGAACTTCGTGCTTCCGTGATGGCAGATCTAATGGACATGATGCCCGAAGGCATTAAACAAAATAAGGTCAACACTGTTTTGCAACATCTCTCGGAGGCTTGGAGATGCTGGAAGAGTAACATCCCTTGGAAAGTTCCGGGGCTTCCTGCTCCGATCGAGAACATCATCCTCAGGTATGTTAAGAGTAAGGCGGATTGGTGGATTTCTGTTGCCCACTACAATCGGGAGCGTATTCGGCGTGGAGCAACGGTTGATAAGACTGTGGCCAAGAAAAACCTCGGGCGGCTCACGCGACTCTGGCTCAAAGCTGAACAAGAAAGACAACACAACTACCTGAAAGATGGCCCTTATGTCTCTTCGGAAGAAGCCGTCGCCATTTATACTACCACTGTCCATTGGCTGGAGTCTCGAAAATTCTCTCCTATTCCGTTCCCCAGCGTATCTTACAAGCATGATACGAAAATTTTAATTTTGGCTCTCGAACGTTTGCGCGAGGCATATTCTGTCAAGGGCCGCCTAAACCAAAGCCAGCGGGAAGAACTTGCTCTCATTGAACAAGCCTACGATTCACCAGGTACAACTCTTGCCAGAATCAAGAGATTTCTTCTCACACAGCGAGCTTTCAAGGAAGTTGGTATCGACATGAACGACAACTATTCCAACATCAACCCAGTGTATGATATCGAGCCCATTGAGAAAATCACCGATGCGTACTTGGATCAATATCTTTGGTACCAAGCGGATCAGCGTCACCTATTCCCGGCCTGGATCAAACCATCAGATTCGGAGGTGCCTCCTCTGCTGACTTACAAATGGGCTCAAGGAATTAACAACCTATCAAATGTTTGGGAAACTGCCGATGGCGAGTGTAATGTTATGATTGAGACGGAGCTCTCTAAAGTCTATGAGAAAATTGACCTCACCCTACTCAACCGACTCCTCCGACTCATTATGGACCATAACTTGGCTGATTACATAACGTCAAAAAATAATGTTCAGCTCAACTACAAGGACATGAATCATACCAATAGTTACGGTATGATCCGTGGTCTCCAATTCTCCGGCTTTGTCTTCCAGTACTATGGTCTCGTCATTGATTTACTCCTGTTGGGCTTGCAGCGAGCTAGCGAAATTGCAGGTCCTCCCCAGAGCCCAAATGATTTCTTACAGTTTAGAGATCGGGCAACTGAAACTAGACATCCTATTCGCCTCTACACAAGATATATTGACAAAATTTGGGTGTTCTTACGATTCTCTGCTGATGAATCACGAGACCTTATTCAAAGGTTTTTGACTGAGCAACCAGACCCGAATTTCGAAAACGTGATCGGGTATAAAAATAAAAAGTGTTGGCCTAGGGACTCGAGAATGCGGTTGATGAGACATGATGTTAATTTGGGTCGCGCTGTATTTTGGGATCTAAAGAACCGCCTTCCAAGATCTATCACCACCATTGAGTGGGATGACACTTTTGCTAGTGTGTACAGCAAGGACAACCCAAATTTGCTATTCTCGATGTGTGGATTCGAGGTCCGCATTTTACCGAAGATCCGCAACCAGAATGACGAGTTCCAAGTTAAAGACAGTGTCTGGTCGTTGGCAAATAACACGACCAAAGAACGAACAGCATACGCGTTCTTACAGGTCACAGAAGAAGATATCCAGAAGTTCAACAATCGGATCAGGCAAATTCTAATGTCGTCTGGCTCGACCACATTTACTAAGATTGCCAATAAGTGGAATACAAGTTTGATCGCTTTGTTCACATATTATCGAGAAGCTGCGGTATCTACTGTTAACCTCTTGGACACGATAGTTAAATGCGAAACCAAAATCCAAACCCGGGTTAAGATAGGTCTGAACTCGAAAATGCCGTCTCGTTTCCCTCCGGCCGTATTCTACACCCCCAAGGAGCTGGGAGGCCTGGGCATGATTTCCGGCTCTCACATACTTATTCCGGCCAGTGACAAACGTTGGTGGAAGCAGACAGACACTGGCGTCACCCACTACCGGGCGGGTATGTCCCACGATGAGGAGACTTTGATCCCTAACATTTTCAGATACATCATACCTTGGGAGGCAGAGTTTACCGACTCGCAACGTGTGTGGATGGAATACTCCCAGAAGCGACAAGAGGCAAACCAACAAAATCGCCGTCTGACACTTGAAGATTTGGAAGACAGTTGGGATCGCGGTCTTCCTCGTATCAATACACTTTTCCAAAAAGACCGAAGTACTCTTAGCTTTGACAAAGGTTTCCGCACTCGGACCGAGTTCAAAACTTATCAACTGATGAAGAGTAATCCTTTCTGGTGGACAAGTCAGAGACATGACGGCAAATTGTGGAATCTCAATGCCTATCGAACCGATGTTATTCAGGCCCTCGGGGGTGTTGAAACGATCCTGGAGCACACCTTGTTCAAAGCCACCGCGTTCCCTTCATGGGAGGGATTGTTTTGGGAACGTGCCTGCCTTGCCAAAGGAACACAGCTGCTTCGATATGATGGTACAAAGGTTGGGGTGGAAAGTGTGAGAGACGGAGACCTATTGCTCGGCCCAGATGGCGGGCCTCGGCGGGCCTTCAACATTGTCAGCGGACGGGATCGTCTGTATCGCATCAAGATTGAATCAGAAGAAGAAGATCTTGTTGTAACGCCGAACCATATTCTTGTTCTTCACCGCGAGAAAGACCAAAATAGTATTGGAGGAGGATCTACATCGGCAGCGAAGCAATATGATACTGTGGAAATGACAGCCTCTGATTTTGCTGCTCTTGATCCGGAAGAAATGCATCTTTATCGACTCTTTAGATCTCCTGGCTTCGAGCTGGCCGAGCAAAGCGTACCCATTGACCCATATTGCCTCGCCCTTTGGCTATGCGAGGGAATTCCCAGGAGTACCACAATCTACACCAGTCCTGAAGAAGAAGCCCGTGAGTTTCTCACCAACCATGCCGCTGAGTTAGATCTGCATCATGTATCACATGCAGAGCCCAGCTATATTACCTGCCCCCGCCAAGCGCGACAGACCATATTCAAGCAACGGCTTGCAGCTGTGCAAACAGAAGCAGCCGGCTCACTTCGAAACCTTCACATGCAGACGCCGGCAAAACGTGATCTAGCCTCCACTACGAAAAGCTTGACAAACCGCCGTCATCGCCATCCTCTTTCTGAATCCTCAGCCACGACTTCGATGAACCTTCTTCCTGAAAGTGCGCCTAGTTCAACTTCGGTCGGATCCCATAATGCTAAGTCCCCTGAAATCCTGCCGCTGCATAGCCCAGGGCTGGATATTGTGCAAGTAAAGTTGCTTAATGAGGTTACGGTTAACCCACCATCCGTAGAAGAACCCGAAGTCGACTTGTTTGAAACGGAGTGTGATGATGAAACCCAGGGTTTGGCTGAACAGGTCCCCGTACAAAAACACCGCCTGCGAACGGGATGTCGAGCATATGGAGATCTCTCTCCCCACGAGGAGGCACAAATCCTTGAAAATATCCTCGCCCGGCCTACTAATAGTACTGGCGTAGGTTCGCTCCTCCGCGCACTTGAAGAATTGGAGTTAGTTGGAGGTGGCACGGCTGGCCACGCAGATGGAAAGCGTCACATACCTTCAATGTACATGAATAACTCACGATCGACCCGCCTCGCTCTTCTTGCAGGACTGATCGACGGTGGTGGTTGGTATTGCCAACACGAGAATGCGCTCGGTTTCAGCGCGAGCGAACGCATTACACCCTCTCTTTTCTGGGACACCGTCATGCTAGCACGTTCCCTAGGGCTGAGTGTTTCTACAGATCAGCCTATGTTGCATAACCCGGCTGGCACCAAATGTAAATCGCATCTCTCTGCCCGGATATCCGGAAATGTGGCAGAAGTTCCTAGCCTCCTGGCACGAAAGAAGAGGGGCGTCAAGACAATTATTCCCCAACATCATAGTTTCGCTATCAAGTGGATTCATCTTGAACGACACAGTACGGAATGGGCAGGCTTCCGAGTCGATAAGGACCAGCTCTACCTACGACACGATTTCCTTGTGCTACACAACAGTGGTTTTGAAGAATCTATGAAATTCAAGAAGTTGACCAATGCACAGAGATCGGGTTTGAATCAGATCCCCAACCGTCGCTTTACCTTGTGGTGGTCACCAACAATTAATCGAGCAAATGTCTACGTGGGTTTCCAGGTTCAGCTTGACTTGACAGGCATATTCCTACACGGCAAGATTCCAACCTTGAAGATTTCATTGATTCAAATTTTCCGTGCTCACTTGTGGCAAAAGATTCACGAGTCTGTTGTCATGGACCTCTGTCAAGTATTTGACCAAGAATTGGAGCAGCTGGGTATCGAAACTGTACAGAAAGAGACTATCCATCCTAGGAAATCTTATAAGATGAATAGCTCGTGTGCAGATATCCTACTATTCGCTACCCACAAGTGGAATGTCACAAGACCGTCTCTTCTTTTTGACACCAAGGACGTCATTGAACCCACTACGACGAACAAATTCTGGTTGGATGTACAGCTGCGCTATGGCGATTACGATTCTCATGATATCGAGAGGTATGTTCGTGCCAAGTATCTCGATTACACAACAGACAGCATGAGCATATACCCATCCGCAACTGGCCTAATGATTGGCATCGACCTGGCGTACAACCTATACTCGGCTTATGGTCAATACTTCCCTGGCTTGAAGGCTCTGATCCAGCAAGCTATGGCTAAGATCATGAAGGCAAATCCTGCCTTGTACGTCCTGAGAGAACGTATTCGAAAAGGTCTCCAACTCTATGCCTCAGAGAGCAATCAGGAATTCTTGAATTCCCAAAACTACTCGGAATTGTTTAGTAACCAAATTCAGCTTTTTATTGATGACACTAACGTCTACCGTGTCACGATTCATAAAACATTCGAAGGTAATTTGACGACAAAACCAATCAACGGTGCCATTTTCATCTTCAACCCGCGCACAGGACAGCTGTTCCTTAAAATTATCCATACGAGTGTCTGGGCAGGCCAAAAACGTCTTGGTCAATTAGCCAAATGGAAAACAGCGGAGGAAGTTGCAGCACTTATCAGATCCTTGCCAGTCGAAGAGCAGCCGAAGCAACTCATTGTTACAAGGAAGGGCCTTCTCGATCCACTTGAGGTTCACCTGCTAGATTTCCCCAATATTTCTATCCGGGCGTCTGAGCTTCAACTGCCTTTCCAAGCTGCGATGAAGGTTGAGAAGCTTGCGGACATGATCCTGCGTGCGACCGAGCCTCAGATGGTTCTTTTCAACCTCTACGATGAGTGGCTAAAGACAATTTCGTCGTACACTGCGTTTTCCCGACTTGTTTTAATACTCCGAGCTCTGCATGTGAACCCCGAAAAAACTAAGATCCTCCTTCGTCCTGATAAGACAGTTATTACCCAAGAGCACCATATTTGGCCAACGCTGTCTGATGAGGACTGGATCAAGGTGGAAGTGCAACTCCGTGACTTGATTCTGAATGACTACGGTAAAAAGAACAACGTCAACACACAAAGTCTGACTAGCAGCGAAGTTCGTGATATCATTCTCGGCATGGAAATTAGCGCGCCATCCATGCAACGCCAGCAGGCCGCTGAAATTGAAAAGCAGCAGGAGGAGCAGAAGCAGCTCACAGCGGTCACGACGAAAACCCAAAACGTCCGAGGAGAAGAAATTGTTGTTACGACTACTTCTCAGTATGAACAACAAGCATTTGCCTCCAAGACCGAATGGAGGACACGGGCTATTGCGACTTCAAATCTTAGGACCCGGGCCAACAACATCTATATTTCTTCTGATGATATCCAAGAGGACGGCCACTACACATATATCATGCCAAAGAATGTCTTGAAGCGGTTCATTACAATCGCAGATCTTCGAGTGCAGGTCGCTGGATACCTATATGGAGCTTCACCACCTGACAACGATCAAGTCAAGGAGATCCGAACGATCGTTATGATTCCACAAGTTGGAAATACTCGTGACATACAGTTGCCGCAACAACTCCCCCAGCATGAATATCTCAACTCTCTTGAGCCCCTTGGTATCATTCATACACTCTCTGGAAATGAACCGTCGTATATGACAGCTATGGATGTTACGCAGCACGCACGTCTCATGAATGCGCACCCGTCCTGGGACAAGAAAACGGTCACAATGACTGTGTCGTTCACCCCAGGTTCCGTGTCGTTGAGTGCATGGGCGTTAACTCCCCAAGGCTATAAATGGGGAGCCGAAAATAAGGACACCTCTTCTGATCAACCTCAAGGCTTCTCAACTAGCATGGGAGAGAAATGCCAACTCCTGCTCAGTGATAAGATACGCGGTTACTTTTTGGTTCCCGAGAACAACGTCTGGAACTATAGCTTTATGGGTAGTTCCTTCAGTGGCATGGAAAAGCGACCCGTTTATGTGAAGATTGATACTCCATTGGTAAGTTTTGCCTCTATGCTGGTTTTATTATGCAACTTTGTCTACATGATTACTAACGTCTGCTTCTCTTGTAGCGCTTCTATGACGACCAACACCGCCCACTGCATTTCCAGAATTTTGCTGAGCTGGAGGATATCTGGGTTGACAGAGTCGATAACTTTGCATAATCGTGTCGAATTTCTTGTTTTTAAGCATTGATATTGAACAAAAGGCGTTTATTTATTTACTTAGGTACTTTCTGCTTGATTGATGAAATTTTTGGCGAGTGTTCCCGGATGTTTCAATTATTTTTTTTTCATTCTGTTATATCTAATTTGCCCCTGTATTGTACTGTACTTTACCTTGAATGCAGCATGTGCTGCACTGTGGAAAAACCCAGCGTGTTGTCTTTGTTTTCCCAATAGTAAAATAATGCCATGATAATTTAGATGTTTGATGGGTTAAGCCTCGGAAGCTTCATGAATTAATTACTTTTCATTGTTTTCAATAGGTCACTCGGCCTATAGGCCCTGCTCCAGATCTCTGAGGTCACACCCACTCCGCAATGGTGACCTCAGCAACCCAACCTACACTTTCAAATCCGAAGCAGGAGTATTTAGCATAGAATATCCACCTTAAGGCTATCACTATGTCCTTCGATTTTGAAGCCTACTTCCACTAGCATGACCCAGCTGCGACTTTGGTCGATATGCCCTCTGACCGGAGGTATTGTCAACGTCACTGTTCGGGCATTAAGATCGCCATTGATTCGCCCTAGAGAAACGACGCAGCGGGGGGATTGCGAAGAGAAGTCAAGAATTTCCTCGCCCAAGGAAATTTTCTGGGTACGAGAGTTTGATAATGAAGTATGCTCCGCCATATGTTGCGCACAGGCTCCATTTGATCGTGCGAGACAGGTATGACCACCGGTTATATCGATATCCCAACCGCCATAATTCAACCTTATGCCAGGTCTATTTCTACGGTGCAAATTTGGAGCATTTAGTAACTATAGTGCAGGCAGTCGAAGCCAATGCACTAGCTCTTTTCGCATTCGATGGCCCTTTGAGTGGTCTCCCGTCTGATGTTCTCGTTCCCCAATTCATTCACCATGATAAAGATTCTCATCTGCTCATAATTGAAAAACTGCGGAACCTAGCGCCACTATCGGATTATTTATGTCCATCCCCCCCTGGAGCGAATTAGTGTCAAGTCCAGGCCATTTTGTCAAATGATACATTATGGCGCTCAATCGGTCAAAAGCTGGGACATTTCTTTGCTAGCCTACATTCGAAATCGACACTTGAGGCCATCACCACATACTTTGGAGCAAACGATCTACCGAACGTGATTGATCTTCTTCATCCCCAAATTGGGTGTGATTGACTGGAAATTGTCAGGTCCTGGCCGCGGTATCAATGGCGATGTGGGCCAGCTACTCGCACACCTTCATCTCTATCTTTTAGCCTCGAAACTCCAGCAGTCTAGGAGTGCTATTTACTCTGCGGTGCTGGCTTTGATACAAGGCATCAATGACTTGTGTCATGCGCGCAGTCTCACTAATGGTGGCAGTTTATGGACTCTGGCGCCCTCCGCGCCATCTAACTCACCACCTCCAACATCTCCTGTCGCGCGTACATTTAGATCTGTCATCACTATCCATGGACGCGAGATTATCAACAATGCAATATGAAAACAATTAGAGTGAATTCTGTGCGGATCCAAGAAACAAGAACGACAAGAATGAGCTGGTACAATCCTTGGTTCGAACAGGAGTACAGCTTCTACACTTAGCAAGGAATAAAATGGCAGAGTTTGTCGACAGTCAAAATTGGAAACAGCTTCTACAAAGCACAGAGGCAAAGGGCATTCTATTTGTGATTTCAGAGCTTTCAACCTTGCATATAAAACAAACAATATAGACATGCCAAAACTTGAAATAGTTATGCAATCTGGAGACAGCTCTTTGGTCTTTCTATCTTAAAATTTGATAATACCCAATTCAAAAAATATTTTCCTACTGCTCAATCTTGACATGTCAATATGAGAATAATGAATGTTGCATCATATTTTGTGATGCCTAACCATTCCTGCCATCGAAACTGGACAGTTCGGCCACCAACAATTTCCCTAGAAATGAAATGCTCTGAGGAGTTGGGAACAACTTCGGTTTAGGACCTGGAAATGCAGGTTTTGCCCGCAGGTTTTTTATTCACACCAAGGGGGTGAGAACTGACTATGCCCCCTCTCGCTCATGGAAGCATATGCGATTTTCTTCTGAGCCCGCAAGTGTTTGAGCGAGATACATCTAGACCTCAGAAACTTCTGGCGAAATGGCTGGCATGATAGAGGTATTAGCTATGAAGGGTTGAGCATCAATGTAAATCGAATTTTCTAAATGTTTATCTCCTGTTATTGTCACTAGAGTGTGTTCTTTATTAGGTATGTGGCAAGCCCTATGTACAGTACTGACATCTAGAGAAAAAATCGACGTTCACTTTCCTACCTTTGGCTGCGCTTTATGCTGGCCGGGGGATGCAAAGGGATGGTTATGAAAACGGCGCACTTAAAGTAATTTTGCAGGAATAATGAAATAGAGACCTATTTCCTTTAATTATATATTAATGCTCGCCCACGTTGAAAAAACAGGGGTAGTGATTGAACAAAATAATGAAATGGGGTTGGAAGCGCCAAATGTATGTGCTGTATGCGTCTTGACCTGTCTTGGGCCGGGCAGTTGCTTGCGTCCATCGAACTCTGCATCTTTCTCCGCCTGTGTTCCATCTTCGTATTCCGAAACACTTATTACTACGAAAGCTCCATGATGCCCATCCACCTCATTTTAAATCTCAGACCACAGTACTTTCTCGGGCATCGAAAACCTGCTGGGCTCAATTTATTAATTTGCTAAATTAATGGCCAATGGATAGCCTCCGAGCTAAAGAGATCAAACATCCTAACCGAGCTTTAGCCACTTGGATCTGCTTTAGCCCCTTGATTTTCAACTAGGATCAGGGAGGGAGGTGAAGCTTGACTGGCGCAGAGTGCACACATTCGCGGGCGTCATTTATTTCCACCAGCTTTATCGCTTCAGCCTCTTCTACAAAGCTCCATTTGTAGACGACTTGAACGGAGTTAACAGATTAGTTCTCATATTTACCGTCCTAGTTCAAAGTATCGGTGAAGCCTCCTCTCCTAAAACTAGCCCGCTGAGGAGATGAGCATTGCACTCGAGGAGTGGCTGACAAGGGAGTAGAGTTACATGATTCGAATAGCATAATCGATCGCCTAAGCAGCATAAACAGAGTCTTGATCCTGATCATCTACATGTTCTTTGATTATATGCACCACTGATTAGGAATTAGAGGCCTCGTTGTTTATTTGAGCGTGTCTTCGACTTCGCCGTTCGAGTTGTGGCGTCATACATTGTTGTCGTCATGTCGGTCTCGGCCTGCTCGGAAGAGCAGCTATAGTCAGGGATGATGAAAGAAAGAACGCGTTTCCACCAACCGACGCCTTTCTCCCCCCCCCTCCCTGAACAAATCCCGACAAAAGACCAAGCAGACTTCCTGTCTGACGGTTCCTAAAGGTAACTATAAGAGGAAGAAAAAAGCATAACTGGCCTTTGGGTATGTGACAGGAATTGTGCTAACATCCAATTCGGGATTAATTTCACCTCCCTGCGGGGAAGCGGGGGGACGAAACGGGGAGGAAACATCAACTTATTGGCGATAAGTTGATCTCTGGTTGGCCGAAGAAAGAATCATTGACCCCCCCCCCCCCCTGGCTATAATTTCAGATTATAGCATTCCTCTGCAAAGACAGACCAACAAAATTTGCCGGTCACGCAACTGAGAATATACATAATTTGTGGCTTAAGCCTAACAAAATATGAAAGGGTTAACTATTCCAAGAATTTATCTTTGTGCTTTTCTGGTGCCTTGTTTGTATGTAGGAGCCATGAGCTGTCTGTCCGCCCGTATTTGACATGTGCCGACAACAGTTCCGAAGACGTCTTGAAACGAGAGCCCGAGTGCGTGAATCCTCGTCAATATTTCTGAGCCTAGACTGGAAAACACCCCTTTTCCGGTGGTATTCCCGGACTTCAAAAAAAATCGCGTTTTCAGAGGGCGGGGAGGAGGTTCCAAGCGAAACCAATCATTTGGAGCGTTACTGTTGTCAAAGATAAACAATGGAAATGATCGAGCAATGTTTTCAAGCGTTTTATTCCGGAGAAGCTCGGTTCATCAACTGAAGCCGGCCGGTAAAATACCCCGACTTGGGGAAAGGGGGGAAGGAGAAGTGGCTGCATCCCATTTCCCTGCTGGTTTTCGTGTGCTAGCTTGGAGCTTGGGCATTTCGGAATAATAATCAGTAAAATTGGGTTCAAACGATCTGTTGCCCGATGTACAGTACACAGATTTTTAGAATCCTCTGTGCCCTTGTTCGGCTCGTCTAACTTGCAGGCTCTGGGTGACTACAGCTGTCTCTCTCATGGTGCAAACTGGCACGGATTTCGGCTGATGGGCGCATATATACTTTATATCGCTATAGATTGTCCAGAAATAGCGAGAAGAGATGCTATTGATAGACGCCCGTGAATGTGATGCGAGCGCATAACATGTTTGCCATCGTGACATTAAAGGAAGAGCCTAGAGGACTGTTTTACCGCATCAAGGACCTATACTGCAAGAGAGGGTCGGCAGAGTTCTGTTTTCTAGGAAGCCTGCAGTTCCATACTAGAGATAGACACCGGTAGGCCTGTTGATAGGGCCATAATTTGTCTCACATGGCCTTCGCAACTGGAGGGTTTTATTTCCTTTCGGTCTCCTTGGATAGGAGGCGTTTCACTATCACGAGTTCTGTGTTAATTTGCATGAAAGCTTGTGTTGCAAATTCCCCCTCACATATGGACTGTGCTTCATGCTTAACTCACTGTTGTGCAGAGCTCTGAGTTTAGCTGTGACCGGCCATGTAGACCCCCTGAATGAAAAGAACAAGGGCTATGCGGAATATGAATAGTTAGATGTTGGAGCTAAGTCTTAGGCACTGCAATCTTGGGGAATTTATGCAGGAACATTGGGCAAAGTGGTGCGGCATAACTGAGGTGGCTTTCAGGTTGATCAACTTGTTGCATCATGACCTTCATGCCCAGCCGATGAGCTCCAATTTTGCTATTGAATGGGAGCTCAGATGCTAGTTCCAAATAGCTTGTCTCACTTTTTCCCCGTTTGTTGCGTGCATTGGTTGACCTGTGGAATGCTGGACGATAAGCTCGCTGCCGTTGAGTGAAGGATAGCCTGGTTTCCGAGGAGTATTTGGCAACCCTACCATGGGGCTTTAGAAGCAATAGTTATCTCTTGCTATATCAATTTGTTATATATTTGGGGGTACCATATTTTGCGGGGTTGATAGATGTGTTGCCTTCACGTTGGAGCGCGTAACGGTAGGAGCGGGATGGATTTCGGATGTTTTGGGCCGTTGATCGTCAACTAACCACAATTGGCGTCGATTGTCTCCCGAGCTGGAGCCTTGGGCGGCTCACACACACGATGTAATCAATATGTTGCCGGCCAGAGACGAACTCTCACCGTCGCCATTTCATGATTCTCGCTCTCGGTTAAACAGATGGTTGCCGCAAAAACAACGGAAATATCCAAGATCAATCATCGAGCAGGGGGTCAATTAGATCTCGACGTTAGGCTGCGCCTGGCTCCTGATGAATTTCCAAACGTTGCCCTTCCACTGCGAAATTTCTGTCGCTGACTCCTTCGTTCATTCAAAAGGACAGGTTTCGGACTGCGAATCGCGCTGCTTCACGGTTTGCCCATGACCCTATCCTGAAGCCACCGTCGTGGGGCAAAGAACACAATCTCAATTAGCACCGAGGTTAGTTTGTTGAGGCGTGTTTCAACGCGGCTTAGCCCTGCTAGGATCTATCCTGGGAATCTACGATGCTTGGGCGTTCGATCCTCTTGTCTGGAACGCAATCACATATGCTCACTGAAAAGAAGTGAAATCGGCTATTATCCCGACTCCGTTTTTGACTGAAAGCCCGAGATGAAGGGTGTACCCACTACAGCCCCCAGCCTCCCCCGCCCTGTGCATTTCATGCAGATGATACATTGCAGGACTCCGCCTAGGGTATCATCTTTCGTGCCCGGTACGTGAGGTGGAACAACAGGGCATAATTCCACGTTGGACCAAGTTGTGATACAAGACAGCGACAGGAAGAGACTTTGTCAACGACCTCTCCTTGTAACATCAACAATACAGTATCTTGCGAGGCGAGATTAGCTACCAATATCCCCTGCATTGCTACGGAACACCGAGGCCGGCGGCTCCTTGGCTCTGACGATGAAGAAATTAACTACCGCTGGCTTGAACCTAAATTTAGTGAAGGTACATACTTCGTCGAACAGGCCGGGCTGCGTCATTCTACTTCCTGGAATTCTGAATTATCGATACCTGTAATCTCGTTTGGCTACCTCGACCCTTCGGCCCAATGGTTCCGGGCTAGCTGGATAATATTACGATCGCTTATCACACAGGAATAATTAACAGGAGCAGCAGTTAAATTAAGCGTGAGGAGCAGAAGGCTTAAAACTGAAACTGAGCGTCGGGAGTGGGGACGCCGAGTTTAGTTTGCTATTTGTCGATCACGTCTTTGTTTGATACCTCGCTCCAGCTTTGCCTAGCTTGGATTCTTGACGCGACGTGGGCTGTAATTTCTTCCCTTCAGGAGCTGGCGGAGACTAATTAGCCGTTACAGTTTCGAGGAATTAAGATGATCAGGGAGCATGGAAGAGAGCCAGTCGCGGGCTTGGCTGCACTGCCGGCGTCGACAAGGATAGGAACATCGGTCCTTTTCTCTTTCTCATCCAAGATTGAAGAAGCGCGCTGTCGATGACGAGAAGAATGCGAGGAATGATCCCGAACAGTGAAACAGAACGCGGCAACACATGTGGGGTTCTACCTTTTCAATCCCGGTTGACAATCGTCGTGGCAGTCGTGCAGTGCGAAGTGAAGCTTGTTTGCTTTCGCATTGCTCTCTACAGCGTACACTGATTGCATGTTTTCTCTTGACTCTGTTGCCCGCCAAAGTGTGATCTACAGAATCGCCTCCCTCTATATTTTTTTCCAAAGGTGTGTACAGTACAATCTTCTTCGGCCGCAGTTGAGGTACCTCAAGCTTTCGCAGCATGTTCCGTTGCGCAATTGGCGGGTGACAGAAGGGAGCCGCATTGTTCACCAACACCGCTTTCTCCACCATTCTTATTAAACTTCTTTTTGTTCCTGAATAATCCGACCGTTACTCAAGGGTTTTTTTGGTCGCATCGTACATACATTTGATACTCCAGGGTTTACCTCCCTTCAGCTCTCGGCTATTGGGGAGTTCACATAGTGAGAGGTCGCGGAAGGGATATCTAATTTGCGGAGCTTCCCTTTTATATCGCCACCCTTATGCTTTGATCCAAGAGAAAGTGGTATCTCTGATATCCCGTTAGATCCCACCCGAGGCTCGCGTCTAGGCAAGCGTAAGATTACCGCCTAGAACTTGGTCTGTCATTCCCCAGTCCAATTTTAGCAGAAGGCTAACGGCACTTATTCTGGATAACATTTTTATTCAAGCGGCCGCCTCAAGCCCTTGAAAGCCGCCCCATCATTTTAATTTATGATGCGGGTTGCAGATAGTCCTTGTTATTATAACCCCCTAATGCCAACCCTCTTTTAGCACAACCGTCCATCTGGTCTGTCATCCTAGTTCCGCCTGATCTACAATGTCTATTTCCACTGACCTCTATAATAATACTACTATGCACTATCGTTCTTTCTTTCTTTCGCTCAAGAAGTTCGAGAAGTGCTCATTTCGCGAATCCCCGACCTCAGCCCTAAAGAATCCATTAACAAGCATCAGCTCTAATATAACTCCCCAGCAATAACTCTCTTGCTCTTCTGGCGTGTTTAACTCCCTCTTCGTCTCTTAAGGCGGGGTGATTTGAATTTTGTTTATTATTTTGTTTTACAAATTGGAGTTGCATGATTCCTACCGCTCCTCCGCTGCCCCTCCCTCTCTTTGGACAGTTTCCTCACGCTGAAGGCCCTCGAAGGAGAAAAGTCCCACGCGATCCAACCTCTGACACGTTGATCTTCCAGAAACCGAAAAACAAAAACAAAAGACCAAGACTGCTTTTCAGCTTTGCAGCGCTTCGCGTTGATTCTATAATCCGAGCTACTTGCGCGTCATCGGACAGCCTGCTAGGGCTTGATAGCTCTAGCAGCGCCGGTGCACAACCGTGACGCTGGCGGATCCATATCGGGATTATCAGATTGATTACTCGGCGCAAGAACAGTCGAAAGCTCAGGAACAACAAAGTCAACTGGTTTACCAAGCAAATCAACAGTCTACGCAGACGCTTCATCATGCGGCGAGGCCTGATGTTGCCTTCCTCCCAGTTGGTCAACATCATCACCAATCTTTCCAACAGCAACAGCCATCACATCACCACCACCAGCAGCAGGCATCGCCGCCGCCGCCGCAGCAACAGCAACAACAGCAACAACGCCACGGGCAACACGGGCAGCCAGGCGCTATTGCGTTGTCCTCTGCAGGATCCCATAACGCCGTGCGCGACATCCAACCGTCTGTTTTACTCCCCGCGCAGATGGTAACACCCCAACTTCCACCTCATTTTAACACTGGACCGCTCCACCTACCATCGTATGCGAGTAAGCGACACGGAACGAAAAGAGCGCGCATCGATGACGGTCCTGAAGAACCAAGCGATGATCATACAACAGGACTCAGTGTTTCAATGCTCTCGGAGGCATCTCACGGGGATGAGCGGCAGTCCACCGACATGCTCTTGTCTGCGCAATCAGATCCCACATCACACCACCAGCCCCCATCTCAACACGAATACCAGCCGACTTCCTCCCTGCACCAACAGCACCATCATCATCATCGATTGCCTTCGCAAGCTACTCTTGTAGGGGCCCAGCGCTCCGATGCAGAATTGACATCACTTGGGGGAGTGTCTGGGCCTCCAAGTGTGGTTGGCCAACCAGGGATGCCAGATCCAGCACCACGACCGCGAGGGCCTAAACTAAAATTTACCCCAGAGGAAGATGCTTTGCTGGTAGAGCTGAAGGAAAATAAGAACCTAACATGGAAGCAAATTGCTGATTTCTTCCCTGGTCGGACCAGCGGCACATTGCAAGTTCGCTATTGCACTAAATTGAAAGCCAAGGCAACGGTCTGGACGGATGAGATGGTACGACTATCATTTTTCATTTTTTTTTTCTTTTGCTATCAGGCACTGCGAATCAATTGTAAAGAAAATAGGGTATCGGTTGGGCTAACATCCCTTGTAGGTGCAACGGTTGCGTAACGCGATCCACGAGTACGAAAATGATCGCTGGCGTGTGATCGCGAATAAGGTTGGAAGTGGGTTCTCGCCTGCAGCCTGTCGAGACAAAGCCGCAGAATTATAGTCAGACTATCGCAGAAAATCATTGCAGAAATCTCCTCTTTTTAGGCCCACTCAAGAGAAGTTTCTAGGATGCGGTTAGGGCTTTCTTCCCGTGGATGTGTGCGACTAGGATGTGTACGTCTGTTCTGTCGGAGTAGTTGCATTGTTCCCTGTGTGTACCCTCGGTCTTATGGTTACAGCGTTCTCAAAGAAATTCTATCTGGTCTTCCAAATAACTTCGATTTACGTTGTCAACCTCCTTCCTCCTGCAACCCCTGAACCGAGACAAAGAATATGGAAACGTCGATGGATTTAGGGCTGATCCGACACAACCTTCGAGGGCGTACGAGAAAATTAATCTTGAAAAAGAAAGAATAAAGAGAAAAATATAGAAGTCAAGACTGACGTGTTGGCGGGTGCTGGAAAAATCAGAGACGGTATTATAACAGCGACTCGCAAGTCACACGGATCACAAATTACTTGACGTAGAGTCGCGAATCGCCCTTTCACCGCGAACAGGCTGTATCCGTTTTGCTCAGCCTCCGAAAGTCTGTGACTATCCCCCGGCTTGTCTACTTGTCTTATCTACCTCGTTTCCTTGTTTCGATTAATGATACATGTTGGATGAATGTGATTGGTTAACATTTGGCATCGCGCAACAATGATACCCAGGTTTACTTTTCTTGTCTTGTTTTTCTCCGGTGGATTGGATACGGTCTGTTTACTTCTGCCTCTTTCTTTCTTTCTTTCGTTTCTTTTCTTTCGTTTGTAATTCTCCTCCACTCATAACACTCGTTGCTAGTTATTTCCTAATACTTCTCGTTTTCTTTTCCTGTCGATTCTATTTTTCTTTCATATTTTTCTTTACTTCTATGTCGGATGGGGGGGTTGCTGGGAAGTCAGGTTAAACGACTACGACGATAAACAGGAATGGGGGCTCCTTTATACGATATTTTGATACCCGATTTCGAAACATATTTATTATTTTTGATCAGTCTTCATGTCCCTGCACAGCGTGGATGTTCTGTGACAACACTGGCCTGCATATTTCTGATACTCACATATCTTTTGTTCTTCAAGCATGAATATTGAACCGGATTGTATAAGGCCTCGGTATGAGCACATTTTAATGAACGCCCAAGGTCTTTGTTTTCTATTGCATTTCGTTACGAACCCTTTCTCCTTGTGTGCTGTCGTGGCCTATCTTTTTGTTTGGTACGGACAGGGTGTTGAATATCCACAAGGATACCCGCAGAGTGTCTAATAGATAGAGCGAGGCTGCTCCGAGGCTGACAACGAAGAAGGTTAACACAGGGTAGAACTGTCAACCCAGAACCGCCTTTTACCCGGTTGTCCGACCTGTGTGTGCTTTTGTGTACTTTTTAGTCCCCTGTTCAATTCAGTAGCCCCAGTAGTCTACTGTGTTCCCCGGAGTCTCACCGTTTTTTTTTATGCATAGAGAAAGGCGGATTTGGCCGTTTGCTGTGACATCTCAAGGTGAGCCACGTTAGCAATCCTGCGACAAGGTTACACGCAGGCAGGCTACCATCCAAATGCCGGTAGGCTCATACACCGACTTCTGGTTCCTGGGGGTCTCTATCATCGTTGGACATCCATTCCAAGACTGGAGGTGCTGATTCCCCAGAATGGAATGAAGGGCTAGCCCTAACTCCACCCAACACGGCAAGCACAAAATGGGACAGTTAGGGCAGATTTCAATCACATGACAACCAGGCAATCGTTGGCGCGTGCTGACTAATCGTACGATTCTCCTCGGACGGATCCGGTTGGTTGTTTGGAGGTCATCCCAACTTCAACCTCTTGTCCAAATAATATCACATCACCCTCGCCCTCCAAACCGCAACCACTACAATTTCGAAAAGCCATTGGCAGTCGGGACAATGTTTGCTCAGCGAACTGCCTTCGCCCTCGCTAGGCGCACCCCTGTTAAGGCTCTTGCCAGACGCTCTTTTTCCGCATCAGTTGTCCGACGTATGTGCCCGCCCTTTGGACGATTTTCTCCATTTGATCTTCACATTGGGCCAATTGGCTTCCAACGACCGTTCAATATATGGCCAATACAGCAGAGCGCTTTCTGGTCTGGCAAATGTCTGAATTTTTTGCTAATTTCAATTCTACTGTTTTCCAGGTGATGCTGGGAAGCCGGCCACATCCAAATGGGACCCCAAGCCCGGCGAGCCTGTGGGCAAACTAGTTTCTTTCGAAGGTTAGTCAATGGATTCCTGGCCGCTCTAAACTCCTCTATCTTCATCCTGGTCGAACTTTTGGAATTGAATATGGTCTTGCGGGGCATTGATTCATTCCAATGCACAGCTGTGAATAATGTCACTCACATTGACGGAATAACATTGGCCCATGCTACTTGAGAACAAGCTTTCTGACGGTTCGAATACAGATATCGCGGAACAAACCGATCTTCTACCCCCCGGTGCGAAGCCCGGAACCATGCCTACGGACTACGAACAAGCAACTGGTTTGGAAAGAATGGAGATTCTAGGAAAAATGCACGGAATTGATGTTTTTGATATGCGACCTCTTGATGCGTCGAGATTGGGTGCGTGACATTTCGTGTCTCCTTTCGCATCTCATCCCAACCATAGAATATTGGCTAGTGTGGCGGTATCGCGGGGTAATATTTGGGACTAAGTCGATATGCGAATTTGGCAGGAACCTTCGAGAACCCGATTATCGTTAAGTCTGGAGGTGATGAGCAATATGCCGGCTGCACTGGATACCCCGCCGATTCTCATGACACCGTGTGGCTCACGGTAAGGATGCTCCCAATTGAAGTTCCATTCCCTCCCTACATGTTGGGTTGCATATAATTTTGCTTTATAGGCAAATAGATGACTGGTTTAACTAACACATACAATAGGTATCCCGCAAGCGACCATTTGAGCGATGCTCAGAGTGTGGCAACGTCATTAAGCTGGAATATGTTGGACCTGAGGACGATCCCCATGCTCACCACGGTACGTAATCTTGCTCGCTGCATTCAATCATGTCTTAGATCTGTCAATTTGTCGTTTTATTCGTATTATTTCAGTCATTTATCATAAGCCACAATACTGACGGTTTGTTTTCTAGATGAACACCACCAGGTCCATGAGGACCCCAAGACCATGGCTGACTTCGTCAAGCCCGAATACTGGTATAAATAAATAGATACCGGAACCCTCTTTTCTTTGGGAAAATGAGAAAAGGCTCTTGACTTTGTCTACCTGTTTTGAAATTTGAATCCACAGGGGATTTAATGTTAAACGTGTCAAAAAACAGCATCTTACCATATTCGGTTTCGTTTCTCTCATGTTTGCGCGTATGCGCGCAAACAACCTACCTCTCCCAGTGTCTTTCCCATGTGCAATCTTAGCTTATTGCCATCCCGTGGGTCATATACCGACTCTACTCATCTCCTAGCTGACATTTGCCTTTTATTTTCTTATGTAGATTATTGCAGCTTTTGTATTACAACATGAATGAAGGCGAGAATTCTTTTTTTGCATATTGGATCTTGAGGGTTTGATTGCTGAGTGCCTGATATCACATGTTGGCCAGTACCGCCAAACATTGAGGGGTGGTGCAAGGTAGCTATGAACCAATATCATAAACGGTTTTAGCTACTCTCCCATCTAATTTTAATGTCGATTCTGTCCAATAAAATTTCCTGGCCATGGTCGATTGGCACTCGCTAGGGCCAGTTGCTGGATGATGCATATTTTGACATAGATGCTATCGACAGGCATCATCGGAGATTTTCTTAATCGCCTCAAATGAGACCTTCCTCATAGTATTCGATTTAAACGCCCGTACTCAAAACACGTAGAACGCTGGCACTGATGCACATATCTCAACCGCCTCCCTATGATTATCGACCTTGGCTAGTTCATTAAGATATCGCCTCCCAGCCTCTGACCCTGTGTCAGATACAATATATCCACCACCCTCAACAATCTCGCCTCTCCCTGCATTTAACTTGAGCCGCCTTGAGTGCCCCTGAGCCCCCTAGAGCGACGTTAGCTCAGTCCTGATCGCCGTTCACGTTCCACAATGAAATCTCTCACTCTACCTGGATGTGTATCATTCTAGGATGCATGTTCAAATTTTCTTGTTCATCCACACGTTCTGCGCATTTGTCTCCGTTCCTATCTGCTTGCCCCCTTTTTTCTTAAGAGAAACCGTTAACGGTTAACCGTTGAAACATAACGTCTGTCAGTCGTTACGCTGCATTGTGTGCGTTCCCGCCTCCACTTTGTACACGAATTCCTTTTGGACCTTTCAACCTGCAGAAAGAAAGGGGGGAAAAAAAAGAAGGATCAAAAACAGTGTTAGTTGAAAGCTAGGCCCTTACGCTCTGTCTATCTTTCCCCGCTATCTTTCTCTTTGTTTTCTTCATATTTTCTCCATTGCCATGAAAAGGGGTGTGTTTTTCTTCTGGCTGTCTAGTGCAGTATTCATGGTGGTGATAATTTGGACAGAGTTCAATCAACTACATAGGGAAAATAGCAGCCGCATATCACGTTGTATTTGTTTCCCTACATGTAGTTATGTATGTATATGCGTAAATGCGTAAAGTGCGGCGTTGAATGCATATCAACCGTGAAAAGATTGCCCTTTCTTCCATAAAACTGGTGGACATCCAATCATTATACATCAATTAGGGCTGCAGAGTCACATCCATGGATACGTTCTTGATGCCATTTCAAGTAAGAGCTTTATTGCCAAACTTTGGTCTCACCCGCGCAGTCTGATAAGAGTACTATTCACATGAATCTATGCCATCGAGATAACTGCTTTCACAAGACAGTGGTCTGAAAGCTTTGAATTGAAGCATAAATATGAGAGGAGATATGGTGTCTCTTGCTTGCTGAATTTGAACTGTGCGCGCCGTAGTGCTACCAATGGATACATTAGGGTACACTCAAATTGTGTCCGATCTTACTGATCCATAACGGCGGTTCATCTGGAGAATGATAGGAAAAGTACCGGAAGTTCAAATAGCGTGGGGGAGGCCCACCAAGAGGGTAACAGAATGGACAAATATACTTCACTGGCTACCCCGTGAAGCATCTGGGCAATTGAAAAGGTAGAGGCAATCTTGAACTCTGCTAGAGTTAAGTCGTCAGAGAGCCCTCCATCAAGCGGTAACTGAGTGCCTCAATAGGTGGCACTAGATGTATGCAGCTCTAACCTTTGCAACTGGCTTCTGAAAATTAAGGCTACAGAGAATAAAAGAAATTCCGTGCTTTCGACAGTGAGTACGAGTCAGAGGCTGTTGGATATAATTCAAACTGCCACTGCAGGTATCGCCGAATAGACTTGGTAAAGCATGAGAGTCAACAGCTAGATGCTGTGGAAGTAGCTTACGCTCTTAGATATACCAATACGCTCAATATGGACATATAGGAGCGTATAGACAGTGACTTCTCATTGAAGCGTTGCGATTCTGTTATCTCTTCGAGTAACTTCTCAAACAAAAGACTGAAAACGGTGCGATCGGGCGCCACGTAACCCGCCTGGAACAATGAACATTCCAAGCTGTACACAGCAGCGGGTAGGGTATTTCCATACCCGAACGAATAGAAGATAGTTGTTCTAATGACCATGGTTCGTTGAGGGCAGGAGGGGTGTGTAGCTGGATGGGGATACTTGACACAGAATAGCGGAAAGATTATGCGCATCCGCACGATGAATGCCGTAACAGCCAACGCCCGAAAATTTATTCAGTTAATCTGCGTAAGCGAGCAGCGTGCAGGGATAGTAGGAAAGGCAAACCTCCACATGTAGGCAGATCAACCTGGACTCGATTCCTTTGAATGACACAAGAGCGATTCATAAAATCAAACAGTAAGTCGGATTCGAAATTTTCATAACGCAAATTCATACGTTCGGAGGACAATGCCCGGCAAAACGATCCAGCATTTGAGAATATAGAATGTCAGGCGGGAGTCTGAGGTTGAGTAGCCAGCAACGTTACCTGTTGCATCAAACCTTATCTCAATAGCCAGGGCAGGTTAGAGAGATAGAGCCTTAACCATTCCAGCATTCGCATTCAAAGAAAACTTCGTCTTCTGAGGGCAATCCAGGGTAGACCAGGCCCGCGGGGCATACAAGGATAACACCTAGAATAAATCAAACTCAGAACGACCACATAGATTTCTGAAGGGCTAACACCACTGCCACCACCGGAGGTTTGAAGGGAAATTTTGGATTGGTCAAACTAGGGGTTCGGCTGTGCACCCCGACAAATGCGGATAGAGAGTGATTTTGCAAGTGAGCCTATCGGATCAAGCTTGGTGATTCGGAGACACCGAACTTTGCACGTAAAACTACAACGCAAACTCCAGAGAGGGGTAGACAAATACAGGGTCCCCGAACAGACAACCCGTCCGTGGGGAAGACATTGCCAGTTGTTGGTTGAAACCTAGGTCAAATCCCTGTGGAAATTTGAAATACTCGGCACTCTCATTTATTCAGAAGTTAGTCCAAAGCTCAATCAATAATAATACTCAGAGAGAAAGAGAAAAATACAGAGAAAGAGACACCGGAATGTCACCCATCATCAGATGGGAAAATCTAATAGAATTGAAACGAATAGGATGATTGATGGGAACACATCCAACTTCTTGATTGTTGGTGAGGCACGGAGGGAGCGGCAAAGCAAACCGAGGACGCAACAAGAAGAAGGGAAAATTCTTGTCCTCCCGCATAGAATCATAACATACTTTGTGGCCGGGTTTATTCTATCCAACCAAGAGTTCTCTTGTACCAATAACGAACGACCCATTGTGTTGCGTCCGGGAGAATATGTGCATCAAAATTTTGGCAGGGCTTGTAAAAGCTAGCCATGTAGAAAATGTGATGGTTGAAACTGCACAGCTCCTAGGCTTGGTGTGATTGTTAGTCGCCCATGCTACTCCGTAACTAACTAACACCTGCAATGATTAGAATTAGAATGGCCTTTTTTAGGACTTACACACTGTCAACAAAAGTGAGGAAAACAGTAGAAATGAATTGCACTTTGCATTGAGAAGCAGAAAAGAGTATCTGTATATACATGAGTTTGATGAGCAATAACAAACCTAGAAGCAGGAACAGAGAGGGGAAACCTTGAAACAGATAAGAAAGATTCATGGGTGAAAATGACAATAGAGCAAAAAAGAATGACATGTGATCTTCTCAAATCTATTCACTTTAATGTGCTCAAATACACCAAGCACTAAATAGACTACATAGAAGATAAAAAGAAGATAAAAAGCAAAGAATCAGTGAACGAGTAAGAGATGAGAGAGCCAGAATTGAGAATCCCCGGCCCGAAACAGAAACATTCGGAGTGAAGAGCCGGACGAATGAAGCCTGCCTCTGTAGCTTACAAGAACTAGCCAGTGCCCAGGTGGGGTCACTCAATGTTTGGAAGACTCAAGATAGAGTCCGTGCTGCTTTCCGGGTTTTATTTCTGGTGGGGGAGAGTCCTTAAATTTGTTACGGTCAAAGATAGATTTAAAAAAAAATGAAAAGAACTTACTCCGTACATAAAAGCACACTGTGCATTGAAAAACAAATAGAGGATGAAACTTGCCCTAGTTCCCTTCTCATCCAATTATTCCAATTCTCGCGGAAGGGGTGTAAACTCCCGGACACCTCCCGTCGCAACTCACGATTAGTTCGCAAAGATTATGCAGAGACTGTTACTGTGTATGCGCATGTTGCATTAGACGCATGTATGTAATGTACTGGACACACTTTATCCATGTGCTTCAGTCCAATTTTCAACCTCCGCCTTTCCCACCCCTCCTTTTTATCTGCGGTCCAATTTTGCGCAATCGTATCTCAATACTCGCGAGCATCAGTATCTTCCTCAACTCTGTCAACATTCAACATCTCCAACGACAAAGGAGAAATGCGAGATAGGTATTTCACGATCTTCGCTTTTAACATGCAAATGGCCCGCCTGGTCAATTTCATTATTTCGGCCATGGGCTAAAGATAAAGTAGACAAGATTGAGGAACGGGTAATATCCCTCTTCCAAGAAATGTGCTGCCTTCTTTATAAACGCGGGCGACTGGGTGATGCACTTAGCTTGACCACGAGAGGTATAGGGCGTTGCAGAACTGCTAGAGAAAACTGAGAAAA
Source organism: Blastomyces parvus (assembly GCA_002572885.1). Taxonomy (NCBI): domain Eukaryota; kingdom Fungi; phylum Ascomycota; class Eurotiomycetes; order Onygenales; family Ajellomycetaceae; genus Blastomyces; species Blastomyces parvus. The sequence continues at coordinate 68,646 of PDNC01000005.1, forward strand.
CATTGCCCGCCATTTTGTTTTGCCTGCGTGTATACAAAACTGGTCGATTTGTTTTTCCAATTGATTTGATTTGATAAACCACCCGAATTTGAGATTGGAAGCAATTCCAGGGACTGAGAATAGACACGTACAAAGAGTGAAAACAAAGAGAAGAAAAGAAGACAAAACGGGAGAGAAGGGGGAAGAGAGGTTGACCATTTAGAACATTTGAGGAACTGAATAAAAAGTAACAACGGAGTAAGTAAATACTGAAATAAAGATTAAACAAGAAAAGAAGGTGACTAGGAACCCAATGATTCTCTTCGCGTTCGCATAACATCTCGCCCAATGAGCCGTTTCCCGAATAACCCCACTCCCAAGCACAGAAAACATTTTGAAAGGAAAAGGAACAGCGTGAAAAATTAGGGGAAAATATAGAAATCAAAGCACCTTAAAATAGAGACACAGGAAACCGGGGTATAGCACTGCCTGAAAACTGCCTGGGCTCGCCCCACCTTGTTACTAACACTTAAAATAAGGTGTGAACGCCCAGCCTAAACTCCTGAAGCCTGCGATCCCGTTTACACGTCATAAACTTGCGGCGATTCATAAATAATTTCCTGAAATAGAAATAACGTAAAGGCATATAACGGATATACAACAGCACAAGCTTGGGTGCTAATTGTCGGGAAAAGGGGGTTAGATAATGTAGGTATCAGTTGGTCGTTAAAAAGTCATTTCCGCGGCGTACGTCAAGTGTTTTTGAAATGTTCCTTGGCATATTGCTCACACGCCTGGTGCATTCAAAAGTTAGAATAAAAGAGGTCTATGCACTCAGATGTGAGGGAAAATCACCTTTGCTGGCTTCCCAATCTTCTGGCCAATGACTTTCCATTTGCTTGATTCGTATTCTTTGATGGCATCGCGCAGCGTTATGGACTGACGATATGTTAAAAAGCTGAAAAAAAAAAATGGTGGCATGCTTCATTTGAGATTATAACATACCTCCTCCTCAGTAAATTCGGCGTAATGCATGTCCTGCTTTCTAGTTAGACGAACCAGCACAGATCAAAGTTTTTGCGGCGGCACAAGCAGAAAACCAACCTTGTACCAATGTTTCTTCACACTTCCTTCAGTTCGCAAGGGGAAGGTCTAGTGTAGCAAATACCATTAGACTTTTATGTTTTAAATACTCCATATGTAACGATGATTGATATATGAAGTTGTGGCTCTTCTAGCCCGGGATGAATAGTAAGCTGAACAAACCTTGGCAATTTCACTCCAAGTGTTGCCAGCATCGCGCATAGTCTTAAGCCGTTGCTCCTCCTCCGCCGTCCATGGGGTGTTCGTTCGACCCTTCTTCTTGACAGTGGGTTCGGGGGCGGTTGGCGCGCCAGTTGTACTAGTAGTGGTGGTATTTCCCTCGCCTTCAATAGCACTTGTTAGCGGAGGGGGTGCCATGGTAGCCAAAGGAGCAGTCTGGAGTGACGCACGTCGCTTCCGGGGATTTGGAGCTGCTGGGGCTGGAGCTGGCGCGGGGGTGGAGATGGGCACCATAGAGGCGCTTTCGAAAGGGCCAGGCCCTGTAAAAGGAGGAAGTTGTTGCTGCTGTTGCTGGTTTAGGGGATGTGTGGGTGTGTTGGCGGCAACAGCTGTCTTGATGCGTTTGGAAGTTGGAGGTGATCTATGAGAAGGATGGAAATATGGGTTAGTGAACTGTTCATTCTCTAGCAAACTTAGCATCTAGGATGCTGTTTTGAGAGCAAAAGATTAAGGCATCCCAACCTGTGGCTGGTGGTATCATAGGAGTTGCGATAGTATGCATGTGAAGGAGAGGAGGGCGGAAGAAGTGAGGTCGGGAAACTGAGGGAAATGTAGGGCGGGATTTGTTTACGAAACAACAACACAGTAGCAAAATATACTCACGACATATTAGGAAGAGGAGGCCTCGAAACGAAAACCGGCCAATTCATCTGTAGCGATACGAAGATAAATTAGTTAGATTTGGCCTGTTACAACATGGCCACTTCGTAAATCAACCGGCAAAAAAAGAACATGCAAGAAAAACATTACACACTAGGATCGGAAGCGAGGAATACCGCCAGCCTGGTCTCGATGATCAAGCCGGGCCAGGAACATGGACAGAAGGGTGGGGAGCTTGAGAGATTATGGTACAAACACTGGCGGAAGAAAATGAGTATAGTTGGGAAAAGCGATTGGTAGGCGGGCGCGTAGGTGGGGAGGGAGGGATATAGAAAGTATCGCTGTGTAGGGCGACTTTGAGATGACAAGGCTAAGCCGTTGTCACTAGATCTCTTAAGAGATTTTGGGTGAAGCGGGTATGGAAACAGGGGAGGAATGTGAAAATGGCACAGAGCCCAGAAAAGGTATCTACAGAAAATGGGTCTTAAGAGAGACAGCTATTAGGAGAACGAGTATGGATTCCGCGGACAGGAGGCAAAGGTATAATGGCATAAAAGTACGTAATGTACAGTACATACCTCGTTCATGGGTGAGGTAACTGCAGGTAGAGGAGACAATTCATCAAAGTAAACCAGATAGCACCAGCTGATGCGGAATGCGGGAGGTTACAAGGGCACAAGCGTACGGGGGAGAATCCCGGGCGGGGGAAGGAGTCGCAAACACGTCGAGGGCAGACACTTGTGCGTATGTATGGATGTAGATGGCGGACGTTGTTCAAGCGACTACTGACTGATGTTGTCGATGGAGCAATGCTGGACTGCGACGGGGTCGTGGCGAGCGGGCAGAGCAAGCTGGGCAGGAGTGGGAAGATGCGGGGAACCCCAAGTTCCGTCACAACCGCAGCAAGGACGGTACGATTCAGAAGACGAACTGCGGGAGGAGGGTGGATGGTGGATGGGTATGACGCTTTTACGGGCGCAATACCAGTGGACATACCAAAAAAAACAAAACATATCATCTCATTCTGTGTCGTCCTGCCGTTTTCCACGCTGAACACTCGTATCGTACCATACTAGTACATTACCATTAGCTTCCAAGGTTCAGCCATCCGACCCCATCAGAGCGAGCCGCTTCCATGTCATCAACCACTGACTTTCGTTCTACAGGTAGCTTGCGCTGACATACTGTACTGGACATACAAAGAGAGTTTGAAATGTTCTACTACTTATTATCGGATCAGTTGGCTAGCCCTCTATACACAGGCGCGAGAATGGTGACGAAAGAAATTCCCGGAACTTTGAGCCTTCTGACTCGAGCATTTGCGCAGTGAAGAAACCAAGAGTCTTGTGCATGGGACTTGACCACCATGTATTAGACCTGTAACTATCCAAGAGAGGGGATAGGGATAATTGCTTTTTTCCTTCCCGACTCTGCCCTCTTTTTTGTTTCGCTTGAAGGGGCGGGGGTCCGGTTTGACATGTGCCAGAAGAGCTGAAATGTGGTGAGTCAACAATCATGGTGAATAAGAATTGCTAGCTGATTTTTTTTCTTTTTTACTTTGTTCCAGTGCGAGGAAACAGAAATACCCAGCACACAATTCTTGAGAATGAGGTTTCACTCAGCAACAGTCGTTCAGGAGGAACTTTGTCCTTGATTCGACGAACAACTGACGCAACCAATCTTGGAAGGTTGCGACTAAAGTCATGACCAGCCGCTCTTGGAACCCGGGAGCGCTAAATAATACAACAGAGGGTCACAATTAAACCTGCTTTTGCTTTTTTCGTCCCTTCGATTGGAAGCTAGGCTTTGCCCAGAATTGCTGATAGGTGTTTGTCCAACCCGGTTCTCAAAATTCGGACAAATATTCGAGGTATGACCAAGTACCCGTTTTCAAATTTGAGTCGGATTGATAGCAGGAAGAAGACATAAAATCTAGACACCACTCATCGTTTGTCGTTTGGGAGGGGGGCCTTCTTTACTTGTCTTGGAAGAAATTTCGCAGAGAGAGAAGAGCATTGCTCAGGTTGTGATAGCGAGGCTCGTCTTGGCGTATATAGTTAGTGCTCTGGATAACGAGGTCGAGATAAAACCTCGGGGCTTCTAAAGGAGAGGGCAGACTAATTCAACGAGGAGAACCCTTGTTCAAAGCTACAAAGCCAGTTTCCTCGAATCACTTCTAAGGCGTGGTGGATAGTTTCTACAAGGTATTTCACGCAGTTAACGACAAATACTTCTGATTAGCTACACATTGCAGCGGCACGATTACATAGCTTTGGCATCAACACTAAAGTTCGATTCCCCAGAAAAATAAGCTTAAAAATTATCCGAATTCGAACTCCACCCATTTCTCATGCTAGGTGCTTCAGGAATAGTGCTGACTTTCTGATGTAGCATGTGGAGGTGATCCCACTTATAACTTCAGAAGACCCGCCAACTTTAACTGTTCTATACATGTGCAGTACATTTCCTGTACTTTCCACCTGGACACATGGTGAGGCCTAGAAGAACCCGGGATTGAAGCAGCCGAATTCATTTTTGAAAAAATCACAATTAACTCCTATTCCATATGTACTTTGTACAGTACATGTACATATACTTGCAGCTTCATCTGATGTGATGAAGAGGTACAACAGCGCAAGTACATGATACAACAGCAAAGTACACTCAGCAGATATAGCTTAATTCAACCTAACAAGATGAGATGCATGATCTTTTTCATTTATATGAAGAGTTTCTAGAACCATTCTCACAACATTTATGTATTCCATATCTTGATATACAGCTTGAATTTACTCTCAGCTTTGTGAGTTTCTCAAACACAAATACACTCATTTTTATCCCAAAGCATATGTGTAGTATACTCGGCTGCGTCTTCAGGAGACACGTATATTGAGTTATGAATAGTGTTTCACTTAGTTACACTCATGTAGACATATGAATGCAGTGTTAGCACTAATATGAAGCCTGCTGCTGGTCATAAGCAAACCTTCTGAGCGAGACCTGTTCCATCTCGCAACATCTATCTTCTTCAGCAGCTAGAAGAAAGTCCCTCGAGAAAGCAAAAGAAGAGAACAGACCGTAGAGAGTAAAAACGCCCATGTAAAAGTTAGAAGAAGAAGATCAGCCGATTCTCTGAGTACTCCGCCGCCTCATGTCGAAATTAAAAGCCGAAGAGTAAAGAAAAGGAGAATGACCTTGCTGTTTTTAGAATGAGTTGGGGCAAGAAAGAGTCGTACTGATAGGTATCCAGAAGCCCGGAACTTTCATATCCGCCTTCCTTTCTGTCGGACCTTAAGAAGCATAAAGCACGCGCCGGCTAACCACTCTTAAGGCGAGGAGAGTTCCCACGAGTGCCCTCTTTGAGAGGTTCTATGCATGGAGTTTATTCATTGGTCAGGTAGACATATGTTGAGTAAAATACCCTGAATGGGAATTTATTTTTCATAAATGTCTCCTAGACTATCAATTGTTTCATCTTTTGATTTTATGATTTGTTTTCAATAAGATAGATAGTGTAGCACAAGAAAAAGAATTTTTGATGGCTGAAAAAATTTTCTGCTCAATGAGCTCTTGTGCTGTCTCTTGTACAGTACAAGCATACAAAGTAATGTAAAAATGACAGAGAAGTTTAAATTGTGCGGCTGTGCAGTTGCCATTCAGTGTTTGAAATGATGATAGCTTTAGCTTTCTCATTCTTTATGAATCTGATAGCAACATATGAAGTTATGCCAGTTCAGGGGTGAGGTTTTCATTTCTCTCTTTTCAATTACGCTCCGTTCCTATTGACCTTTCGCGATTGCCTGCTTCCGTTTGTCAAAGGAGGACAGGGATAAATGAAGCAAGAAATGAAGTGTCGTGACAGAACTTTGAAGGGGGAAATTTCGGCTGGCAGGTTGAACCTGAAATGGTAACTGGGAATTGAGAAGCGAATCATCCAATCGAGGGTAAAGAAGCTTGTAGTTGAAAACGCATGGAATATATACCAATCTTCTGAACAAAATACTTATCACGCGTGAACTCACTGCCCCCTGGCAGAGTCGGGATATGACCAATATGAGCTCTCAGATGGCCCATTTTGCATTTGGCCCAAGCTACCTTGGACGTGCCATATCAGATGTTCAGGGGTAGGACCAGGAGCTAAAATCGTTTGAGGCCATGACGCGCTAACCGCGCAAGGTTAGCTGCGTCAACTCCCGCCGTCGGGAAGCTTATCCCAGCAACCGAAAAAAGGAAACCGGAGGCTGAAACAGAAACCTGCAACAACTCTCAGAAACAGTGGACGATTGACGGCATATTTTTTCAGGCGGTTCATCTGCATGATACGCGCGTAATGGATTCATTGCCTTTACACGAATCATTTGTGCTTCCATCACCACCACTACATATGTCAGCGATGGTGGGCTGAGAATCATCATCCAATGCGATCTGGTGAACTCTCTATTGGTCTATGCGCTGGGATATGTCTGATGACAAGGTTCTTATCCCGTGTGTGGTTGTTCCCCCGTTTCCTTTCTTTTCTCAAACGCCACCAAGGCCTGGAACTTGAGACTACTCTCGTAAACATGGATGAACTGGAGTGCCACCACCCTGGTGAACGTCTCGGAACCGCAAGTCCAATTCGAGGACCCATGGGGTATATTTACCCAGTGGCTAAATTGCACGGAAAACTGCTGACCTAGTTTGTTCCAAGGTTGCAAAGAGAAATATCAAAGGTTCCCAGACGTTATCATATCATAACTGTGAAGCCAGGCCTGATGGTGAGGCAACGGGTGGGCGGTTTATGTCTGACGAGAGAGATCCTTGGCTTCAATCAGCTTCTACGAAGCCTGCGTCCCAAGTCTACAGTTATGGAACTCCCCTCCACTACTAATGATATTTGGCCTGATGGAAAACAGCAAACTAGAGCTAACTGGCAAAACATTAACAAATACATCCGCGCGATCAATCGAAGTCATAGGTATGTGTTTTGATCGATTTTCGACACCACTTCCGAAACCGGGCCATGCAGATATTTTCCCAACTTCAACAATGCCATTGCGATTACCTTCGCTACCCTACTCCAGAAGTTTAGGTCGCAGCAGCCAAGCCGTCCTGACCAACTAGCTCTAACTACACTATTTTCGGCACGCCTTCACACATTTCACGGGAAATATTTAACCGGTCAATAATATGGGGTGTCTTCTCTGGGCATGAGCTGCTTTTAACGCTGCATATCGTCCTAATCGCTTCGAAACCAAAATCCCTGCTATTTTTGGATTCCAAATCAAGTTTCGAAATTCCTTTTGGTTTCCTGAACGTTTGATCATTGGGGGCTCATCGTATCGCGGTGGGGGTTCAGTCTGCCTTGCCCACCTGCAGGGCATTTTTCGTTAAATATACTTTTTGTCATCAGAACTGGATGTCAATGCATGATAGGAACCGCATGAGCTCTATAACAAGGATTAGGGATGAATTGGCCATGGTGAAACCCATTCCGAGAAGAAACGATCTTGGTAACAGAGTTGAATGCAGTTGAAACAGTTGTTTGATGTTGTCCGGACCAATCATAGTGCGCCAAGCTTCCCGCCAAGCAACCCTTACATTGGCAGCGAGCTGGAAGGCCATGAGGAGCTCCATCTTCTCTCTTGTGAGATACATGGGAATGAAAATATAGACAGCGCGAAGGCATTGCCATATGCTCTTTATGTGGCGTTGGTGCCTGAAAACCTACCTGTTGGTTCCCCCGCGTTTTCCTACCTCACATTCAACGAGAGAAAACCCGCCCATCATTTTAAATTTTTCGATTTCGCAGTTGCTTCAAGATGAGCTGTATAACTGAGCTAAGCGTTTGCTCTAATGAAAGATCTGATGCACTTCCGGCTTCGGGGTTTGGAACAGTTTGACTTCGGGGATCTTCTCAATGCACTTTCTCTTCGCCCATCTTGGTCGTTTTGTTCCAAATTCTTTCTGCCGTTCAATCTTTTCGTGTTAATTGACGGACCATGTGTTGAATGTGTTGCACCAAAAACTTATTTTCCCTTTTCGAGTGATTTTTGAAACTGACTATTACTGTTCAGCAATCGTCCAGAGCCCCCCTACCGCTTTGGGTAGATGACTAGTTCTATTCTGAGAACTGACACTTCCTGGGTTTTGCCTTGCGTGAGCAACCCGGGGTTAAAACCTACAAAGCCGTTTTGGTGCGGTTGATCTCTTCTAAGGTGGGCTTAGCCGTCCTTTGGAAATATCTGTTAACTCCTTTTGGAATGATTTCATGCAATTATATCATTTTCTGGGGGAAATCGTAAGTGCGGCGGTCACATATCATCAATCTGCAGGGACGATTACTCCCCCCTCTCTACCAACAAGCATATTTCAGAAACAGATCAGGCACCAACAACAATCGCCACTCGAATGGTTATGCACTACATTTGCTAGTGTCAGGAACCGTTTCTAGGTCAGGCATAGGCTCTTTAAAGTAGGATAAATACAAGACTGCCCCATGCTACGTTTTCGTTTTCGTTTTTTGGATTATTCCAAAAAGTTTGATAACTACTGTCTCTTTCTCTCTATGTAGCACTTGTTTTCTTTTCCTTTTCCTCATTCCTTCATATCCCACTGGCTGGGCTGCTTACATTCTTTGATCTTTATTTTACCTTTCACAGATTGGGTAAATATTCTTTTATGCATTGTATTTGCTGTCTTTCCCGAACCGTTTTTTCTTTTTAAATAGTTCAATATTGTGGATACAGCCTTTATTTTCTGGAAAAAATTACGCTGGGAATCATGGCTTCGACTATCCGCTCCGCCTCCCTACCGACGGAGGCCCGTGATTATCGATCCACGACACCCCTTCAGCTGGACCGGATGGAACACCGCATCCAAAAGCATCGAAAAACAGCTTCCACAGGGGGAGGTCGGGCATGGACTGAAGAAGAAGTATACAATCCCTGGCCTTTGATGTACTGCTGTGGAACTTAAAAGAAGCTAACCTCCCCATAGGAAACGTATCTCATACGGACTCGCATGCACAAAATGCCTTACAAGCACATTGCTGCTCACTTGCGTAAGACTGAACTTGCTTGCCGCCTCCATTATCATCAGATGTCCTACGGCAACCGGCGTAGACGCACGGAGTCTGTGTCTTCCATCAATTCGTTCTCGCCGCTGTCCACGACGCAGGAATGCCCTCTTGAATACAACCAATCTGATCATACGTACACCGCACTATCTCCCCCAAGTCCCCAGTCAATAATACATTCCCGAGCATCCTCCGTAGTCAATTCTCCCCAACAACTTCGCTCTCATGTTCCCATTCTTCCGAAACCAAACACTTCCACACTACCCTCCGCACAGTCGTCACCTGCCGCGTATGTCAATTGTTCCCTTCGATTGGACACTTCTCTATTCCAAAGCCAGGACCACCAGTCCAGCTCCTTCGATCACCCTGAACGCATCGATATCATCCGACTCCGTGGCCTCTATGATACCTATCGCGATTCCTTCTGGTCGGCGATTGCATCAGATTACTCGAAAAACTCCCATTTCCCACCTGCCAAGCTTGAAGAGGTATTCTTCCACGCAATATTCAATTCATATGGACGCCGCGGTGCATCTCCTCCTACCCCTGGACCCAGCCCACAGGACGCAACCCGTGAACTACAGAAGGCAACAGACAACGCTGGATTTCACGCCATCAACAGGCCAGATATATCGGCCATTTCTGAGCCGAACAACGCCATAAATAGCCGTAGCCCCGTTGAGAAATGCGCAGTGGCTTCTTTGCTTACTGTTGAGAGAGACGTGTGGGCCCCAAAGGTTATCACGAGTACCTAAACTACGAACTTGGTACTTTCCAAATACTGGAAGTCTGTGTGAGTTATAAAAAGTTCATACGTCTACATGATACTCAAACGCCCTCGACAGCCATGTTTGTTCAAGGCCTAAACTCATTGCCACCTTCTCTCTTGATTTTTCCTTATTTTGGTTTTCTCCTTCTCTGCTTCGGCTTTGTATTATGATGATGATTTTGATGTACTGGACAGCATTTCAAATCTTCCTTTTCCTTGTCAGGTATAGGAGTTTGGTGGAAGACATTTACGCTCTTTGATCTTCCCGTGTCTCTCCTATGCAATTTTTTATTTTTATATTTGGTCTGGTGGAGGAGTAACGGCAAAGGCTTGGTTCAACACTGTAACGTCTTACGTTCACATAACGCTCGTTTAAGAACAACTGCTTTTTTCTCTTTCTATTTTGTTATGCAGGGTGGGAAGTAACGTTTGTTGGAGGTAAGAGGGATTTGTGAGCCTTTATTGATGGTACGAAAGAGGTGTACTCTGGGCCGAGAATCGTTAGAGCAGCGATAGTCAACCGGCGCATTGTATACTACAATATATCCTTATGAATATATTTTCAAGGAGAGAGATGCGGCAACCTGAGAGCTAGTAATGTACGATTCGTGTGCCCCTCTGTTGCCCCAGGGTTACGCGATTTATACACAGATCACCATAAGGACCATGGTCTCTCGTCAAGAAATGAAATGCCAACGAATAGAAAGCACCCACGTTCATGCACTGTATAATTTTATAGAGTCGATATTTTCGCTTCCCTCTCTAATGTTTCGAAAATGACGTGAGGATTGTCTCAAATATTACAGCACACCACGGATATTAACGTCAAATACTGCCACCCTCGGACCATCCAGGGGGTAGAAAAACACCATTGCATTCCCTATGCTTTACTAAGTCCCATCCTCCGCACCCACAATATAGGCCTGCCATAAAACAAAAGAAAAGCCCGCGTCAAGGTGTATCTTTAGCTGCCCTTGTGTCAAATCCCCGCAACACGCTCGCGACTTCCCCCAACAGCATAATAAACAAAATTTTGCGTACACCAAATGCTTTTAATTTACCGTTACTCGCATATGTATAGCGCAATCGACCAGGTGGCAACGGTTGTGTCTCACTCTTCGGAATCTAGCTTTGACGTAGAGGTGACGGCTTTTGCACCGGACGGGAAGGCACTGGTTTCTGCAGAAATTGCTTCGGGCCGGATGCTAATTGATATACGGGCCTCCGACGCGGGAAGTCTGCGAGGTAAGACGTGTGGTTATTGGCATGCGAGCTCGGGTAGATGAATTATACTCTGCACCGCATATCCAAAAACGTTCAAGGCTGCCGTCATCATCATCGCCGTCACCACCACTATCTTCACAATTCCTGCCTACGGGTAATGCCCCGAACGTATGCAGGTGTTGACATACAGTTTGATTATCCTGCAAGCAAAACCGCACGGATTTTAGATATATTAGGAAATAACAGCGGGGCGGCTAATGGACCTCGATATCGCCTGCTGCGCCTTTCATTCAGGGATAGATGAGTAGGGAATGGAATGCCAAATTCTAGCTACGACGACCTGGTGTTCCCCCAGGAGTTCATCATCAAACACCGGTTTTGCTTTACCCATCCTGATATTCTTTCTTTTAGAAAGAAACGTTTCAAAGTAGCATACCATATGCAGTTCGATGAGGTTTCCGCAGCCGCTTGGAGTTACATCTCCGCTCGAAGGCCCCGTAGGCCGTGGCGTGGGAGATGAAGCTCAACTGCACCAACTATTATATCCACATCGTCATTGGAGGGTACCTGCGTTAGTTTGGATATGTGACATTGTGCATTTACAATTGCCCGGTCGCACTCAAGGCTATGGATAGATTTCGGCTAGATTCCTCTGTGCTTTGGGTATGCTTTTTGTTATATTTCGCTTTCGTCCATTCGGGCAAAAGATCGCTTCCAAATATGTAAACAATCTGAAAGGTGGTTCTTTGACCAAAAGATTTGAAACAAGTATACCAACCACAAGCAATCGATATCTGCCTGCTGAGAAGTTGGTGATGGTAACTGGAACAAAAGGTCGCGCCGTAGCTGTTTCATCCCAGTAGACAGGGGCCTAAACCCGATGTAAGAAAAATTCTTTGTCGGTAGTTCTCAGAGTATCGGACGAGGGCAGGTGTTGGATGTTTAAACTTTCTCATCTGTGAAGTTGGATAGATGCTATGATGCGAAGGCCACCGACCGGGAAAGAGCCGCGGAGATCAGGACAGAAGCTCGGCCAATTCTGTTCACCTCGGGTTGGCAATGGCGACCATTGTCGAATGAGTTTCCACGGGAAATCTCTTTATTTCGTTCAAAATCGTTCATACATCTTGCCAGGTTCGCAGCCCCCACCCCCGGGGGGAAGAAAAGTTCAAGCACGCCATTGTTTAGTAAGCTGCGGATGCTGCAGGTGAACTTCATTGTATTCGAAAAGAGGTTTCGCCTCGATATTCTTATCATTTCAGTTAGTTAGTTCCATCTTCCCAACAGTGGAGGTCAGAACCAACGATAACAATTCGGTGGATTTAGCCCCCTGTTGAGAGAATCCTTTACAGGTACTCTTCAAAAAAATGAGAAAGCCAAAACACGTTCCGGTCCAAAGTTTTGATGCTCGTTCAGGCGAGCCAGTGTTCCCCAGGCTTTATTGAAAATCGTTGGGTTGCAAGTGGTTGATGGGATAGGAGGACAAACGAGTGGCTATCGTGAACGCAAAATTTACTCTTGACCTATTTTTCTTTTTCTGGTGGGGTCGGCATGGGCCGCCGAAAATCCCGAAACGGCGTGGACAAACGAGCGTGACCTGATGGCCTCTTGCGGACAAAGAACAATGGAACTGTGCCTGGAGGAGAAAAAGTAGAAGGGACGTGCTTAGAACGAATATGATGTTGCCGATACTAGTCCCTGCAGGGGTTGATAATCGAGCCGATTTGGTGAGATTCGTCTCAAGAGTAGGAGCTAAACCGAAGCAAAACGTAAATGCCGAAGACCTCTGGTAAGTTAGAAACGTAACGCCTTAGTATCAACTGTGTTGGCAGGAGGCTTTTCAGAATCCGAAAAAGAATAAGCATGACAAGAGAGTTTTATTTTCAAAAACACGCTCCAGGCAATATGGTGAATTCTAGTTGGATGCACGATGCACCCCAGAGATCTTAACACCCATCACATCATCTTATCTTGATCCGTTTGCCCTTCCCTAGGTTCCCTTACCCGATGGATCTTCATAGCGTTCTAAAAACGCAAATCATGCAGTTTATGCTTTGATCGACAGCACAAAGTAAAATGATTTCCAGCCATTCGCAAAGCAGTCTCGCTTTTTGATTCGACTATGTGCCATGATTTTGCCCTCGTGTTGCACAGGCCCCCAAACATTTCTAGAATTACCCCGGAGTATCCAATGTGAGCTTGCCTTGCAAGCGGCCGAGGGTCGGGGCAAAATTTGTAGACCCAGTATGGGAATGAAATGAAGTGGATATGACTTGACCGAACGTTTGAAGAAAGGGGCGTCCAAACTAGCCTCTTCAAGACCTGTCAAGACTACACAGTCAATCAACGGAGCTCGTTTCTTGGAGCGAGGATGTATGGTATTGGGCTGGGCCTCTGGCAGGCGGTTGATAAAAGTTAACTGATAGGGCTGTCGATCAAACCCCAACTCGCCGTCTCGTTGGTTGTTGGTTCAGAGATTGCCATTAAAATCTGAATAATGAGTAACTGGGGAGGCTCTTTGAGAGGAGGTACGCGGAATACTTCTCCCGCCTGGTGTCTGAAAAGCATCCGAGAACTGAGAGAGACCAACTGGCTATAAATAGACTGGGGATCACGTGTTCCGGCTGCTAGGGAGTTTAGCTCCATAATCGCTGCGCTGTACGTAGCGTAAGCGCCAATCCTCACCTCCCCGGGTTGCTCGCCCACACTTTTCCGGGGCAATCGCCCAGCCCATTTTTCATAAAGAACTGCCCCTCCAGAGCCCAGAAAGCTGCTGTGTGTGTTTATGATACGTAACTTATACAACACCGTGCTGGCCACGAACCCTGAACCGGAATGGCCGGGGCGTTTATTTCCCGGGTTCCTCCATGGGTAGCCAATCCCGCCTGGGTCCCTTCCTCCCAACCAGCAGCAGCGTATCACTCTATTTCTCCCTTACCCTAAGTCGGCTTTGTGGACTAGTAACTTAATTAATAGTTATAGTGGCTCTCCTTTGGGGCGGATGGGTTGTGCTCGGAATCCAGAGAATCATTAACCGGATTCCGTGCGGTCCTGGGACTGCATCATATCCCCTCAGGGTTAGAAAAAGATCAGGAGTTGTTTTCTAGGATAAACGCCGATTATCGCCTCCTGGTCTCCTCTCGGGTAGATTCTCAAGCAGACTAACATGGATTGCAGTAGTACACCCGTCATGTGCAGTGGATACAGCTCTGTAAGTCGATCCGGAGAATAGCGCAAGCATCAGTTATCTGTGGTATCAGTTACCTGTGGCCCAGTCATCAATCAACAATTGCTGTTTGGTATAGCCCCCATCTCCAGCAACGCCTGAAGGTGGCAAGGGACCGGCAATGCGGAGAATGAGGACCTGCAGCTTCTGAGAAACACCAATGACTTGCGGTTCTTGAGACCAGGGGGAGCGAGTTACAAGCCTTGCGAACCTCCGCCCGACTGGCCGACCCGTGTCCTGCGCCGCATGTCAGTTACTCCGTTTTGCTTTTTATTTCATTGAGCAGCATCCTTCAGTCGATGCAGATAGCATGTCAAACCATACCTGGGCGATGAGGGGAGGAACAGATTCCTAATCTCTTTGATGGCCTCCACGTGCTCGCTCCTGTCCTTCCCTCCTCCCGACTTCATTGTCACCAACTGATATTATCGACTTTCTCTCATGTATCAGCCAATGCGGCCCTAGGCGATAGCTTCAAACCAATGCTCGGTATCTAGACATTCAAGCCGACTTCTTGGCCACTAAAAACATCCAGGATAGTTGTGATTGGGCCTAGGATTCAGGACGTTCTGTAGTTGCTAAACAAGTTAATGGCTGAGCAGAACACATTCAGAGGTACCTCGTTGCCTTTTACCCAACACCTCCGGTGGGAAACCCCTACATCACCCATGCTACCGGAGTCGCATTGGACGTCTTCCACTTCTTTCAATCCTAGAGGTGTCATCGAGGATCTATTTGGGGGCTGTTTTCTGTGTCCGTGTGTGGCCCTAATCCTGGATGGGCGGCCGGAGAGGGCTGGCGCTTAGGTGCAGACACTCCAAAACTACCACCATGTCGCCGTTCATCATTCTCAGGTGGCACAGTTTATGTCGAGTGGGACCTTCATTGTCCAAAGGGCCGTGTATGAGCGCATCTTGGATCGCCCCATACTGCTCAAAGTCTTGCGAGGTACTCCGTATCAACACTGCAATTGACTTGTCGTTTTCAGGTGTTTGGGAGATCTGATACGCAACACCCGAAAGCCTTGACCACCTTTCCTCTTGCAGGGGGGGTGGGGGGGTGAATAATGTTATAATAATGTATACCACTTTTGACTATAAAAAAACTGGCCCCCTCCGTTCCTCCTGGACAATTTTATTTTACTACATCTTGAAATTGCTTTATTCTATACAATTTCATATGCTTGCTACAGTTCTTTACTTGCTCTTACATTTTACTCGCTCCCTCCTTGCCTACGTTGAATTAAAGAGAAGATCAAACTATAGTTGCCGGTGCTCCCCACTTGCATCGGTAATCCAATGGCGTCCGAAGGGCATTCTCCTTGCGAAGAATATTCCACGTGTGACGAGCATCCTACTGGAATTGCTCCCGCTTGGAGCGAGTTATCCTACCAGAACCGAGTCCAAGATATCAACGGATATCTAGAATCAGAATGGGTCTCTCCTTCGGTACATCCACTATACACTTTCAGTATGGTTGCGCATATTCGCTAATAATAAAGCTCTATAGAATTTTCCAGCCTCTGCGAATCCATTTGCTACTACTACACATACAAATGGGTCCATGCCGACCCCAATTAGCCTTTGCGCTACACCTTTTCTTGAACCAAGA
Source organism: Blastomyces parvus (assembly GCA_002572885.1). Lineage (NCBI taxonomy): Eukaryota > Fungi > Ascomycota > Eurotiomycetes > Onygenales > Ajellomycetaceae > Blastomyces > Blastomyces parvus. The sequence goes on from PDNC01000005.1 coordinate 84,435, forward strand.
CAGAGCCCGTCACAAAGCCATCAAGATCTCCAATATCATGATATTGAATCCCCAACACATGGACTCGGAATAAGTGGACCGACTACCACAAACTGTGTGCAACCTGGTATCTTCACTTACGATCACCCTCATCGCGACACACTGGATAGTCATTTTTCATCGGAATCACACGGGGGAGGGTTTGGCCTAAGACCTCTGAACGGCACAACGCAACCTAGCACTCTAGTTACGCGACCCAATTCTGGAAAGTCCCATGTGAACATTGCTCCGAATCCTGCTGGACTTCTTAAAATGCAGCGTGACAGAAAAAGAGGCCAGGGGGTAGAAGTCTCACCCCGCCGTAGGTCCGGGTCGGCGCGAAGAAATTCGGGGCAAAGGTCGAGGCCATCACAGATGGACCGTGAAAACGAACTTGTTCGACTATTAAAAACAGAGCGGAGTTTATCTTGGAAAGAAATTGTGAAGATAGTGAACGCCCAATTTGGAACAAACTATTCAACGTCTTGTCTTCAGATGCGGATGACGCGTATGAAGCATCGAGCCATGCAATGGCCGGAGGATGATGTGAGTATGTTATCCTTATCCCCTTCGTTTGCCCCCATACGCCAGTCTCATAATCTTTGGCAGGTCCTAGCACTTCAACGAGCATATGAATTCTGGGAAACGGAAAAGTTTGAGATCATATCACAGAAGGTTCGTTGTTCACAATGAAAATACTATTCTTCATTTTGGATTCCATTCCTCTTGCCCTTTCACCTTTCCTCTCTGCTTCTCGTCCCTTGCTTATTTTGCTTTTCCATTTATTGCAGATGCAAGAATTCGGAGCAGGAATTTTCTCAGCGTCTCAATGCGAATTGAAGTGGCACCAGCTTAAAGGAGATATTCATCCCATAGAAGAAGATCCAGAGGCTTCCGAAGGCCCACCTCGACGCCGTCAACGCAGAACACGATAACAATTTTCAGCGAGACCTTGCTGTACATTAATCCTTCCCTATCCAATTCCGATTTACGCACCTCCAAGATACCCCTGAGATCTGTAACTTTACTTTCCTTCGCAAACGAATTTGGCTGTGGGGATTTTACCTTTTTCTGTACCCAGCTGCCTCGTTCACTGATTTTAGTTCCAAACATCATCATATTTATAATCTCAAGCATTGGACTTGACAAAGGCAGCAGGCCCAACCACCCGCGCGCAACAAGCGTTACTCGCCTATGTCAGAGTTTATCCCCGTAGTGCGGCGTTTTGGTTATTTTCCTCATTTTTTTCCCTTTTCGGCTTCTTCTGCATTGACTGATATTTTACCACCTGTTTCGCGGGCTCATGATTTATTTTCTTTTAATTATTTTCCTTTCTATTTAATTATTTTATTTTTAGTTATTTATCTATTTATTTTTGTTCCACTCCCCCTTGTTTTTTTGTCTACGAATATTTCAATCCAGCATATCTTCGCGAAAATCCCACCCGTTTAATTGCTTAACAGGCCGACATTCTCCGTGGTCACAATGCCAAGACAGCCTGCTATTCGTATCTTAATATTCTTTGACCTACATAGCGAACAAAGAGTGGTGGTCCCCTGCCTGCCTCTTGCTAAGGAATTAAATGCAATTTCTTCGTTTCTTTCTGTTCCATCTTAGTTGCAACCTTAATTTTGCTTCGATGATTCGCATGTTGTACATGTAAACTTCTAATGTCTAACCCCTCGTTTTACCTTTTCCTTCCCACCTACTTCCCCTTTTATAGATTCGGTATTTACGTATTAGAAACAGCAAGGCAATGAACAACTCATAGAAATTGCTTCCCTTTGTTTTTACTTGGGCTACATCGCCGCGCAATATTGAACTGTAGCTACCTACCTGGCAGATACCCATCTACCTAGGTAGGCAGGGTTCCGCACGCGTCTGCGCAAAAATAAGCAGGGAGAAACCGGGGTTAACCGGCCTAGATAAGCCTTGCCTGGGGGCAGGACACAATGCCGGCTCGAGGGGGTGATAAAAAGATCCATGCTACGGCTGTGTGAGTTCATCGTTCATCCTTGTGTGCATGAGCCCTGTTGAGCATTATCACGGTCTAAGCAGGCCGAGGGCACCCGTAAAAAACCACCTAAGCATGTAAACCGGAAACCCTGGTGGAGGTTGCAAGTCGTTTAGACGACAAGCGCGCCAAATCCCACCCAGCCATCGTGCCGAAGGCACACGAGCAAATGGCAAACACGGACGGGTTGTAGAGAATCCAAGACCAGGGGAGCATATCTCTCTAGTCCTGAAACAACCTCCATTCCCGCAGCTAACACCCTGCTAAAAACCGGATTGCATGTCGTTCGCCCTCAACATTCAGGAAGCTTATCATCCATGTCAGATCCAGCCGCCTTCTACGCTGTGGGCCGCTAGAGTCGGATGCACGGGCAGCCCACTTAGCGGACGAGAATCCCCACTAGTTCGTGATAGTCGATGAACGCTAGTTCTCCCGGCGCTTAATCCCATATGTGTGGCTGGACTATTTTATTGGTGGCCTTGTTCCGTTTTCCCCCCGTCGCAGGGTGATTTGTTAGAGATGTCAGTGTACTCGAATAGGTATGTTACGGCGTGATGATATTTCCACAGTCGTGGAGGCGAAGCCATAAGGGAAGGCCAGTGTTAGTTACATGCTGCGCTTGCTTACTTTTTACCACGCCCCATCATCAAGCCCAAGGGACGGAAGAAACATGCTGTTCAATCCCGTTCGCCAGGCGTAAGTTGTCGGGCGAGCTAAGCTACGGAGCACATCAAACCTTGTTAGGCGAGCCGCTCGTTTGTGGAGAAATTCCCACGTCAACCAATTGAAAATCGTAGGACGAGCAAGTGGAAGGGAACGAAAGCCACCCTGAGCGGCGACTACCAATCACTTTATTTGCCGACTCGTATCAGGCGGCGCACCAATTGTGATGAAAAGGTGAATCCGGCGCTGGGGCTAGGTTAGGGGCCGGCATGTTCCATGCTCATTGTTAAATCTGGACTTCTGATTTCGCGGGGGGGCCGTTACGTTACTTTGAATAAATCCGTTCGCTTGCATGGATCTTTAAATTCCTAGTACGAACGGAGAAGAGGGAGTGATCAAGGAGCCGAATGCTTCATGCTGGGTTTAAAAGGCATTGAGAAACTTTGGGGGCCTCCCCGGTACACACTCTTGAATGAAAATGAATAAGATATACTTACAACCAAATTAGAATGGCGGCATTACTCAACCCCGGTAGATTACATGATAGGTTACACATCCCACGGCAAAAAAAGCTTGGAGGATCATGCGAACGAATATAAAGCAGTAAATACATATAAATATTATAATAAGAGTAATATTGGTTTGGGATTCGAAGATTAATGAACTAAGGAAGAAGCTTCTTCGCGGTTTCTGTACTCCATAGTTAGCTGTCAAAATAATAATAACAACCTATGCTAAGCGCGAGAAAGGTAGACAAGGGGCTTCCAAAAAGTATTTGTCGCAAATATGAGGGGATTTCCAGAGCCGTCGTTATTTCATTATTCTCGTCGTGAACTAACGCTTTGAATGATAAAACAAGAAAAAACAAACCTGAACGCCTTATTCAACCATTTCAAGTAAAATATAAATATAAAATACGGTATAAATATAGGCCTCATGCGGGTTAAAAACGGAAAATTCGCCGCCGTTGTCATTGAGCCCCCTCAACCAGTACCCCCCCACCCGCTTCGCCGCTCTCCTCTTCGTCCTCATCCTCTTCAGCTATCGGAAACGTCAATAGAGCCGCTATGCCACCTAGGCCATCCAACCTTCGCCCGCTTTCATGATCAGAACTCAGAACCCGGACTTCGCCTCCTTCAATATCTCTCACTCGATCTACTAGCGAGACCCATCTATGCCTATCAGCAACATTTTGAGCGCGAAATAATCTGTTCGATATTATAAGAACACCGCCGCCACGACCTACCCCGCCTTGTTCCACTGCCGATTCCACCTCTCGCGGACCATAGGTGGCTTTGTTGGTTTCCTTGCGTAGTTCGGCGAAGAATCTGTCCATGAGCGAAGTTTCCTTTGCGTATTTGGTGTTCGAGAGAAGCGCTTGAACAGATGGGGATTGAAGCACCTCAGCAAGGGAGTGCATGTGGCCAGATGAGGAGTGAACGACAACAATGTTTTGTAGCAGGGGTTTCAAGCCTGGGGATGATGTATTCGCTGCGGACTGGATATGTTTTTGGAATCCGGCCGCTGTGAAGCCAGGAGATGCCAAGAGGATTGGCTTTGTAGATACGCCGTTGGAAGAACTTGCGGAAGAAGGTTGACTGGATGTCACATTAATTTCGAGCAAGCGGATGAGCGTATCGAGTGTGGTTTGGAAAAACTTTGTTAAGGCCTTTATTATGGCGTGTTAGTATGCACTTCGCGAGAAAGCTTCCCTTTGCGAGTAAGTCTATTGTTGTTTACCTTGTCATGATCAGCTCCACCTTGTCTCTTCCGCGGAATGGATAATTCTATTTTCTGCTTCAAGACCGTCTGGAATTGGCCAATAAAGCAGATATGCGCCAGTCCTTCCTGCATTACAACCGCCACGGCTTCCGCCTTTCTATTCCCTCCTTCATCAACCGCTTCCTTCAACATTTCGACCGCGACACTATCCCATCCTCCAACTTCACTTGAAGATTCTACCTGCTTCTCCAGTGTGAAATTTCGTTGTAGTTCCAGGTCGAGCGTATGATGCTGTCCAATCTTGGTATATGGGTTTTCTGCAACAACTCGGCCGGAGACATGGAGCTGGGAGTTTTGGGGGTCGAAATCCAAGCTCTTAACCCGGATTTGTAACGTCATATGTACTCGAGAGGAGCTTGTAGTTCCTGTTGCAGCTGTAGTAGTAACGCGACGGATCGCACTCGCCTTGAGAAGGTCATTAGGTCGGATGAGGTTATAGCAATGCCACTGGACGAAAGGTCACGGTTAGCTTTGCACTGGCGTAAGGACGTCAGAACCAGGACGTGGGTTGTAGATCTTTGGGTTCTTTTTGAAAGACCAGCTTGAACTGATTAAAAAGAAAAACATACCATATCCTCTGGCTCCTCGGGGTAGAGTGTGACAGAACCCGAGCCATCTCGCTCGATATTCTGTTTGATTAACCGCATCTCAGACCGCAAATATTTGACCAGACAATTATGCGCGCAAATTCAAAAGCCAAGCCTACACAAAGTTCAGCATTAGCTCTGTGTATTCATAAGAGGCCTAGGTCTTTGTATATTGGCCGTTATTGTGGTTTGGTCTTTGGGGTTGAAATTTTGACGCAACAGCGTGGGATGATGGTGGGGTTTGTTGGTCGTCATAGCCAAAGGCAGTTGACTGTCAACCACGCCATCGCTGTAAGGACACCAACTGCACTTTCAAAGAGTTGAAAAGACCACAATATCGAGGTCGCCAAGGATGCAAATACGAGCGATTATTCCAAATAATGGGGTTAGGGTAGTCGATGATATCGTATCTGTCTCAACCATGTTCTCCGCATTAGTTTATTTTTCGAGTATATAAACCCCATGGACGCCATCCTTCGACGCCTTAAAACCCTCTTGTTGAATCCAGTTGCGAAATTCGCTCCGTCATCGTGGACATATCGACTAGTGCCCTTCAATATGGCCCCGTTGAAACTTCAATCTACCTATAAAATGAACTCGGGGTATGAGATTCCAGTTCTAGGATTTGGTGTAAGTATCTGTTTCAAGGTTCTGCTTCATTTAAGAGGTGCTTTCGCAGCTTAAGAATAACTATTTTGACCAATCCACTCTTTGTTTTGTTGGTGCTTGATTGACAAGCTGCTGTACTCTTATAGGTCTATCAAACGTCTGTCCCTGACCCCATTCGTAACAAATCAATAAGCGTAAAGAAAGTCTACTTACATATACATATCCGACAGACCTCCAGAAATAACTAAAAATGCCGTGTTGAAGGCTCTCCAAGTTGGATATAGACATGTACGCCTCGCCTAAGAGTCCTTCTCTTACCTCCTCGTCCAGCCGTCATATCTCTGGAGCCAGACATAGTACATGTACATGTACAACACCAAGTCACTTTTCTAATTGTTTTTGTAGATCGATTCTGCGAAGGCATATCACAATGAGGCCGAGTGCGGAGCCGCTGTCCGTGCATCTGGCCTAAAGCGCTCAGAGGTTTTCTTCACCACAAAGGTGCCAAAGAAGGCCATGGGCTACGAGCAAACCAAAGCCTCCATCGAGTCTAGTCTCAAGGCAGCTGATCTTGATTATATTGACCTGTAAGTGTATGAGTCTGTACAGCAATGGAACCATCATGTGTAGTGAATAGCAGCTAATTTTGATTTCTGCAGTATGCTCCTTCATGCCCCATATGGTGGAAGGGAAGGCCGCGAAGGATCATGGCGTGCTCTTGTGGAAGCTCAAAAGGAGGGTAGGGTACGCTCCATTGGGGTTTCTAACTATGGCGTGCACCATCTCGACGAACTGGAAGAATATAACAAAGATATTGGCGGAAAAATCGATGTTGGTCAATATGAGCTGCACCCCTGGCTAGCTCGCCCGGATATTGTTGAGTGGCTAAAAAAGCGCGATGTCGTTATCGAAGCCTATAGCCCCCTCGTGCAAGCAACTAAGATGGACGACCCCCTGATCAAGAAATTGGCCCAGAAACATAACAAATCGCCCGGGCAAATCCTCCTTCGATGGAGCTTGCAGAAGGTACGAATCCCCAAAAGTTTGTGTTAGTCTATTATTGATGTTTCGAATTTCGGGATTGTGGGCATGTATTAACTTTTGACAAGGGCTTTGTTCCTCTTCCCAAATCTGTGCACGACAATCGCATTGAGGAGAATTCTAAGATTTTTGATTTCGAACTCTCTGCTGAGGACATGGAGACATTAAACACAGGCGAATACCACCATGTTTGCTGGGATCCCACCGTGAGAAGGGACTAATGCAAACCCCATCGGGAACGGGAGACAATGTGTGATATGGTTATGACTGTTGGATAATGGCTGTTTTTAACGCAGCTCTAAAGGCAAAATAGAACGATTTTCGTGCTGCAGATTGTGTTCTCTACGGATCCATGCTACCCCCCTGGTTCCTGAAATGCTGGTAGCCATATGAATCCAGGAACTGGAAGATATGGTGGAGCATTTTGATAAAAGAAAGTGCTAGATAGTGGTCAGGGCAACTATTGCACACTTGCACTGCTTCACTTCTTTATGCCTCTGGTTTTTTGTCTGCTCCCAGATCACCATTCACTCAAACATGCAAAGAAGAAGTTCCATATTCACACAAACAGGCAACATCCCTTTCAAGTTTATGTTTCTCTCTTTAAATAGTATCAAGACCAAAAGGTTTTTTCCCATACTTCAGAATCTTCACTTCCTGCCAACCCCCCACCTCTCTGAAAAGTTCCCGTTGGAGACAGCCCATACTTGCAGCTTGATATTTGGATTCCTCCCATCCAACTTGCTTTTCAGCCCCTCTTCCTCCTTTTCTAAGTTTTTCAACTTTCCATGTAATTTCTGCCGTTGTCAGTGGTTATTTTTCAAGCTATCTCCTGAAAAGGACGGCCAACAAAAACCCTCCCTCCCCCTCTCAAAATAAAGGCACAACACAGTACACCACAACATTGCTGTGCTGAATATATCTGGAATATCCACTTGAAGAATAAGTCCACCTTTAGCTTTTGCGAAGTCCAACTTTTCTACATACCGTACACAGACATAGGATCCATTTGAGTATTCCCAAGATGCGCAGAGAACGACGCCTCAGTGAATCCCCCCCATTACCACCTTTCGAGTACATGTCACGGAACCGTCGGGCAGTCTTTGGTGATCCGCCATCCGCATATTTGGCTGCAGTGATAGAGAGAAATGAGCGGGCACGCACGAAACGGGAGCAAACCAGACTGGAGAATGAACAGAACCAAGATGAAGAGGAGTTGCCTAGGAAAAGGCCAGCCCCTGATAGTAGTCAAGTCAACACCTACCACACTCCAGCAGCAGAGAATGACTACCCCGCATGGTCGGGGAGTGGGACACCAGCTTCGAATACATATCCTGTCTCTAGGGCCAGTCATTCGCAATTTGCCGATTCAGAATCTAACGGAGAGTCCGTCGAACGGAGCGACAGTACTAGCACAGACCAGACCAACCATGATGGAGAGACTGAACATAGCCAAGAGGATGCAGAGGACGACGATTCTGAAGGATCTAAAGAAGATTATGGAAACGGAGACGAAGAATATCAAGATTCGGCGAGCAATGATAATGACGCTGATATGGGTGACGACGAATGTATCGTCCCCCATGGACGCGATCCGCAGTCGCTTGGAACTACCATGCCGGAGAAAGATGAAGAAGATGTTGGCAACAGGCAAGAGTGTAAGTATGACTTTTGAGGTCTTACCGCTTTTCTAATATTGAAAATGAAAGAATAGGTAAACCGGGCGATGGAACCGATATTCTGGTGAGCAGAGACATTTATGCTCCCAATCCCATCAGGGTCGACGGTGACTCCTCCAACACCACCACTACCGCCGCCAGCTTGCTATCGTCCGCTTCTAGTAACGCCTTCTCCGCTCCCAATGACGATATACGATGCCATTCCGCAGATCAGCCCAATTTTGCTCTTCCAAACCGTTCTTCTCATATGTTTTCCGTTCCTGGCACGATATTTGTTGATCCTATTGATTTTGAGGATGATGACATCCGATCTTTGGCGCACAGCTTGGCTAGTAACTGCGCAAATTGGGGTTTGGGAGATGATGACGTTTTGGCCAACGAAAATATACCACCAGCTGAAGTAATTCCCCAAAATTCAGGCCGCCGACAGATAGACCATCGTTACAGAGGACTTTCGCAGGGTCAGGTAGTATTTCATGCTGGTAGCTTTCAAGCTGCCCGGTTTACCGCTGGGTCTGCGCCCTTACTATCTGAGTCAACCTCTGCCATCGATCGGAATTCCCCAAGTCAGTATGAGCTTCTCCGTGAAGAAAACGATAATGGCGATATGCACTACCCTGATGAGTTCTCCTCCGAGCTTGGCTATCAGACCCTGGATTGGTAGCTCTTATTGTTTCCCCCACTTCCCCAGTGGTTGTTTCAAACTTTTGCAAAATTCGTGCTTTTTGAGCAAGCATGCCATATATTTCGATACCAAGGTACTTCTTTATACCCCTTTCTGGCTGAATATGCAATTCTTTAGTTAGTTTTTATTTGTGGATACTTTGCAAGAAATGTTTTGTTTCCCTAAGCTTTGTCTTAGTTGCACGGGATTCATGCCTTTGCTAGACCAGGATTGTCCTCAGTAGCATGTCTGCGTTCCCTCCAGCGAGCAAACAAAGGTTTTTAGTCAAGAGAAAAGAAAGGGAGCAGGATCTCTGGCCAACCCAGCGTATTGCTATGCTCTGTTCTGGAGGTTGAATGGAATAGTTAAGCATTCAAAAGGTGATAAAGGCGGTGTGGTGTCGCTTTGTATCAAAGGAAGTTACTCTTGGTTTTTCACAGTAACTTGGCCTCTTGACTTTATTTCCACAATTAAACAAAGGAGGGAATCTGCCTGTTTATTACTGGTCCTCCGTTTGGTCTTTTTCGAGGATCTCTTTTGGTTATTAGCAAGTAGGATGAACCCATTTATGACATACCATCCCCGTAGAGTAAAAGGGGGAAACATCATAGAGGCCAATATTTTAAGTTAGTCGACCAAGATATGAATTTTGAGTGTATACGACGGGAAGCTGCGTAAACTGGGCCCAAAGCTTTGATAAACAAAGAGCGTATTGCTCTTCCCCCCTGATTGAGCGCCGTCGGGCTCTCGCTTTGATTTTGTCCACCTCCTGTTTCTTGAGCTCACAAGCAAGCGCTCAAATCTTCGTGTACTTGCAAATGGCTTGCTTCTGTACAAATGGTTCCATTTATATCTATAGAAAAAGGGGTAAGCCACGTATTTCAAAGAGAACATTATTTTTGAACAATTTTAGAAATGAATTTCATTTTGATATCCGACGAGCTCCGACAAGGGAAAGAAGAGGACAAGGAAAAGCAAGAAGGCTAAAAGACATAGTGAGAAGCAATGTAATGCTTTCAAGTAGAAGGAGGTTAAGTAGGAAAGCTGTGTTGCTGGGATGGTCGAGGAGGGAAAGGGGAGGGACAGGCGCAAAAGGAGGAAAAAGAAGGCAATTAGAAATAAGAGAAGGCAGAAGGACTTATCAAGCATGTGCGTAGTTTCGATTCAGAAAGAAGAGGGAACAAATAAAACAAAATAGGAAAAGAAACCACTATGCCCAGGTGCCCTCACCCTCTGCCTTCACATTGATTTTCTCTTTTAGATTGCCATGCATGTCAGGTCAACAGAAGTCCCCACACGCCCCAATTCATTATGAACGCCTGAAGAAAAATCGCTGAATTCATGCGGGTGGTCCAGAATTTCGTCACACTCTTTTCTTCCTTTTACCGTTCCCTGCCCTATTCTCACGCACTCGTCCTCCCAAAACACAGCGCCCCTATATAATCCGGGGGAGGCATGATGGAAACCAAATCTAAGGATCCCCGTCGGCCCTCGCAGGATATCTCTACCGCCCTTCTCCCTCGCACGCCACACACACATACATAACGCCAATCAAAGGTTATCTACTCTTCATCCTCCTCCTCATCGACCGTCGTCTTGGCGATACGGTCCAAATCCCGCTGGCCGCTCTGGGTAATTCTCCGTCCGCCTTTCTCCTCGTCGAGTTCGAGCACGCCAATCTTCTCCAAAGATTGGATGACTTTCCGGTCAACGGCGCCGCTGGCATCGACGTGATGGGATGGGCGGGAGCCGCGGTTCTTCGTACCTCCGTGGACTTTCCGTAGACGGCCAACACCGACGGTCTTGCGAAGGTAAATGTGTCGGGCAACGGAGGCGGCGCGGACGTAGTACCTATTTTTCGTAGTTGGATTATCAGACCATACTGAATCCTATATTTGCCAAGCGTTCTTGGGTCGAACCAAAAAGTAAAGGAGAATTTGCATACCAGTCGATGGATTGAGGAGGGAGCTCGTTGCCTTTTGATGTCTTAACGGTGTCGACCCAACCTGTTCGCAGCTCGGTTAGAGGGAACCACTTCCTATCAAGCAAACCGCGACCCATGCGTCCTGAATTCCTTAAAATGAAGGACGTTGCCGAAACTGGGGATAAACGAAAAGGGAACGGACCTGGAATTGGCAGTTTGCCTTGTCTCTTCAGGAAGGCGGAGTATGCCGCGATGAACTTTTGCGCCTATAAATAAAAGGAAAATCTTCTATCAGTCATCCGAAGCTATCACGGCCGCATGAAAGATCCCGGAATTCCCAGGGATGAAAATTTTGCGCTTTTCCATTTGCCGCCTATCCACTGCCTGACAACCATCCCTATGTATTTTTTTCATCCTTTCCCGATCCTCCCTTTAGGCGATATATCCAACATCTCATCGACCGCCCTAAATCCTGCCCCATTCCCAAAATCCCTTCCCTGATTCCGAAGCATTCGTTTTCCTCACTATCATCCATCTATTCCCCTCCCCCAATAATTTCCCGATATAGGCACCCATCCTCCATCCCGACCCCACGAAAGCAAGAAGGGCGAACAGCAAAAACGCATTAACAAACACTTACATCCACATCACGAACGGTAACACCTCCCATGATTGCGATTGTCCTTTTGAATGCCTTCGGAGGGCAATTGTGATTAAACAAGCGGCGGGAGTGAGGAAAACGCGAGAGGTGTTGTGGGAGTTGAAAAGTCCGTTGGTCGATTTGTCGATTGTCGTCTCGGGCGGAGTTCTTCTCAGGTCGTGGTCGCCTCGCTTCGAAATTTCGCTTGTTGAACCTTCAACTGTGTGGTTGTGGAGGCTCAAAGTCGTTTAGCCTATTTCGGACTAGTTGTACCCTAACACCTCCGTGCCACATTAGTCATGCACTAAACTTAATTAGGATCCTTCACCCTTGGCAATCCCGAAGTGCCAACAACAGGCATCGTTTTCAACTACATGCTCAGCCTTACACAGATTGATGTATTTCTAGAACTTTAATAAATGTCATTCTTCGTTAATCTAAAACATATCTAATAAAGGGAATATTCATGACCTGTCCTAAAAACCATCCGTAATTATCCTGCACAGCAGCTGTTAACAGTCGCCCCAAATCTTTGTTTATTAAATTCAAGGAGTGTCCTAGCCGCCTAATCGTATTGCATATTAAAACAAAAACAGAATAAAATAGATATAGATATAGATATAGAAGCAATCCCCATGCCGCTCTTATCATCATTTCCTGAACGCCAATAGTGATAGTACAAAAAATTGATCGAGTCGGAGCCTTGGTTGGTCCCGATGACCCTATTATAAGGTCGAAGCCCTTTGAAGACCAACGCAGTATCGTACAAACAAGGTATCGATAAAATGCTCGTGTTTGATTCCTGGAAACCGGCATTTTTCAAATTCGTCGATTGCCCCTTGAACGGAAAACCCCTTTTTCTCGATGAGATATGAAGTGACAAAAAAGCCGGTCCGGTTAAATCCGTAGTGACAATGGACTCCAAGTACCGGCCGCGGAGCCCCATCTGGAAGGGCCTTAGATACAGTGGATATTTCTTCTTCCAGTCGGCTGACAAGAGAGACGAAATCTCGAACTTCATCAACAGTCGGAGGAATCTTGGAGACTGTTGGAAGTTTGTGATACTGTATCCCACCCTTCTCAAGCTGCGCGGGGTCGTAAACCGGACTTTCGTGACTGATATCAATGACTGCATAAATCTTCCCTCTCCACTTCTGCGCGAATGGTATTGGCGTGTGTATCTCATCAACCTCACGCAAGGTCTTCATCGCGACAAAAGTGTCACCCATGACAGCTGAAACAGGATTTATGGCTTTCCATTTCTCGAGGTTCTTGACATCCCATTTCCCCGAGGTTGTTAGATGTTGAAGCTGCCACCCCAAACTCAGACGAGAGTCAATATGCCTCGGGAAAAAGTCTTGGATCAACCCTGAGAGTGTCCGACAAGTATGTCGGTCGTAGAGGAGGGCATGGGAAGCGGGTGCAGGAAAGATATATGCCTTTATGCCTCGTTTGCCGCCACTCGTGGCATTAGCTGATTTCGATAAACCGGACGAGCTTGCAATATTGGTGAGATCGCTTCGCGCGCCTTCTGTTAGCGAAGGTCGAACATTAGGGTCGATATTTTCGTCTTCAAAATCCGCCCCTTCTAGTTGGCTTTTCGGGAAATCTGACGAGTTCCCCTGGCCACGATCGGAATTGAAATACTCGAGAATTTTCGTAACCTCTTCCGGTTTTGTAATGTTGTCGCATTCTCCCCCTATGAGCAAAACCGGGACATGCACTCCTGCCCATACTTTCTTGCCGGGTAGGCCACCCACAGCTTCCCCAGCGCTGTTGTATGTCGGAAGGGTGCCCCATGCCATCCTCCTCCATACCGGAGTCTTACTCTGTTGGTTGAACCGAAGCTGGAGATTTTTCGTTCCCAGGTCAGCGTCTTCCCCAACAAATCTCATAACGCTAGGGCTGTGGGGTCCGCCTCGTCTGTCCCATCGTCTAAAAAGGTCGAAGACAAGGTCTGGCGTATAGAGAAGCCTGCGGAAGCTTGCGGTTTTTGTTTCCGGGGGAGGACCAGCTGGTGGGCAAATGGCTATCATTCCGATGATGTGCTGCCGTAGTGACAGCATGAGAGGAGATTCAGACGACGCAATTAACGCTGAGAGTGAACATCCCAAACTGTGCGCGATGAGTATAATCTTTTGGCATCTTTTCTTGTCACGGTACTGGTCAATTGCAACAGCTACCAAAGTAGCAAGTGCCTCGATTGAGTATGCCGCCCAGGACTTTGGAGAAAACGAAGACAGGCCGCACCCTGGAAGGTCGATGCCAAAACAAGGAGCAATATTAACCAGACTGGTTAGAAGAGGGTGGAATTGGGTGAGAGAACCACCAAGTCCATGAATAAATACCAAAAGAGGCAAGGGTGATGGTTCCGTGGGAAGCTTTTCGATATGAGGGTGAGGGTAAAGAAAAGTCCTAATGGAAGGGTAGGTTGCAATCGGGGTGGTGTAGGAAATATTCGCGGAATGCTTTTTAAGCAGGCCGGGGTCAATGTCACCCACGCCTGATAAGGAAGGCGAAAGTCAGTGATCTACCAAACAAGAGAATTTACACCACTGATTCCTGACGTAGCTTACCATTGCGTTTAAGGTGAGCACTTTTAGAATTAATTGAGCGTCCATACACATCGACCTTATCTTTTTCCTTCTCGGAAAGGTCCGTGTCGTCACTCGAGCTGCCTTCAGAATTGGTTGTTGTTGGCTGTTTACCAAACAACACCCGAGCCCCTTTTCTCCCATCCTTGGGAGAGCGTAGGGAGCGAAGCAATAGAAGACAGCCGGCCATCGCCACGATAAGAGGAATACCCACAGATTTGCAAAATACACTCGTCACTTCTCTCGGCGCAATGTCACCACGAGAAGTTTCGGCTGGCACGGCATTGATAGGACTCAGAAGGCACAGCTGGGAGTAGTAGTGAGTGATGTAATCCGAAAAGAGCTGGATGAAAGCTGAAATGAATGAGGAGGTACGAGTAAAAACTGAAGTAGGCGGAGAGGAAGATGGCAAAGGGAAGGGCGTGAGTGAAGCGAAAGGGTTCATTGACATCGTGCAGGTAAACGGGCTTTTCAGCTCTTTATATGAGAATTAGAGGGAGCCTTCAAAAAGGCCCACGTTCCCCAAAGCCGGGATTCCCTGAGGTCTCAGCCGATAAAGTTGCGGGATGGGAGTCGACTAGGGTCTAGTTCCACTCCGGAACCACTGCAGCAAGCAACCTAGCTGTTGGGCAGCTATAACTTCTTTTGGATTGCAAAGTTCACTCCTGTTTCAACAACTCAAGAGACCGTGCCAAGCGATCGAGGTAAACCGTGAACCAATGGCAGGTCACGGAAGACGGTGGTGCTTCAATGAATAGTCAACACGCGCTTGTTTGCTTTGCTGGGGTAAATTTATGGAGAGAAAATATGCCTGACAACTGTCATGTCATAAGGCCACCATGCGCAAAGTTGACGAGGAGGAGATGTTGACAGGCTATGTTTTGAACACTTGATCATCCAAACAGAAGGTGGTCAAATCAGTCACCTGCAGCAAGGTAAGCGACACCAAGTGTTCACAGCTTGCACCATCGGCGAACGCTGGAAGCTGCAATCCTGTAAACCACCAAGTCTGTTTAGGTCACCGCATAGCCGGTAACCGCGTCTAAAACAGCGAGGGAGGAACTTGGCAGGTGGAAATAATGGGTTGAACCGCGGTCCTGGTAAACCACGCGTGTGGTTGGAGATATGTAGAGGCAGCAGTGGCGCTGGCACCAGGAGCTACACAAAAGAATAACCTATTTTTTGAAATCGGTTTAGTCCCGGGTATTTTTAACTATGTATCCAATCGTGCGGATTGGAGGCATGGCGTGGCTTACAGAGCGGGGAAAGCTGAAAATGAATGATAGTTAGACACACTTGATGACTTGTTGGACTTGGAATAAATAATCAGCGTCATCCAGTCCAGTACAAAATTATGACTGTTTGTCAAGGGACCAAATATTGTCACGTGGATCTACAATTGGATAAGCGCGAAGGTAACTAGCCCTGATTGAGCTTAGCGCCTTCCACCTCCCTCGTTCTTTCCCCTGAATGGTTCATCGATTGGCAACCAGCTGGAGTGAGAAAATATTTACGTTGTCGACTACGGAGTACATCCGTACGAATAATTAGCAGAGACATATATACAGATCCCGCATAATCCTTTTCAAACCCCACTGGATTCCACCACCTATTTATCTGCGTGAATATTTTATAGGCTGTCCCATCTCCAGAAACCTTCCGAAGTGCCCCTACAACAGAACTGACCTCAACCATAGTACAGACAGACTGTAACTCTTCATTAAAACATGTCCGTCATCGCGCCATGCGAAGCGTCACCAACAAGCTTTGCATATTTGGCCAACGTGCCACGTGTAACATGCGGCTTCGGGGGTTTCCAGCTCTTCATCCTCGCAGCGACCTCCTCATCCGAAACTGCCATGCTGAGCTCATTCGTCTCTGCATCGATCGTAATCACATCTCCATCTTGCACAACTGCGATGGGACCACCAACAGCAGCTTCAGGAACGATATGGCCTACGATAAACCCATGACTGGCGCCAGAGTACCTACCATCTGTTATTAGAGCGACATTTGTGAGCTTCGCTCCCATCAGCGCAGCACTAGCTTTGAGCTGTTCAGGCATACCAGGCCCTCCCTTAGGCCCCTCGTATCTAACGATCAAGACAAGGTTCTCTCCCCGTGGAATTAAGCCCTGGCTAAGTGCGGTATCGAGCTCGTGTTCCTTGTTAAAGACCCGGGCTTTCCCTGTGAACTTGGTTCCTTCTTTCCCAGTAATTTTAGCGACTGCTCCACCAGGGGCGAGGTTGCCTCTGAGGATTTGAATATGACCCGTAGACTTGATAGGGTTAGCTAGTGGATGAATTATGGCCTGGTCCTGCGGCAAAGACGGGAACGATTGGATGTTCTCGGCTAGCGTTTTCCCAGTTACTGTGGGAATATCGCCGTACATGAGGCCTGCTGCAACCAACAGCTTCTGTACTGATGGAATTCCACCAATTTCATATAGATCCGCCATGTAGTACTTCCCGCTGGGCGCCAAGTCAGCGATGAACGGGATTTTGTTGCTCACCCGCTGGAAGTCATCCAGTGTCAATTCAATACCGGCAGTTCTGGCCATGGCTATCAGATGAACTACACCATTGGTGCTTCCACCTAGCGCCATAGTGATGACCAGAGCGTTCTCAAAAGAGCGCTTGGTGAGTAGATCGCGTGGTCTAATGTTCTTTTCCATGCATATCCTGATCGCGTCCGCTGCTTTTGCACACTCGCGCATCTTCGATGGCACAGTGGCCGGGGTAGAGGAGGAACCCGGTAGAGTCAAGCCCATTGACTCAATTGCAGTCGCCAGGGTGTTTGCCGTATACATCCCAGCGCATGCTCCAGCGCCGGGACAGGCGTTACGCTCAATATCCTCCATAATCTCATCTTTAGTTTTTGAGCGATCTCCACCGTCGTCGGGCTGGGTTAAAGTGTTGTAAGCATATGCGCCTGCGGCTTCGTAGCAAGTCGAAACGTTGATTCGCTTGCGGAGTAACTTGGAGTATCCGACCTGGATAGTCCCACCGTATATCATCAAGGATGGTCTATTATGTCGTGCCATCCCCATGATGCAACCGGGCATGTTTTTGTCACAGCCAGGAATAGCAATGCAGGCATCGTGATATTGAGCGCTCGTGACAGTCTCTATACTATCTGCAATGATCTCACGAGACTGAAGAGAATACCGCATGCCTAAAAATTGTCAGATTCAATTTCGCTTCACGAAAATAAACAGGGGAATGGGGAGACGATAATGTAGAATGCAACTACAAAGAGCCTGAAGGGAGCGCACCTTCGCTACCCATGGAAATTGCGTCTGAAACACCAATAGTGTTATATTGCCAGCCCAACATCCCCTGATCCGTAATTGCCTTCTTGACAGTCTTTCCAAGGTCTAATAGATGCATATTGCAAGCATTTCCTTCCCACCATATTGTCGCAATGCCAACCTGCGGGCTATTCTTCATGCTTTCGCGGTCCGGAACCCCGGCACCATATAGCATCGCCTACCCACGGGAGAAAAAAGAAGAGCAGAGGTAAAACATCAGTAATGTTTCTAAATGAAAAATTGCGAGAGTGCCCAGATACCAATCCCGCGGGGTAAAAAGCACCGAAAATTATAATTTACCTGGGCTCCCGGAAAATCATGGTCCTTGGTGAGAAACGTGGAATACTTATTCAACACCGGTTTACCGTCGCGGGTCGCATCATCCGGGAGGCAGGGAAATTGGATGTATCGCGGTTCTTCAAAGGCGTCAACCTGTTCTGAAGAGGGCGTTGTGGTATCCATTGCGGCAGCGCAGATGTGGACCAAAAGACTTGGGCAGATTTTGGATATCGTAGGAGCTTAGCTGAGCTGCGTGTTTGCAGAGGGCCGGGATACAAAGTAAATCTGCGACAGCAATTCGATTCGTGGGAAATATGTATTTATATTAATTGTTATTGATGGACAGGACTTCGATTGCACTGAATCAGGTTGGTTCGGGTGTTTCAATAAAAATAAAAGATACCGAGCTAAAGGTGGGGTTTTTTATGCATGGTATTTGGTTCACCGAGCGGCTATGAGATATCGGTGACGAGACCGTGGAACAACCTTGGAACCCAAAGCAACATCTCAAACAAGTAGCACAAGTTCAACTGAAAACCTAACTCCGAATACTGGAGCTATATACGGAGTAGTTTGACGGCAGAAGAAAAGCCTCACAATTTCCTAACCGCCTTCCTTGCCGTCCCTTTAACGATAATTTTCTCCAACATGTACCCCGCGTTCTTGTCTTCGCATCGCTCGCACTTAAAGCCGCCAAACTCGGCGTTTTCGCCGGGTCCCTGCAGTGACCCACAAGGTCCGCCATGTCGGGTAAGCATGAAATGCCACCTCGCCATTGGACCATGCTTGTCTATCTACAACCACAGTTGGCGGTACCAGTACGCGGACTGCAACTGGTACTTACGTTGACAGAATGGAAAAGTCTGAGAATCCCGAGGTCAGTTCTGTATTCATAAATGAAGTTTATAATATAAATGAAACTGTGAGATGCTTTGAAGCAGATACAGTACATGCAAGAATGCCAGTCAACACAGAAGCAGAAAATGAAGAAGAAGAAACTTCAAATAAATAATCTCTCTTTCCTGTCAATAAAGAATACTCTGTAATGAACTCATATTCATCACACCTCTCTTTCTGCTATCACCACTGCATCAAATTTCCATCCCAGTCAACTTGCTCAACATTTCACCTCAAACTCTCGCAGCAGTCTCACTAGGCTCGCACCACGCCCAGTTATTTTCCTTGTTATATCTGCATGTTTCTCCAGAGGAACAGGTGCTCTGAATCTCCCATTTAAGCCCTTCTCCGCGGTTGACACAGACAAGTATATATGGTTGTCTGTTGATTTAACAATTAGCAATTAACTATCTGCCATATAGCAAGGGAGTATACAATTACACACCGTGGGTCTTGCACATTGATAACTTGATTGCAGGCAACACGCGAAGCCTCATTGCATTCATACCCAGGTTCGGCCAGCCCTGAGGTCGAGGCGTTCTTACGAACAATTGCAGGAGAGGCGGCTGCCAAACCAGCAGTGGCAAGAAATAGAGGCATAATAGTGATCTTCATTCTGTTGATAAAGAATGAACTTGAGAAATAAAGAAGGTATATGAAAAATCTTGATAATTATATGACAAACTGAAAAAAAGTGATGATGAATTGTGATTTTAAAAAAAGTAGATTTAATAGGATGATGGCCATCTTTTTATATTGAAAACATTATATTCATTATTCAAATTAAACAATTTCAGAGTTCTAATCAAAATTAAAATCATGCAGTGTAACAATATACATGTAGTCATGTATCACAGAGCTGCAGGTCAGTTGGTTTAGTGGCCACTGTGCCTGCAGCAATAGAGCTTGGGGAAAGAAAGAAAATTAAACAAAGAAAAATAATTTGCTGTTCAGTAAAAGAAAAAGCCATGAAAACGATGATCCCCATGTCAATCCCGTCCTGGACCAAGCATAAACACGAGAAAAAAAGAGATGTCTCAAGAAGCACTTGAGCCCGGCCGAAGAACCAAGATAGAGAACTGAGCCCCAGAGATGAAGGCAACATGCTCTAGAAAGCTTTAGATACTTATACATGTATAGGAGGAGCTTCTAGAAGTCCCTGTAGGCACTAAAGATACCAGGTTTGAGAAGTAATGTCAGCCGAGGTTAGCCCCCTTCTTTCAGTGTTAGCTGGTGGTAATTGAGCTCTTTTGTCCCAATAGCTTGACATCTAGAGCATTGAAGCCCTCCTAAATGTCACTTTGTAGAGTTTACGTTTCGGGAATTGTCAGGCATGCCAATTCCCTTCTCAGCCCCGCTTATTGGCAGCCTTCAGGGCGATCAGGGGTAGATGCCAAAAGACATCCTCGGCTCCCAATGACGTAGGAATCTATATTTTCCTGGGGGTTACTAAATTTCGGAATTGCTAGCAACTGTCGTACATGTACTCCGTACATGTACATGCATGTAGCTACCGCAATTAGCATCCCGAGGTCCGAACTGATGTCTTCCTTTCTGCGGAGCAGGATGTTTCTTCACCGATATTATTTCCAACGAACTATATCCCGACTGCTGCCCAGCCACATAACTGCCGCTCCCTGGAGCCGAGAGCCATAGCAGTAGAATAAAGGACTGACTTCAGCCCTTCAAGAGACCAGGGGGTGAGTGGACATGATCGCTCGGAGAGGACTATAATATCCGGGATCTGGTCTTGTAGGTCTTGGACCTAAGTTTGAGGATCAGTCTTTTACCCCCCTGCCCCTTAAAGGAAAATAACAAGAAAAGAAACGAAAAAAAAAGAAAAAGGACAGCACAGAAGAGGGAGCAAAATGGATATCATGTGTGCCGCGCGGGGCGATATTAGGCCAGTCTGGGTGCCGAAAGACACCGTACATACATGCGCACGAAAAACGTGTCGGAAAATCCAACAAGGATTCTCCACATCGGCGTGGTTTTGTCGGCTTGTTTCATGTGCCAACTTCCAGCTTATGCCCCCCGATCAACCGGGGAAGGTGCATTATTCCAACCTTGGAAGGTTCCCCCGCAATTCCCCAGCTCGGGCCGCGTTCATAAAGCAGACCTTCTGGCCAATCATGATGTCTTGAGCCGTTCTCGTAAGCGTCCGTATTTTCGTCAGCTGCCACCCGGGAAAATAATTTGACAAAATTCGTGCTGGAGTCAGAGCCAAGGAGCTTAAAGCTCTCCCGTAACTATAATAGCTCTTAAAAAGCCTCCATTATTGGATTTATTAGCTCCTCGCCATGGCGTCGGAGCTGGGGCTGCCGTTCTCCTCCCCGAAGCATCAATCCTCTCGCCTCAACCTCTGTAGCACTCCCGGTTTTCGGTCTGGTCGAGGCAGTGTTTGAGGGGTAATCCGATCGCTTTTCAAAGACTGTATGTATGCGTGTTGTTTAAATTGTCTGTCTGTCCCCGTTTTATATCCCCGTTGTCGCTAATAATTGAACCTTTAGCTTTTCCATCCGACGTTTCCGTTCGATTTACCAGCCAGTTCGGCGAACAGCGAGATGGGCACCGCTCTTGACCAGAAAGATACCGGCCAAAAGCCTCCAGTATACGCCGAAAATGCGATTCCCAAAGACCCCGAAACCGCACGTGTAGAAACAGCTCGCGATGTAGCAGAAAGAGGCCAGGCTGCTACAGACCAGTAAATATATCCAGCCAACTTCCACGAACGGGTTATCTTTATCTTTTCCTTCTCACTTACGCGGATTATGCATATAGTTACGGGCGCTCGCTGGTACAATTTGACCCAGCTGCCGAAGCCAGACTCCTCTGGAAGATCGATCTATTTATCGTCCCAACCGTCGCTCTTCTCTACCTTTTTTGCTTCATTGATCGCGCAAATATAGGTATGGCCTGCACTGCTCCTCTTTCAATGCCTGGTTTACAGTTCCTTTTTCTCATAGCCAAATGATATGTAGGCAATGCGAAGCTCGCAGGCCTGGAGAGAGACCTTAACCTGAAAAATTATGACTATAATACCGTGCTCTCGATCTTTTACGTCTCTTACATCGTTTTCGAAATCCCGTCCAACATGGCCTGCAAATGGATAGGTCCCGGATGGTACATACCGGCTATCTCGCTGGGTTTCGGAATTACTTCCGTAGCCACTGCTTTCGTGCATAACATCCATGAAATCTGCGGTGTTCGTTTCGTCCTTGGTATTTTTGAGGCGGGTATGCTACCGGGGATTGCATACTACATGTCCAGGTGGTACCGAAAGAGCGAATTAGCATTCCGCTTGTCTCTATACATCGTAATGGCTCCTCTTGCTGGCGCCTTTGGTGGCCTTCTGGCCTCTGCGATTCTAAAATTACCCAACTTTGGTAACCTTCATGAATGGAGGATGATATTTGCAATCGAGGGCATCATCACATGCGGAATCTCTGTCATTGGCTTTTTTACTTTGACGGACCGCCCGGCGACTGCTTTCTGGCTTACCCAAGAGGAAAAAGATCTCGCCATCGCTCGTGTCAAATCAGAGCGTGTCGGAGCCACTGAGGTCTTGGACAAGTTGGACACCCGCAAAACCCTGCTTGGAATTTTCGGCCCGGTCACCATGGTCACTGCATTTATATTCCTTCTGAACAACATTACCGTTCAGGGCCTTGCATTCTTCGCGCCGACAATTGTCAAAACAATCTATCCCAACGACAGCGTCGTGTCCCAGCAACTCCATACAGTTCCTCCTTACGTTGTTGGCGGATTTTTTACCGTCCTTTTCCCTTTCCTCAGTTGGAAATTCAACCGCCGATTGATATTTTTCATCCTCAGTGCACCATTGGTCATGATTGGGTACATCATGTTTCTTGCCAGCGACGATCCTAAGGTTAGATATGGTGCGACCTTCATCATAGCCAGTGGTGCATTTTCGCTCGGCGCTCTTTCCAACGCCAATGTTTCCGCCAATGTCGTTTCGGACACGGCTAGGTCCTCTGCAATCGGCACAAACGTTATGTTTGGTAATATCGGCGGCTTGATATCAACGTGGTCGTTCCTGCCTTTCGATTCTCCTGACTATCATATCGGCAACGGCCTCAATTTAGCCACCTCGTCAACAATTCTGATTTGTTCTATCGCTTTGGTGTTTTGGATGAATTTGGATAACAAGAAGAGGGATATGGAAAATGTGGAAGAAAAGCTGGCAGGCCTCAGTCAAACGCAGATACAGAACCTTGACTGGCGCCATCCTGGTTTCCGATGGAAGACATAAGTTTATCCCCTACAGATACTATACCAGTGAGAAGCTAGGCTTAGCAGCAGTGCGTTTTCTTCTTTTCTCGACGTTGGATACCCATTATTCTATATTTTTGATGCACATATCATGTTATTAATACTTGAATGTTAATAATATATAAATCTCCTCTTTTTCTGGAATTTCCTTGGAGGATTCGCTCAAACCCAACATTTATTACATTACTCTACTCGTGTTCTAATTAAGCTACCACACTCTGTTTCTCACTTCTCTGTTTTCCTTGAAATACCGAAAATTTGCACTTCATGCCTGCGCCACCATCACCGTCAATATAAAATAAATCCCTTCCTGACATCTCGCATACACCCCATTTCATCCACCGAAGTTCACTTCCTACGGGCACGGCTGTCCGTTTGTATTCCCGCAGGGATTAGTATCCTCACATTTACTCCCACACCCATAATCGGTATAAGTCGTGGGGGTATTCTGTTCCCACGAGCGCATGCACTCCGTCACGTCGCCATCACCCCAATTACATCTCTTCCGCTCATATCCCTTGGTGAGAACCATCTGCTGCTGGGTCCACACGGTATGGCACGCCTTGTCATTCCAGGTACATGTCGTCGTCGAGGATGCAGAGTAGCATTCCGAGTCCTCGATGGATGAGGAGAACTCCACACCAAAACTTAGCCCAGGCACGACACCCTTGGACACGGCAGCGTCTATTTTCAACCCCATAGAAGCGCTGACGGTTTGGCTGCGTGTTTGGCATACTTGGGTCCCGTTAAGGTGGGCGGCAGAGCACAACTGCGTGCCCGTGCAGTAAATGTTGCCGGAGGATTTGACCCAGGGTTTTTGCCTGAAAATTTTTGATTTCTTCCGTCAGTATTGCCCGCCCCCCTTTTTTATGAATAATCAGAAGATAGAGTGCATTCTTACCACACGCTTGCTTCTACAGCGAAGTAATCATGCCAGCACTTGCGCACTCTGGGGAACCTGTATGGACGTGAAATCTTGTCTGATTCGATGTATACGCCTTGTCCGTCCTGGTAGGGTCCGGCGTAATCATTGTCGCTGTCACATTCTTTCACGGCACGCTTTGCCAGCACCGAGCGAGTCGATGATGTCGGTATGGCAAGGCCTTCCTGAACGAGACCCAAAACTGCGAGCGCTGCAGGAAAGATAGATAGAATCCGCATTGTTGCTTGTTTCTTTGAGTGGGAGAAAATGGATTGTCTTCGTGAGCTGGCGAACGAAGTAAATAGAGGATCGCTGTGATTGAATTATGCTTGATCGTTTCTTTCTTGCTTCTTCTGCTTGGTTCATGAAAGCTCAACAAAAAAAGACTCTCAATTTCCTGCGGGAATGAGGGCCTTTTATATCCCAGTCGAACGTCTCCCTCCGACCCCCATTTACTATCAAAAGTCGAGTTTCAGCCTTTTGCGAACAATTTCTCTTTGCCATTCTCTATACATCTCCGGAGGCTCTAGCAATGTTCATCACGAAATTGACAGGACAATAAATCGTAGCCCATTGAACACAATTCCAAAATTAGACCTACTTCCCTTTTGGTAAATAGCGCCTTCAACCCCCAGAAACGTTGAACCGGTCGATTGGCCGGGCGGCATGGCATTTAGATATAAACCTGCAGACAGGAAGCGGCTAGAATAACGGATGGTCGATCGGCAATCCGAGAGAGTATGTGGAGGAGGCTCCCGGCCTCATCATCTTCTTCACAAATAGTTCTCCAGCGTTGTAGCCCCCATGAGGAATAGATTTCTAGCGCAATGAGAGGATATACTAGAAAAGGAATAGGCCACGGGTTGTGACGTATCTCCTGCGGAATTTTTCTGTCCGGTTTTCACGGGGTGCTGCAGTTGTGCTGGTGGGTTTTGAGCTCTTCAGATAGCCTTGCATGAAATTTAGGCTAATAATAGAAATTTTATCGATCGACAATGCAGGAGTTTTGTGGCGTTCGTATTCTGTTGATGCGGGAAGAGAGCCTCGTGGTCGTCGGCCCATTTGATCCAGACACGTCGTGCATATCATGTAGAGTGAGGGGCTATTCCAATTTAATGTTGATAGACTATTCTGCAGGCCATACAAACGGGTTTGGCTAAAACATTCATGGGGCAATATTTCATTGCCAAGAAACGCGATACCGGGGGGATGTGGTTTTGATGGGGCTACCAAAGGAGGCCTTTTAAGGCTGAGCCACGAGCAAGCCACCAGAGATTGTGAAGCTTGGCCCGTTAGCCTAAAACCCTTTATGTGGACGGCCCCTGGCCCGGATGTGGGGTATCACAACCTTGATAGCAAGCACAAACTGAATGAATTTATTCAACTACAGAAATACAGCAAAACAAACGAAGGAACTTCACACACAAAATGTAGAAAGCGGTTCGGAATAGGTAGGCAAGAAAGAAGACACATAAAATGTCCGCCTTCTACACGATTCTTAAATAACTGCTCGCTGCTCTCCCATCCGAGCGTGTGCAGTTAAAACAGATTTTTATCGCCGGATGGATACGTCCCACCCCCAGCGACGTAATACGCAGAACCTGCTACTGTCCCAGATCGTGGAAGTAAAGTAGGTCTTCATACCTCCGCGGGATTCACATATGTTAGTGATCGATAAGGATATGTAGAGATGGATATGCGCGGCGAAACGGCCTGGACCACAAGCGACTTCACTATGAGCGCGATTCCCAGCACCATGTATAGCATCATAGAGATGCTGACCGCGTTATGGTTAATGGTTAATGTCTCAGACCGATGGCGTAGACGATCAGTGGTAGCTCAAGTTTGCGGGCCGGCGCGTGCGTGCGGTTGTTGCAGCCCACACGTGGACTGGGCACATCGATGGGACAGTACAGGCAGGCAAGGCGTCATCCCTTGGAAAGACTGGTTGACCTCGGGAGCTGATGGTTGAACCCGGATTGAGCAAGGACCTATGGACGCGTAATGAGAGCGAAACTGTTTGACTCGTGGATCCGCGGAGTAATCCCGTGGACAGTCGTGGTATTCCGGAAAAGGAATTAAGAGCCGCACGGAAAAAGTATAAACCCCCCCTCGTTTCCCCCAATTTTCGAATTTTCTTCTCCTCCTGGGCTACTACCTCCCTGTATTCTTCCTTCCATACAATCTGTACTGGGAGGGAGATCTTCGTAGAACCACTGCAAATGAGGGATAATGAAAGCTCTGATCTGATGAATGAGTAGCTTGTTCAAATGATAGTACAGATACAAAATATGGATAGATATAGCACTAACGGTCGGCAATGAAGGCGCAAGGGCTGGAAGACATATGTGCTCTTGACAAAATGAAAAAAGGCTATATTACGCCCGAAAGAAACATATATCAGTACATGGGAATAGCTATGATAAGTACTCCCGTAGCTGGGGCCGTTAAGATCAAGGATTGCCTTCGTAGAAGATATTGAGGGCCATGAACGGCGGGGATTGATGGAAAGCGGGGTAACGAACAAAAAAAGGACAATGAGCTGTAGGCGTATATGGGCGAGGCGCATCCGCGCTGTAATCAATTGAGAAACGCCAAATATGGGACCGGGATGGGTATAATGTCAAAATGAAGTGTATAAAAGTAAAAGAGGGTGTTATGCTCAACATTTGGCCGGGCGGGACGATAATTGGAAGGGTTATGTTATCCAAGCTGGTTGTTATTTATTTACTCCCCTCAATTTCAGATCCAACGCTCGTGTCATCGGTTAAATCCTTCTCGACGGCGGACCACTGATTTGATTCCTGCATGCTGTCGTCGCCATCAGTGAACATGGCAGGGGCGCTATCAGCATGAACTGTAGCCTCCGTTTCGTCTTCTGGAACGGCTGCGAATCCCACATTTTTCCCGCCTGTTGAAGGCGACGGTATTACCTCCTCGAGAACATCGCCATTCCAGGGTTTGCACTGTTTCACAATTTCTCCGCATCGAAGACAAATCCAGCCTTCGCCTTCCTCTGCTTCAAGTTTCTCGGCAATACAGACAAAGCAGTATATGCATCCACATGGCATGGTCTCGTAGGGATTTATAACATCGGTCTGTGCAGAGCCTATTATCCCTCCTGAGGCCCCGGATGCCCCTAGCACGTCATTTTCGGAGGTGGCTGTTGGATTACGTTCCTGATAGCAAATTGGGCATGTCCTTTCGGGCAGGAACGCCAGCTCCCCTTCGCCCTTGGTCTGCTCATCCCCATCATCAGTTGCTCTCAGCGACGACTTCGTTTTCCTCCAAGCCCTAGAGATCCAACGGCGCCATCGCCCGATACCGACAAGAGGAAGCAAGAATAATAGAAACTCTGTGAACGCATGCCACACGAGTTGCCTATTTAGATATTCAAAAGAGACTTCGCGGCTGACTTGGGTAGATGGAGGTGCGAGGCGCATACGTAGAACGCGGTCGATTAGCGTCCTATATCGTCCGTTGGCAAGGAAGACGAGAAACGACACGAAACCGGCAACTGAGTGGGTAGTTGAGACAATATGTGTAATCCTCGACAAAAGTCGTACCCGGGGGGAAAGCTATTTTGCACATCAGCGTCGGAGTTCATTGAATGGATTGGAATTGTTCTTTATCATACCTCATCATATCCGCCTTCTTGGTCAATCAACCAGCTCTCCCATTTATCCCAGGCATAACGGCCCCCGACTGTGAAGAGACCGTATAACGTTTTTTGCCATTTCGTCGGATCCGAGAGTGTGGGTCCCTTTTTTCGGCTATCTGTGTATTTGAGATTTTGTAGAGCTGCACCGTACGATGCATTGTGATCCCATATGGAGAGCTTAAAGAGAATTGCCCTTAGTGCGAACTGGATCTCGGGGGTCCAATCTTCCTTTATGTGGTTCTACAGAAGAAGAATAACAGCGTCAGCCTCCTGGACACACACACTCACAAAACCTCGCAAAATATAAAACGGATATGTTATAAAAATAAGAGCAACGGGCTTCACGCCTTACCCCAAAGTATTTTAATCCTTCCCCAGCCTGGGCTTTCAATAGCGCGAGGAGCTCTTCATCCAACAACTCCGCGTCTACCTGGCCCACCCTAAACGCGGGCTTCGTGCCTTCCCTTCCTTTTATTGTATCCCATAATATAATCCCAGCATCGGAGGCTCGTGAGAGCGGATAAGGAAGTTTCCCAATAGCTGCGGGAAGACGAGTGCGTGTTTCCGAGATTCGACTTCGCGCTTCTGCTTCGCGGAGACGCCGACGTTCCAAAATCCGCTCTTGCGCGGCAGCGAAATTTGTCGGACTCATCGTGGCATCATTCTTGATTGGTTTTCCAGCTATCCCATGCCCTTCAGCGAATATAGGATTTGTTCAAGTGTTCTGAGGCTGTTGGCAAAGGCGAGTCGGCGGACTCAACGACATACCCGGAGCACGAGCAGCCGAGGTCGAGCGTCACATGACATTGGAGCTTGAACTGCCTAAAAACAAAGTACCGGGAGAAGCAAGCTTGCAATTTTGCTGTGACGATTATTACCTCGACTAGCAAAGCCTTTAGCTTCAAAGAATTTGGTTAATAGCTAGCAGAATTAAACAACGTGGATTGAGCACTACATACAACCCGTTACGGGCGGCATTACGGCTATTTCCATTGATTTGGGAGTGAAAAGTATGGAGGTGGTCCGAGCTCCAACGCTAACTAACGGCAGTTAACGTGCACTCATTTCTTTGGTGGTGGTGTCATGACGAGAAAATGGTGGGGTGCGTTTGATATTCTTCAACAATGAAACTGTCAGGGCGTTTTTCCCCTCCAAACTTTCTCAAGTTTATAACTACATACCGGTTCCGATCCTTCCCCTCCCGCTATCCATGGCTTCACTAGTAGAATTGCCCGGAGAGGCGAATCCGCTCAGCCGTCAAAATATCTACAACGCCCTGGTCTCCGCTGCAGGTTCAACGCAACAGCAGGTCATATCGGGTGGGCAGCAGCTTCAGAACTGGGAGAAACAACCAAATTACTTTTCATTGCTACAGGTATGCGTACTACTTTATTGTAAACACTCATGGCTCTAGATAGGCATTAACATGCAACGCAGGATATCTTCGTTGATTACTCCCTCCCAAACGAAGTCCGCTACCTATCGATCATCCAGCTTAAAAATGGCATTGATAAGTATTGGAGGAAGACTGCGCCTAAGTAAGCTCCAGTATTTGTGTCACTCTGCTCAAGTATACTAACAGTGAACAACAAAAGTGCCATCAAGCCGGAGGAGAAAGTACGGATCAGATCAAGAGCTCTGGAGGCTGGAGCTGTCGAACCTGACGCCAAACTTGCACTTCACAATGCACTGATGATTGCGAAGATAGTGCGGTTAGAGTTCCCATCAGAATGGTAGGATAAGCGCCTATATTTGTTCGCCCTTTGCCGGAGGGGTGTTGTTGCTAATCTACTGTGTTTTCAGGCCTGACGCGATTACGTCCGTGATTACATTGCTTCGAGCGTCCTTACAACCTGCCAGCAACCCGTTACAACTCCCCCGTACACTTCTTATTCTTTTGCATATAATTAAAGAACTCGCCACTGGGAGATTGCAGAGGATTAAAAGGAATCTATTCGCAGTTGCGCCGGAGATATTTCACATTCTTGCCAATATCTATGTTGGAAAAGTCCACAAATGGGGAGCTTTCCTAGAGGCTAGTGGGGATGACGAGGGTGGGGCTTTGGAAGCTTTGGAAGAAAGCCTCATCACACTGAAGACCATGCGCCGGCTGATAGTTGCAGGCTTCGAGCACCCCAATAGGGACAACGATGTTCAACAGTTTTGGGCCCTATCCCTTACTCATGTGGGCAATTTTTATTCGTTATTGGAACGAAAATATTCTGAGCTGGCACCAAATGTCTCAAGACTACTTGAAAGACATATTTTACAACTATCCAAGCTTCATTTAGAGATGGCTAAGACCCATCCCTCGGCATTCGCCTTGTTTCCAGGTTGCGTTGACCTTGCTCGATCATACTGGGGGCTGGTAATTGAGCTTGCAAAATCATACGACCCAAATGACATAGCTCAAGCCGCGATTGGAACTGACGGTGACGCTGACGATGACGAAACTCCTTTCCTAGAAAAGATTGCCTTGAAAGGCCTCCTTATCTTGCGGACATGTATCAAAATGGCATTTTACCCCGCGCATACCTTCAAATATCAATATCCTCAGGACAAAGAAGAGAAAAGCCGATCTATCGAACTAATCAAGTCTCAGCTACTAACCCACGAATTCGTAATCCAGGTCATGGAACTGCTTATAACCCGTTTTTTTGTCTTTCGAGCAAGCGACCTTCGCCAATGGGAGGAAGATCCCGAAGAATGGGAAAAGCGTGAGGAAGAGATTACAGATGCATACGACTTTTCCATCCGTTCCTGCTCTGAAAAAGTATTTCTAGATCTCCTCATCCACTTTAAGGAACTCCTTGTCCCCAAATTACTACACGTATTTTACTCCTATGCCAGTGAGTCTGTCCGCCACTTGGGTTTACAATGTATCATTTTCTTAACGTCGTCTAGATCCCCAGAACCAGGAAGTTCTCTTGAAAGATTCCCTTTACTCCGCTGTCGGCCTTGGTGCTGCAATTTTAGAGAAGCACCTTGATTTCAATGCATTTCTATCATCAACTCTAATTCCTGAGGTTCAAATCCAACATCCAGGATATAATCTACTGAGGCGAAGGATAGCAATACTGCTCGGGCAATGGGTCCCCGTGAAAGCCGACGAATTAGACATGTCGTCCATTTATCAAATTTTTCAACATTTACTCAACAAAAACGACCCTACTAATGACCAAGTTGTTCGTGTCACTGCCGGCCGGCAACTTAAAAACGTGCTGGAGCCGTTTGAATTCAGCATTGAGAGGTTCTTGCCATACGCGACTCCCACACTTCAGAGCCTCATGGACCTAGTTAGCGAAGTTAGTCTATCGGAAACGAAAATGGCACTTCTTGGAACGGTTCGCGTTGCAATAGTGAAAATGGAAGACCATGTACGTCGTGCTTCAACATGCCCTACAGACTCACGATACTAATATATACTAGATTGCCCCGTATGCGGACCAGATTGTCTCTTTATTACCACAATTGTGGGAACAATCGAGTGAAGAAAACCTCATGAAGCAAGCAATCCTCACGCTACTTACTTCCTTAATTCATTCCATGAAAAAAGACTCAGTCCGATATCATCAAATAATCATCCCTCTTATCCAAAAATCGGTAGATCCTGGATCGGTATGCATAACCTTTTCTTATTTATACCAGTATCCTGCTAATAATCAATAGGAGGCATTGGTTTACCTATTAGAGGAAGCCTTGGACCTGTGGTCTGCAGTTCTCATGCAAGCTCCTTCTCCAGCGTCGCCGGAACTTCTCCAACTTTTACCATCTCTCTTCCCCGTTTTCGATATCGGCACCGAAAGTCTCCGTCAGGCGTTAGAAGTTACCGAGTCGTATATTCTTCTTTCCCCTCGGGAGATGCTCAACAACAATGTCCGCTTCCAACTACTCGTTGCATTAGAAGCCCTCCTTAGTTCGACTACGCGACAGCGAATGGGAGTGGTTCCGCATCTTGTCGAACTACTAATCCGAGCAGTAGAGTTTGTGGACCCTGGAAACGAACAAGCCTATTCAGTTGTCGCCAAATCTCTTCTGGATTCTTCGTTCCTACTAACACTTCTTTCCGGTCTCCGTGAGGCTTACGAAGCCCACCTCACCACCGGGCCAAATAAAAAAACCTCTGACGTCGACGGTGTTGTGGAAACGGATTATTTCTCTGTCCTCGCAAGAATTGCCCTCGCCAGCCCCAAAATATTCATCTCGTCTGCTGCTTCTTGCATGAGTCACTCATCCGAAGAAGAAACCGTCGACTGGATCTTGACAGAATGGTTCTCCCACTTCGATAACGTAGGCGATATTAACCGCAAAAAGCTACACGCGTTGGCTGTAACACACCTCCTCTCTATAAACGGCCACACAATACCACCTCCAGCCTACGTCCTCAAGCATCTGCAGTCCTATCTTAATATGTGGACCGACATCATCAGAGAACTATCCGAAGGCACCGACTACGATCCTAGCGATCCACGTGGCGGCGACTATCTCATCGTCTGGAACACAGACTCAGCCGATCAAACTGATGGGAAATATCAGAGCAATGAATCGCCCGAAACCACGCGCCGACGGGCTTGGAGCAACGCGGACCCCGTGCATAAGATCAATCTCCGCCATTTTGTCACAGAGAATCTGCGGGGAGTGGTTGAGGCGTGCGGTGGGATGGACAAGTTTAGAGACGAGTGGCTGATTAATGTTGATCGGGAAGTTGTAAATAGTTTTGGGGAGTTGGGGCTGCTCTAAATACGATACAGGCTATCCTATCGCTCTGGATTGGGAGGTGGATACAGTGATGCCAAAAGGCTTCCGTTCCTGAGAGGAGGTGTAATGGCACAATCTTTTTTTTTTTTTTGCCTGCTCTCCCTTTTACCTTTCTATTCCTCTTGCTAAGTTCTCATATGTTTTGAAACCCTAGCTATCAACCCGTTCAGAAACCCATATATTGCTCGATGAATATGGGGGGGTGCTGGCTGAACTGAACGCTTCCACGAAAAAAACGTAAATGAAAAATACAATAAAGATAAGAAAATATATCAAATGTAACGTAACCTCCTGTGCACTTATGTTGTCCTTGGGTAGTATTTTAGATATATCATGAAAAGGGGCAATAAAATAGGACAGGTTGCTAACAATGTGTCGTCTAAATACCCACATCCCGTGTCTATGCAACGAAGGAGGGAGTACATGTATGGCAAGGAATAATACAGATCAATCACTTCTATTGAACCTATGTAAGGCAAAAATTAAATTACGAAATGTATATCATTGGTCACCTCAACTTCCCCCCTCTACAAACATTGCAGTTCCATCACTTGCAACCACCATACTTTCTATCTGTTAAAGGCTGTGGGAACAAGCCCGCTGACAAAAGGTCCTGCATATCCCACTCCGGCGACCCTTCCGTCTTCCACGTCCAGAAGAACCACCCGTCACTATTTTCCCACGCGTCCAGCTGAGCTTCAAGAAACCGTCTGATTTCCGCTTTTTGCTGAGCAGGAAGCTGTCCAGCGGAACCAAATGGCCTCCCATCACAAGCGCCCGAGGGTTTGCCGTTGGGAAATGATTTATCCAATCGCGCTCCCATACCCCTTCCATTAAGATATTTGGCACAATCCGTCATGGCGCCGCTCCACTCGCCAACAAAGGTCCTTTTATCGGTCTGCGCCAGCTTTTCACGTCCAAACGAACATGCAAGGTCGACATGTTGGTCTACAGTGAACGTTACAAGCGCATTGTCAAAGACTTGATAATGATGCACGTCGAGCTGGACATTGTGGAAATTTTGGGACGGGAGCATGAAGCCGTTCCAGGAAGGAGGATCTTGGAAAGCGTCGGATATTGCAACGCCGACGTTGCGGTTTTCGTTCCGCACAATCTTATAGCCATCTTGATAGAATTTTTTGACCTCACTGAGCGGCACGCCACCCGGCACAAAGGGCTCGTTGAGAATTTCGATAGAGTCCACGACGTCGGTCTGGTGGGCGTAACGCTCTGCGAGGGCGCGGACAGCATTCAGGGTTTGGGCCACTGTCTCTCCTTTTGGCCAGTTGATGGCACCACGGCGACCGCTGTTGTCGAAGCCGTTTTGGGAGCCAGGAGCTAAGCCGGGATACTGCGTCAATGAATTGTGCTTGACCTTCAACCATATTTAGGAGCTAAAAATTTATTAACTAACCGCTATGAAGCTCAATTGCAACTTTGAGATTTGATTCTTTGGCCCATCTAAGTGCCTTGTCCAAATACTCAACTTGGCCCTGGACATATGGCTCTCCCTTCAGCGGGGCTACTGCCCAGTAGCCGATAGGGATCCTGACATGAGTCAATCCCGCGGCTGCAATCTGCTTAAAATCTTCCCCAGTGATCCACGAATTCCAATGTTTCGATAGTCGCGATTTGGCATTGCCGGCGAGGATTTGGCTCAGGGTGTATTCATCCACTGCTCGATCCCCTGCTTCTTCGAAGATAGAAGGCGATATCCATGGCTCCAGTACCAGCCACCCGCCGAGATTCACGCCATAGATGGACGCTTTATTTTGGCGAGACGCCAGATGAGCCGGGGCAGCATGAGGCGTGGCAGATGCTATAAACACCCATGCGAGAGAGAAGCAAACGAAGACCAGCTTGAGAGGCTTAAGTGTCGCCATGGCCTATCACTGGCGAAAACAATTGAAGTCGTGGATAGACAGAGAAAAGGGGTCTGGAGGGAAAAGAAGCAGCTATGGAGAACTTTATAATGTGACACATCTTCCCGTACCAGGTATATGTAGAACAGGAGCAAGCTGAAAGGGGGGTCAAAGTTCCTAGCCTGGGAATGTCCCAAATGTCAAAATGAGGAAAACGATAAACAGTTGCTAAATGCGAGTCAGGGAAAGAGCTAAGCGGCCGGTTCGAGTGTTCTCTCAGCAGCCAACTATGTATCAGCGGTTCGTGCTCGTGTGGAACTGGACAGAGGCTGGGCTGACAGCTCGATCTCGGTTTTCCATGTCAAATGGTTGGCCAACATAGCTGGTCGACATTGAGGAAAAGGCATCGTTCCGGCACCCCCGCAAAAATCATGCAGGAATTGGGATTTCAGTACCAGTGCGGAGTAGACTGTGGTGAGGCGGTGACCCAAATGGTATTTTCTTTTTCTCTTTATTTCCCCTCAAATTCTGGATAGGGAAAACACATCTTGCCAATTCCAATAATATCACCATGAGGACGTCACACAGCCAATGGTAAAAGGTGGAAAACTTCGACTACTGGACGCCACCGTGCGATGTGCCATACACTCGCATTGGTATGCGGGGAAAGCTGAAGGGAAGGCGCACATCTCAATTCCATAGGCAGGACCAAAAGTGGGAGGGAAAATCGAGTCAAGGGAAGTGACGATCCTCGGATTTCGCAAAGCAAACGTGCCTGCCACTTCCTGGCCAGGATACTCATGCGTCATAAGGGGAAGGATGAGACCCGGGCCGAGTCGACCATCATAATGTATGTCTCCCTCGTCCGAGGGCTTTGGCAGCCTGTATTTAAATAACCACAGTAGTTATCCCATTAGGAACATAGAGAGATTTTGTTGCATTGCAGGCTCACTCTTTAGACTGTTGTCTATTTATGCTTGAAAGAATCAATTTATACACCGCTGCCCCTGGATCATTTGAAGCTCCATTTGAGTAGCCCAAACGCATAAGTTAGCCTTTTAGGCGACCAACATTGTGGAGAACTCAATCCGCAGTATTCGTCTGATGGCTATATTCTACAGTCATCAATCAGTCGGCAAGGGTGTCCTCCTATTCCATCATTTCACTTCGGATAATTATTTTATACTCTCAACACCCGGGCTTCAGCTCCGCACGTTTTCGGGCCCGAGAATAAGTTCCGTGTCGTTCTTTAAGCCGACATGCTGCTGGGTTAAGCTCCTGTTTCCCGTGCCGGTGCCCGCTTTCGTGCAAATCCTGAAACTCTAAGCCCCTCACCGTATCATGGCTTTTAACGGCTATCTGCTGCTGTCGGTGCAATGCTTTTAGTTGGTGACGTACTTTCTTTCCATAACGCTTTCTTTGGTTATAAATATATATATATATATATATATATATATAAATATATACAATAAATGGTCATTTCTTTCTCTAAATATTTCTTGTCACCATATTTCCTAGAAGAGCAAGATACCCAAGTGAAGCTATCGATCATAGACCACAGCAGAAAACTTAGCGAAATATGGCCCTGAGCACAATCCCCCTTCTTCTGGACAACCAGCCTCTCATCACGGCTGACACTTTCGACGTCACCAGCCCAAACACCGGAGCGGTTATTTACAAATGCTGCTCTACTTCGGTATCAGATGCAGTTCGTGCCGCTGATTCGGCAAACGCTGCTTTCAAGAGCTGGTCCAAAGTCAACCCTTCTGCTCGCCGTGATATTTTCTTAAGAGTAATTGAGATTTATGAACGACGCAAAGAGGAACTTATAGGATATGCGCAAGAAGAAACAGGATCGGGGCGGGCTTTTACCGAAATGAATTGGTGGCTCGGCCATAGCGTGCTGAAAGATGTATCTGGAAGGACGCTTTCGACAGCAGGCACAGTGCCCTTTATGAGAGATGAAGGACAGAGTGGCATCGTGTATAAGGAGCCCTATGGGGTTATTCTTAGCATTGTCCCATGGTATTTATAATTATTTCTATTTTACCTGCTTGTGTGGATTTATTTTTTACAACGTATATATTAACTATTATTCAATGCTACAGGAACGCGATGTTCATTTTGGGTCTGCGGGCCATCCTTCTACCACTGGCCGCTGGGAACACTGTCGTACTGAAGGGCTCCGAGCTCTCTCCCAAGTGTTTTTGGGCCCTTGGGGATATCTTTCGTGAAGCCCAACTACCGCCAGGTTGTCTTAATGTCCTCTATCACCGGCCAGCGAGTGCGTCTGAAATCACGACTGCACTGATCGCACATCCTGCCATTCGAAAGATTAACTTTACCGGCAGCACTCAGGTCGGAAGAATAATTGCCTCCACCGCAGGCAAGTATATTAAGCCAGTACTGCTCGAACTTGGTGGAAAGGCCAGTACACTTGTATTGGATGATGCGGATTTGACAAAAGCCGCAAGTGGTTGTGTACTGGGCTCCTTTTTACATGTATGGCTAGACCTCTCTTTTGTCCGCCGGCCGCTCCCCAAAGTTCAAAG
This sequence comes from Blastomyces parvus, assembly GCA_002572885.1. NCBI lineage: Eukaryota > Fungi > Ascomycota > Eurotiomycetes > Onygenales > Ajellomycetaceae > Blastomyces > Blastomyces parvus. The sequence goes on from PDNC01000005.1 coordinate 121,184, forward strand.
ACAGCAAAGAATGAACTCCTCACCGGCAGAGTAGCACATGGTCAAAGTACAAGAAATTATTGACAAAATGATAAATTCATAATCATAGGGAGGCCAAATCTGCATGTCCACCGAACGCATAATTGTTCAACGATCCGTCGTCGACGAATTCCGCAACCACCTCCGCAAAGCCATGGCTGCAAACGATTCTGATCCTCCTCCCGTCCTTGTAAACGCCGCGCCAGTCATGAAAAACAAAAATCTCGTTTCAGACGCCGTATCCAAAGGCGGAAACATTCTAGTCGGCAATAATACCAGCACCGAGGAAACACCCAACAACACGCGCATGCATCCCATCATCCTCGAAGATATAACGCCGGATATGGACATCTACCACACCGAATCCTTCGGGCCTACCGTATCGCTTTACGTCGTCGACACGGAACAGGAAGCCATCCAGCTCGCCAATGACACTGAGTATGGGCTCAGCGCAGCCGTATATACGGAGAATTTGGGTAGGGGGTTACGGGTTGCAAAGCAGCTGGAATCCGGGTAAGTCTTCCCTTTCCTTATGTTTCCCTTTTATCCTTTTATCATTAGCTACACTTTTGGTTTCTGCTCAATGGCTCATTACCTCTTCCCTTCCGCTCCACTTGATAATAGGGCCGTCCATATCAACTCCATGACCGTCCATGATGAACCTGGTCTGCCACATGGAGGTGTAAAGTGCAGTGGTTTCGGCCGTTTCGGTGGCCCCGCAGCCCTAGATGAGTTCCTGACGACAAAGTCTGTTACGTGGATGGATGTGTAGAGAGACGAGCACCCCGAAATATCTATGCGCCACCATCCTATATGTCATTTTACGTTTTCCACACAAAGGACATCCATGTATAACTTTGTAATTTATAGCAATTTATGGGAAAAGACTCTCATTCAAAGAAGGATATTTTTTGATGCATATTGCGTATTGGTATTCAGATTAAGGGGTTTAGTCCACTCATACCACTCACACCCTGGCATTTATAAACATGATGTATGTACATGTAAATGCTGGTAAAAATAAAATCAATAGGTAACTGCAATCTTAGGCCGCATTCTCTGTGCTGCATACATGAGCATCAAGCAAGGCCAATTCCTATGCTATGTATAGTAAGAATGAAAAAAAAAAGAAAAACAACAACCATCAAAATGAAAGGCATGAACCGTGCTCCAGAGGTCACTACCGAAGAAGCCCTTCGTTCTCCGTATGGGAACAAGAAGGCTTCGAGAAACGCGAGAATAAGATTCCATCTCTTCCGTTTCCGCCGGCCACCCATCAAAACGGACAGCCCGCCAAGCCCCGTCCCAGCAGCGGAACAAACCCGGGAGATCGACATGGTGGCTCCGCCGCGGCCACAGCATGAACCAGGACCAACGTCGACATATCTTGATCATTATTGGGGTTCCTTTTTTTGTTCAAACTGCGTGTACGGAGCATGTATGTAAATGGGCGCTGCTCCATTCCTACATTCCATCAATCGTGCTATTCTATGCGCGTGGCGCAGGGAACGTTGATGGTCTGGAGTGCACAGGTTCATACTAGGATGTCTCCATTCATTTTTGTGGGAAATATTCAAACAGACTGCCGCATTCGGGCAGTGAAGCAGCCTCCCTTTTTCGGTACTGCAAGCGGTATGAGATGGCTGCCATCTGGGCAGGCAACGTACGTTGACCGATCTCCGTTGCTGACACGTGAGAAGCTTGCTGATAAGCTCGGATTTATTAAGTTAAGTAGTAGGATGTTTTCCAAGGTTTACCATTTAGTTCTGACATAGGAATCACATTATTATTATGGCTCTGTCCAGCATCAACCCTGTTCAGCATGTAGTTCTTTCGCTACATAGTACATTACATTTCAAAATGGATTGAAAGAATATCCGCCAAATTGCGGCGGATTGCTTGGTTGAGGGTTGCATTTCTCAACCACGGCATAGATGCACTGTACGGAGTACTCCGTACAGTGAGAGGAATAATTATACATAACTACACTCGAGGCCCAGCGTGCCAACTAAGAATATCGCATCATTCTATTATTTCAAACATCCCAACCAATATATAGATATAACTGTGAAAGTAGAGTATTGTACAGAATAGTAGTGAAAGAGAATTAATTAGAAATACATAGGACAGAGGAGGCGGTGGTCAACTCGATCTCTTTGTTTCTAATAATAGTGAAGTTTATGTTTGAAAGGCCTGGGGGCAGAGAGTGGAGCCAAGGTACTGAAAGCCATCCCGCAGAGACAGAGTTAACCGAAAATCCGAGGCCTGCGCTTTTTCTCACCATTTTCTACATCGGCAAGTAGCCCAGGGGTATCGCCGGGCTTCAGCACTCTGACAGCGGTACATTTTTGCTCATGTTCACCATTCCGCATCCACATTAGCCTGGTTAAAAAGGAGTCATTTTCTTCAGTACTAGCGTTGCCTGGCTAGTAGTATCAACAGGTTCAACCCTCGGGGCCCAGAGAACAAGCGCGGGTTATGCCACCATGGATACCCCCGTAGCAGCGCCAGGGACAAATCACTTTTCCTCTGCATTTGATTCGCAATCATAGAACTTAATTTGCCGTCACACGAAAAGGGAACCAACAGTGTTTTTTTGAAAAATTTCACAGCTGGTGATTGTGATTTGATGCTGGTTGCTGGCACCCCTTCGCCTGAAGCCATCTGCATGTTTTCTTGAAGGAAAAAAAACACATGGGCTTTTTAGGCAAGCCACGACCTACCCGATTTGATGAAATTGCGCCATGAAGCCTTCAAGCCGCAAATTCCCCCACTTCGTGGCTATCGGAGACCGGGAGCCAAAATGCGCAGTCGTGGCGCATTTTGCTCCCTCGCCAGGCGTTGTATTTGAATACGAGAAGATGAAATTACAAGCTTCTCTTAGCTTTGGAACCCTGTCAGGCTGTCGTCTGTGATTGAACGACTGGTGATTTTGAGGCTCAAGGAATTCGGATGTGGAGTCGGGCTTCAGGCCAAGAACCGTCCCCTCTGCTTTTTCTTTCCTGTCCAGAATGCTGGGAGAGACCGCGATTGGAGCGTGCGGCTTTCAGAGTCGGGCCAGTCGGAAACTTATTTCCCCTCCCCTATTCCGATGATTTCTGCACTGTCGACCCGTCGGGAATTGTCACCCTTGTTCCTGGGCGGATGTTGCCTTCGATAATTTCTCGCCCTGGGCCGTTGATGGCACTCTTTTTCGAAACAAGCCATCAAGGGCAGCATTCAAGGATGCCCTTGACAGGACGGAACAAGGACCCTGAGTGCTCTGGAAATTCAATTTAACTGAAATAGCTCCACAAGCGCCGTTGTCAATATCGATTGCTGAGCGCAGTGGCACTTGGTACAGTGGCCGCCAGCGGAAGATTTCAAGTGGGAGCCCATGGCTGAAACCTGTGGACACTCAGTCTTTGGCGAAAATCTAGAACTGGCGGGGGGATAACGACAGAGCACGAAGAGCTTAGTGCTCCACAGGCCTGAACTGTGCAATAATGACGTTCCTCCAGCTGGGAATATCTCTCATCCGCAGTATCAAGATCTAGGGTCAGGCAGCTTTACAGCTATCTAACCTTGAATGAATTTCGACATGAGTGCCCTAGCGAATACTTCCATATTGATGCAGCTTTGAAAGAATGAATAATATCAAGGCTAACCCGAGCAACCCTGTGTGATTTGGTTGCAAATTAAACCCCCAAGACGGCTCCCCTGTTTGGGCCTTTTAACTGGGCGAGCCACCAAAATTTAAGTTACCGCCAGAGAAAGTGCGGTATCAGTGGCCGCGGGCAGCACTCCAGAACAGTCCTTTGGGCGGCCTTGGCATGGTGTGGTTGCATGGCAGTTGAAATTGATGCGCCAGGGATGGATGGACATGTACCCGAAAAAGTTACTTCCTGCAGCGGTGGTGCGCGAATGCGTCAGATTTTCGATGGGGCGGGTACCTGGAAGTGACAAAGGACTGCACGTTGCTGTCGGGTGTCCTGCCAGGCTGCATGCTTTCACCACCGCAGAAGCTGGCTGGCTTTGTGCTTCTGTGGGTGTCAGCGCCTGCCTTCACCCGCCTAAATCTCCCTCAAATCTGCCGAGAGGTTGCGCAATTTCGGTTATAAATGGGAACTAACTGCAATTAAACTAGCGCCAGGCACCCGGTTTATTGACTACGCCTGAAGCGGCCGTAGCGTGCAGATGCCCCAGGTGCAGGTGCAGTGCAGGTGGATGTCTGGGTGTCATGCGATGAGATGAGCTGCGATAACCTTGCATAGCGGCAGCTCGTATCGTAACAATGGTATCGCCAATACGCTATCAGCTGGATGCGATCGCTGCCCGCCCGCGTTGGTTGCCTCGCAGCGCTTCACCCTCCCCTGGTAACCCTTTTCTTCTCGCTCCTCGCCTCGCTTTTCTTTTCTTCTCTTCTTCTTCTTCTTCTCCTCGCTCCTTCACTTTCTTTTTTACCTCCCAAGCGGATTTCCTCTCGTTTTTTCTCCATTCAGAGTCCTACTTCGACTCCAGTCACTCTTTTGCACAGGAAAAACAGATCTACTTCTCTGCCAAAACCTTTTAATTCCTACCCCACAATCCTGAAGTGTATCGTCGAGATATACCTAATTCAACAACTCTCTTCTCAAACTTCTCGAACGCAATCGCGAATATGAAGTTCATCGCCGCCGCTTTCACTGCTTTTGCAGCTCTCGCAGCAGCAGCTGGCACCGAGCCTGATTACTCACAGCCTCCATCCGGCAACCCCATTTCTTCGCCAGGCTTGAACGAGATTGTACCGGTTGGGAAACCATACACCATCAAATGGCAACCTACTACTGACGGCGAGGTTTCCCTCACTCTCCTGCGCGGCCCCAGCAACAACGTCAAGCCCATCGCTACCATCGTTGAGTCTATTAAGAACACTGGTTCTTACGTATGGACCCCCTCCACTGATCTCGAGGACGACGTCACGCACTACGGCATTCTTCTTGTCGTCGAGGGAATTGGCGCCTATCAATGGTCCACCCAATTCGGTATTAAGAACGACGGCCAAAAGCCAAAGCCCTCTGACAAGCCCACCGACGAGCCATCGCCTACTGGCAAACCTTCTCCCACAGGCGATGCTACTCCCACTGGCGATACTGAGTATCCAGTGACCACGACTACCCGTACGCTAGTTCCTATCTCCACTGGCACTGTCACCATTTGCCCACCCACCAAAACTCCTACTCCTCCTCCATCAGGATCCGTTCCCTCTGGTTACCCCACCGGAACCCCGGGCCCGTCACCAACTGAACCACCATTCGAGGAGGGTGCTGCCGGCCGTAATGGTGTCGCCATTGGCGGCATCGTTGTTGCCGCCGCCATTGCCATTTTTGCCTTCTAAATACTTCATTCTGTGAACCCTGCGTTTACCTAAATTAACGCGGGTCGTTGGAGTAATGGGCGGTTGAAATCGGGGGAGGAAACAACTATGAAAACAGAATATAAAAACAAAAACTTGGAGGGGTTTCCGCAATCTATTGTTTATTTTGGAAGGAAAGGGGATCGGATATGTTCTTTTCCTAATACCTATCTTCTCTTTTACAAGTCAATGGGATCATGAAATAGCAAACAGGTTTTGATATGAATAGCGAACGCGGGAAGGATTGTCTCTCTTTTTTTCAATTTACCAGCGCCTCTATATGATTTTACTTTTGACATATATCATGTACTGTAGCCACAGCAGACACGACGGCCCCTCGCCAATATTCCAAGGTTTCATTTCCAAAGCCCGATCTGACTGACCTGATCGAAACCATTCCAAATTCAAGAACGATTTCAACCCTTTCCAATCTCCTTCCCATTCGGATGCATTTCCTATCCTGCTGCATTTCTTACACTTGAACTTTTTCGTTTTATCTTATTTTTCGGCTTGATTCCCAGACGTTATGTTTGTTTCCATTTTTCCATTTTCGGTATGATAAGTATTGATTCCAGCAACTCCATACCTACCCTGTTCAGATTCCAATTTTACCTCCAGTATATTTTATTAAACAAGCGGCTAATATACCCCATTCATTTCCCTCAGCTATATGCTTGTCTTTATAGGTAGCTATAGATATGACAATATTTATATCTCCCAATATTTTAAAAAGGGGCAAACTTTCGAGCCCCAAATAATCCAAGAAACCTTGGAAGCTTATTTTAGATAACTACCATATCGGCCAAACTTCCATAGCTGCGCCATTCCCGCGACCAATGTAAACAAAGCTTCGGTCCCCTTCGTGCCATGTCTTTGATTCTTTCAATAGAGGGAGCATTATCAATCCTCAATCCCCCCTCAACACGGATAATGATAAGGTTCCTCCCTCAAGAGTCAAGCCTCCACACTGAAAAGCGTGATTTGGCGATTCTCAGCCTCACCACGCTTAGTCTTGCTATCCCCACCGCGTTAATGGCTCCACGACCCACGAAACCACGAGGTCGTCGAAAATTTCGCAAACACCGCCATCGAGGGAGGAAGGGCCAATCAACATACACATTTGGTTTTTTTATTCGCGAGTCCCGGTGCACGATGGTACGGTGCGTTACTCCGTACATACATCATTGATGGTTGCATATGGGGATACGAACACACCAAACAACGCACCTCGTTCAGTCAAACCCCGCTCTGGAAAACAGTGGCGGAACCACGGGGATAAACCTTGGAAGATAAGAGATAAAGAAAGGCAAGAAAAGATAGGACGGAAAAATTGAAAAAAAAAAACCGAGAAAAAAAGCAAAGAATCGAAGAAGACAAAGCATGAAAATATCGACTGCATGACCTCACCAAGGAGAAGCCTACCGTAACCATCATACTAACCGCACACTGTAAAGATAATAACACTGTAGAGGTAATATTTTGAAATAAGTATCTTTTGTATGTGATTCTCATATAAAAGATACCTAATTTCATTTTGATAAAAAATATGAATATCTTCAACATTATAATAGACATGAGTCCTCTATAATAATAGAAGTATCTATATCATATTCTAAGTATAGTTACTCAATTTAATGATTTGATGGTTAGCTAACAGCTAAATATGGCGATTTTTGCTACCATTTTTCAACATTTGCTAACCTTGATAATCACGTGAATTAATGACCACGCTCTTGCCTCCGTGCTCATCATGATATCCATGGCTCTGAAGGCCACAGGCTGCAAGCTTGCCAGGTAAAAATCAACTTAGTTAAGAGTGTCTGAATCAATTGAATGATGGTGGATCCTGAAACAACAAGATCTCAACATTCTGTCACAATTCACATTGTATCTCCAAAACTGCAAGTGAAACTCAATCAAACCCTGTGGCGAAGATTCAGGTGATAAAAGAGTGATTCTCATTGATCTTCAAATGCTAGCTGTTACCTGGAGTGCACAGTAAGTTGGCAGAATTCACTTCAAGGTTTGGTGTTTAGCAGACTGGCAGTCACAGAACTGACAAGCACCTTCTTAAGAACAAGAGCAAACTGATGGATCTTAGGGATTATTATAACCTACTTTACATTCACTTCTTCTTCTTTTTACTGTCTTCTGTGAGTAACTAAGTTACCTTCCAGCATTTGGAGAGGCTTCATCTTTCTGCTTTGTGGCCACGACAATCCAATACAACACCTTGACGCCTTTTCCCGAAAAACACCACGGCAACCATCGAGGACAACTTCTATGTGCCAATTTCCCGAATAGCACATCGATTATGGTGATAACAACAGCACGACCTCAAGATCTCAAAGCTGATAAGATGGCAGATTTCGGTGATGAAGTTAAAACTGAAGAGGAGCAAAGCGACGTCGAAGCAATGGCCGAGCCCTGGAAAAGGTACGATCTAAGTGGCACTCCCCATGTCTTCTACCCCCTCTGCCTTGGAGAAGTGCTCGACGAGAGATACTTAGTAGAGCATAAAATTGGCTTTGGGGGCTTCTCCACTGTCTGGATGGCCCATGATCTGAAGACAAAGCGAGACGTAGCCCTCAAGATCTTTTCCTTGGGGGAATGGGGGGAACACGAAACTCACATGCACAATGAGATCCTGCAGAACGTGCAGGATACTTCCAACCTTGTGACTTGTTCAGCAACCTTTCTGCTCCCTGCTGGCAGCTCAAAGTCTCATCATAGGGTCCTAGTGCTACCGTTGGTGGGCCCAAGCATTACATCACTTATCTTGGACAGACTGCCCCTGGTCACTCGCATGTCTGCTGCTTAGCAATTGCTGGAGGCCTTGGAAAGGATACATAAAGCTGGCATTATACACCGTGGTGAGTAAACTCTGCCTTCCATCCTTGTTCTCAGTGTATATACTGGTAGTATTCTAATGGATTTCCCACAGACTTGAATGAGAGCAATTGCATGTGGGGGATGGTTCCGCTTCATAATCTCAGCAGGACAGCTAAATACGAAGCACTTGGCCGGCCATTAAAGGAAGCTATACCCTATGTCAACCTCTGGAAGAAGGGAGAGCTTGTTCAACCCATTGAGGTCCCTCAGCGCTTATATACTGAGAAATTCTATCTTGGGGACTTCAGTCTGTCCATGAAACTTGGTGACTTGGTGATTCAAAAGGGTTACCCGCCTATGCCCTTTTGCTCCCCAGATCGACTCCATAGGCAAGGCCCAAGTTTCGCCTGTGACATGTGGAGTTACATGGTTATCTTCGCACGATTGTATTTTGGTTACCTACCTTTTCCCGACCACGGTCAGGGTGGAGAAATATCTAGTATGGTCAAATGTTTGGGCCCATTACCTGAGCAATGGAAGGGCCTTTACACCCACTCTGGAGCCCTGGATTCCTGGTATGGTCAGCGTCAAATACCTGATCCAAAATATGGTCTTGCAGCAAAGATTTCAAAATTTCGTCCTGAAGCTGACCAGACCGAGCAAAAGCATATGCTCTCCATTATGTCCAAAGTCTTTACTTTTTGCCCTGAGAAACGTCTGACTGCGACCCAGCTTCTGCATGACCCTTCATTCAAAGCTGTCATGGAAAAATATGGTTGTTGATTTGAGTTGAGCACGGCCTACACTGGTTGTTCTTACTACGGGCAAACAATACACAGGATCACTGACACCAGTTGATGTATGCGTGAGGCCGGGCCGGGTAGTGTTGTCCATTTAAGGATTTGTTGGAGGGTTCGTTGGCGGAACTATAGAACACGGGCAGGGAAACCGTTCAAGCATGGCTTAGGGACATACATCTGTTGCCTGCTCTATTCTAGCGCTATATGATGGGTGGGAATGGGGCAGTGCACCTGGGCGCGAGAGAGACAGGACGAGGGAGAAAAGAGAATGAGAAAGTGCGTCGTCGTTCGAGGGAGCGAGGCCAGATTTTTGTATATCGAGCGACGTTGTTGGGGCGTCGCGAGATGGCGCAAAAGCGGCGAGGCGGCGCCATCCCCGAAGAGGCAACGGCGATACGGCGGGAGTGCGCCTGGCACGGTTACTGGGATTCGTTTGTCCCTTGATTCAATCCATTGACCCAATGACAGGGCGGGGCAGCTTCTGCCCCGCATCAGCTGTTCAACGAATCATTGCTCTGCATTATTCAAAAAAAGGAAAGAAGAGAGAAAAAGAAAAATAGGAGACACTTTAGCCAGCTCGGAGAAAAATGAACAAGAAATGCTGCGGCTCGAATTGCGATTCGGGCTGCATGTCTTGTGTGGGCAGAAACCAACTGCACATTGCACAGAGCCTCAGTGGCATTAAATGCAATTTTTTATGTTCGTTTTAATTATTTTCACCCTCCATACTTCTTTGTGTGCAGGAAGTCATTTCATTCCCAGATTTTAAGTCTTTTATTTTGTCTTTGATCATTAGCTGACTCACCAGACACACAAACCAACACAAACCACCATAAGAAAACCAAATAAGGTGGACTCCACAATTCAAACTTCAAGAGAGGGATTGATGAAAGATTGGGTGAGATGGGGACTCTTCTGTATGGCGCTGCGACACTGCGATCCCATGGCCCATGGGTCGTGTGATGGGTGACTGAGTCCACCTCTGTATGTCTCTGTATTTGAAGGTGGAAAAGGCTTGTTTTTTTCTTTTTCCTGTCTTTTTTTTTTGGATGGCCCGTGGGGCTGCACGAGGAGGTCAAAGGGCTGGAACAAGCCACAGATAGATAGATGTGGGCCTTTAACGATCCTGCCACCATCCAAACTGCACGATACGTTGGAGTGCTGGCAGTATCTTAGAAGGGCCTTCAAAGGGAATGGGGACGGATAAAATGGACACGCTGTTCAGTACATAGCGAGGGGTAATGAGCTGGTATTGGAGCTATGCATTTGTCCCCTTGGTGATGTCTAGTATTAACATTCCAAGGGGACAATGAAATGGAAAAATTATGTACTTCTTGTGTTGGGTATCTAAAATATCTATGTAATCCGTTATATTTACATGTGCTCATTTGCGATTTCGTAGTGTTGTGCCGTGGTTCACCTTCACTTTGATTCGTTGGGGATATGATTCCGCCTCCGAAAGTGAATAAAACCTTCACCACTAACTTACATGGGTTTTTTTATCCATCTAGGATGATCTATTAATATCTATTTTAACAAAGGAAAAGGGATTGCGCCATCATGTGGTCCATGCATTATTAACCAACCTCCTTGCTTTCTCTCCTGCCTTCGTTGAATTCAATGGCGTTATCGCATACACATTTCGTCTGCGTACGTTCATTGAATACCCGTCGGTTGAAAAGAGCGGCCCCATGGTGTCCCGAGATTATTAGTTCCTCAAAGAATATACGTAACTGCTGTGACGCCGCTGTTTTCTCAATGGCTGTTTTTTCTTTCTTTCTTTCTTTCTTTCTTCTTTCCTTTTTTTTTTTTTTTGTTGAGCGAATTAATGCATATACTTGTTCGAGGAATCGAGGTTGTACACGTATTCCTGCATGTGGCACAAGAGTTGCGCCTGCTCCGTGTGCGCTGATGGGAGTGGAAAAATGGACAGACAAAGAAGAAAGTTCGCTAGCGAAAGTCGTTGAGCCGCTATTAAAAAAGACAAATCAATAATCGAACGTTCGAGATTTCGTTCAAAGAGCCTCCGTTCCATCTTCCACAAAACAAATATACAGAAAGTACTTTTGTCTCCAGCAGCTTCCCAGAAGCATGCCGGCTTTGTAGAGGAGATATTTGGTTGGCTGGAATTTGATACTTTGGTTAAGCCAGTTATTTCTGTCGCTGAATGGCATGGCTTTCTGGTTGCTGTAAACCTAGGCAGGGAGTAGGTGGACGCTTCAAGGTGTTGTCGTTGGGGTGGGCTTAACGATTGTCGCCCAATGACATAATCAGCCAGGCGGGATGTCGAGGTGTAACGGAGGTATATGAACTGGAAATTCAGGTTGACCATTAACCCGGTCCCCACTATGAGCGCCCTGCGAAAAATCCGGTGGTGGCGGAGAAGACGCCTCTAATAAATGTGAAGAACGTTCTGATGGAGGGCGGGAATTTTTGTTGGTGTCTTCTGACACAGATCTCGTAACATCAGTAATACAAGACCCTCTCAGCAGGCATTCATCCATCAGAGATGCAGGTCCGTCCCTCACGGCCAATCCAATTGCAAGAACGAGTGCAAAGGAAAACCTAGCCCATACTTCAAGCGATCTTGGTGGAGGGGGTTCTGCAGTAATATAGTTGGGACGTTCTATTGTGGAACCTCTCACGGGGGCAGGGATTAATGCGGACGTATCGTCGGGCGAGATTATAGTGGTCTGTTTGGTTGGTGTTTCTTCACGGTGTGAGGCAGGGAAGCATGTTCCAGAGTGGTAAGAGTTCGTTGGACTCCTGGAGTGGGTAGTGGACGTCGTGTCATCGTTATTGTCGTAATCGATTCGGCACTGCCGTTTGTTTTTGAGCCATTGATTTCTTGGCTGACCACCTAAGAACAGACCCAAGACCCACCAGGACAACTTCCCCAGGCGATTCCAGTTTGCATGCCATGCATTTGCAATAATTCGCCGAATCAAATTTACCGGGTTGGGGCCGGCACCCCAAATGTAGTAGTAGAAAGAGTCTTGCCTGCCGTCGAGTGATGGTACAAAACTTCGTGGCGCCGGATAAATCTTGCGAAGTCTTGCAATTTTCGAATCGAGCGCCGCCATAGGGGTAATGTCTCGGTCAATTTCGCGATTGGTCCGGCGTCCTACGCGCATTGATGAGTTGGCTTGGCGAAGCTCACTTTCCAGCGTGCATGGCGTCACTCGTTTAAGTGGCTCGTTTTGATATTGACTGTCGTATGCTGGGGATCCCATGAGAGTGCTTGGATGGACATCGTCGAAAAAGATGTGAGGCGATGATCCTGTGGCCATACGGTCATCCAGGTCAGTTTCTGGAGACACAATTCCCATGGACATGCTACGGCTATTGATGGCTTCATCGAACGTTTGATATCGATGTGACCGTCCCTCAAGAGCACGTAGGGTGTCCGGCTCTGCCCAAGTTGAGTTGGGAGAATCATGAGCACTAGTCGGGCGCAAATGAAAGGGGGATATTGGATCGTTGGAGAGAGAATGGCGGTGCATTTGGCTAGCAGGTACATGCGGGGAGGCGGCAGGGAGGATAAGTGGCTTCAATGTGCATGAACCTGGAGGGAATCGCCGCATCCTCCTGTGACGACTAGAGAATTTCCCTTGGATCTCAGGGGATAGAGGAAACGAGGTTCCCCAAAGGGATGGGTTTGACGAAGATTGGGAAATCATGGATGAGCGTTGTGAGTCTGGCGCACGGGTAGACGGAGGTGAGCAGGAGTCACCCACTCCAGAATCGAGAGACATCAGTTCGGCCTCATCCGTTTCTTCAAATCTTTGCGGTGGCGAAGCGTAAGAGTGATCCGCTGTGGGGTGATAGTGAGCAGAAGAGTCTGGCGTGGTGTTTGAGCTGGGTACCGAAAGAGGTTGAAACAGTGCTTTTCGAACGGGAGACAAAGGAATCTTGGAAAACATAGATCGAGGCCTTGGAGTATGATGTACACCGTCCGCCTGCGGAGATGACGTCTCAGGCACAAGATTCAAGCCGGACGATGATTCCATCCTTGTTGGCGACTGAGCCAAAAGCTCCGTTAACACGTCAATCCTGCGCTCCAGGCTATGGTTCGTCGCATTAACCGCTTCCATGTTGTGTAATTTTTGGGTCGCCATTTCAATTTCCCATTGCTGCTCATGGATCTTATTTTCTTTAATTTCGACAAGTCTCTCCAAACCGCGAATTTTAGCACGAAGCTCTGATTCTTTGTCGATCGTGTTGCGTAACTCGTCTTTCAATCGAGTTTCGAATTTGGTCTCCCATTCTAGCAGCTCTTGTTTTAATATTTTATATTCCGCATTGAGAGCTTTGAACTTTGCTGCTTGAATATTCGTCGTAGGTGGGTCTATCGATTCGACACGATTCAACGAGGCGGCAAGCTGCTCTTCTAGATGTTCTATGTACCTGGAAAGCTCAAGATCTGAGTTTCTGTTTGTTATATTAGGTCGTCTTTTTGGGCGGTCCAGGCTGCTAAAGGGTGATGACCTCCAAGACGGCTTTGTCGATTTCGATGGCATATCTGGATCACTGTAGTCGAAAGTTTCCAGATCAATAGGAGGCCCTAATTGCCCGGTGCACTTCGAAGGAGAATAAAGGGGGGAGTCATTGGTAGATGTAGGTGGGTCCGGAGAAGGTAGATCATGGAACAAGGAAGCTGCTGGCGGTCGTGGAGACCGACGATATCTCCTCTGTGTAGAGTTATGGATTTCGTCAAGAATGCTCGAACGGCGCGTGTGGGATGTGGTCGGTTTTGAGAGATTGCAGCTTTGATCTATGCTAGCAGTATCATCAATTTGTTTCTCTAAATGTTGATCAGAGGCTCCCGACAGCGATCGCCATCTTGTGAAAGGGGGGGTTATTTTTCGTGACTGGAGTAACGCGCCACGAAAACCTGCGTTTCGAAGTTGGAGCCGTCGGTTCTGGGCGCTGCAAGGCTTTTCAAGCGGGAGTGCGGGTGGGGAAACGGATGAAAGGCGGGTGGAGTGGAAGAGACTCGTACCACGGGAGGAATGCGGTCGTGAGGTGGCGGGGTTATTGTTGTTGGGGAGAGTGTCTGACGGTGACCGTGAAGCTCCTGTGATAGTAAAGACATTGGTGTCCATAGCGGAGGCCCAAGAAAAGCACACGACATTAAATTATTAAACACAGGCGCCAAAACCCAGCTCCATCACAGCCCCGAAACATGTGAGCGAGGACCAGAAGCATATGGCGAAAAAGGAGTTCTGAATTAGTAGAGGGGAGCGCGCGAAAATGTGAAATGGGCCGAGGGACAACCGCGGAGGGCAACCAACTACCCCTGGATGGCCAAATTTTGTGCAGGGGCCAAAGTAATTTGCATGAGATCCGAAAGCAATGGATCTTCCACGACTTCCAGAAGGGGATCAGGTTGGCTGAAAGGTCCTTGTCAAAGCACGGCGTAGAGTAGCAATCCCGGACGACACAATTGGAGGTCAGGTTGACGGGGCCTTGCAAGCTATTTTATTTTGCATCACAGCCCAATGTTTGTTTTCGTCCAGCCCTCTTTTGCCGTCCAAGTAGTCACCTGTTGTTGCCAGGGAAGTGGACGACACCAACACCGGCCGAAGCATGGGTGGCGTGTTGAAGAACTTGGCCGGCACGCCGTGGGTTGGCGCTTGTCAAAATAACGCGCATCGTGGGGAAAATCAGTTGGCTTGTTACCCTGTTGGGACTGGTAGGAGCCGCCTAGACGATCACATGATAAAACCACAAACTCCACTTTCGGAAATGAGCCAGGGATGACAACAACTCGACAAAATCCTTCTGAATAATGATAGATTTGATATTAGCTATTTATAACAACTCGATCCTCCGTCATATTGGAGCCGGCAGCCCTCCTTAAATTCTTGCTGATTCCTTCTAATGAGAATTGAAAAAAAGAATTGAAAAAACTAACATATTGCTAAGCTTCGCTCGGCAACCATATCCCCTAGCTGTTTGAGTTCCTCGATACCTTGGTATTTCGCATTCTTCTATATCTGACAGTTCTGGCCATGAATGCTACGGAAACCCCGATAGAAATGGGTCACTGATGTCTCATAGGCGTAGGGCGCAATAGTTAAAAGGATCTATGATGTAATCATCGTGGCTTCTTGAAATTCGAGACTGAGGGGCCGGGACCCCATGGACGTTAACCTCGTCGCCACTATCGGGTCTCGTGAGGACCGAACACCTGAGATACCATCTTCTCGATATTGTCAATTGGCTGAAATTGCCGCTGTGATATCACGGTTGGCCTGTCAGAAAACCCACAGACTCTGCATAGCCAACTGGTAAACCCGGTGCTTCCATTCGTACGACTATCCGGAACATCACCGTGCGGCCCATCTGGTCATTAAAGGATTCGAATTATATTTCCTAACAGATGTGACGCTGGGTGGTTGGAAGGAATTGGCCAATGGCATGTTTAAAATCTAAACCTTCATGCTGGCCATGCATTGAAGCAAAAAACATGACGTACATTTCTCTTCTGACTTCTCTGTTATAGCTGCATTTCTTGCTTTCATAACTATAAATGCAAGTTCTGAGAGAAAAGAATGTGTTTAAAAATTTTCATATAGTACATTTATTGGAAATATAATAGCAAGCAATGGAGAGTACTACTTGGAAGCAATAATGAATGTGTTTTAATGTTTTGTCAGTGCGGTGTTGAACATTTCATGATGTTCTTCAAGAAGGATTCTAATTGGCTAAACCCTAGCCACGCTACGACCCGACCCAGTTGGGATTATTCAGCAGGGAAAAATAAAAATTATCGAAGTGGTGTAAACCATGACATGGACCAGGACTCCGTACACTTCCCAAAAAGCAGCAACTTCATTGATAGGTCTCCATTTTTTGCAACGAAACTTCTGCCCGTGACATTATTAGCTTCGATAATAAAACAGTGAAGCGAAATCATGGCCCAAGGCGAACTCAAAAAGGCGAAGCCAGCGTCCAAAAAGTACGCTCTTCCCTTCAAATACATATCCAGCACGCTTGATTTTTTAAGGTCGGAAAAAACTAAGACATATCTATCAATCTGCAGATCCAATGTCCTGAAGCCCAAAAAGGGCGCTCGAGTTATCGCACCCAAGAAAGCAAACCTGATCAGACAAAAGAAGATAACCAAGGTACGCAAAAGAAAATTTCCCGTCAAAGTCCAGTTCCATCCCGGCCTCGAAGGGGATTTGGCTTCGTCAGACCTTACCTGTTTGTCTAAATGGACATCACGCGCAACGAGGGGGATCCAAGTCGGCAAAACCCTAGCGGGAAGCTGCGCTGAATATTCGTTTCTGATTTTTCCATCCCTCTAGAAAATTTCTTCTGGTCTGACCGCTCGAACGGAACGGGCCCTGGCTGAACGAGCGGGGCACTTGGAGTTGCTCGCTGGAGGGAAGAAAAGTAAAGATGAAAAAGTGAAGAAATGAGGGGATCTGCGGAAAACATATAAATGGCGGAGGCATTGCATGGGCGCTGTGCGGGTGGCCAGAAAATTGGGAGCACCGAGAGAACATCCAGCCCAAGGCAGATTTTAATATTTTTTGGATATTAATCCGCTGCTGGGAGAAGGATTTACATACTCAGACCGCCCTTGGCCCTTGGCCCGCATGACTTTTGGCTCACTTATATCGTCACTATAATCGCCAGCCAATGCCGCCTTCGCCATGCTTTCTCCCCATCGACTCATTTGAAAGCTTCGAAATTACCGCGATTATGACATTCCTTCATACCGACTCCCAATCACCATTCAAGCACAGCCTAAAACGGACGGAAATATCCTGTTTGCACCATTTCACGCCACAGAGCAAAATCCCCCGAACGATAGACACGCCTCCAGAAAAGCCATTTTCCGCCAAGGCAGAATCTTGGAAACAAGAACGCACTCTATTTAAATTGAATTTTGCAGCAAAGAAAAGAACCACGACCGAAGGAATGAAGGGGGAGAAAGGAATTTGGTGGTGACGTACGGGGACAAATATAAGTGGACGCCATGTCGCTCAGCCTCGTCAACCCCGCCTGAGCACATGCACGCCCATTGCACGTTGAATCACCAAAGGGCCCTTCATGCGCCGCATAACAGCGTATCATCTTCGTTGCGATGATAGATTTCGCGTTAAGCCACGGCATATGGACTCTATGATTGAGATGTTACTTTGAAAAATAGGGAATAATTAACGTAATTGTTATTTATTTTATTTATTTAACGTCCTACAGTACGCCTCACTTGTTCCTTTTCCCCTGCTAGTCAGGACATGGTGCCGTAAGCTGGTAGGTACAGACACGTTTGATAAATGAACCGGCCAGAATTCAACTGGCGTTCTAGCCTTTCTGGCCGAGTGAACGAGGGGAATCATCTAGGGCCATGTGGGGAACTCATATATATTTATATCCTACCAGACTTCGACCGTTTTTCAGGCTTTCGGCCCTATCAGGAAAATGAAGTTTATACCGGAATGGAACATTGTTATATTCTGTGAGAGAGAGCCCAGAGATCTGCGGCCATTGGGTGACTGATTCTATGTTCGAGGCCAACCGTGTTGGCAAGCGCACAAGTTTCCAAAGCGGCATCAAGGGAACAGGAGCAAAAGAATGCAGGGTATTGGTTTGTAAGTAAATGATTAGAATACCTAGATGAAGGAATATTGGACATTGGTATCGTAAATTATGAAGCCTTATACATGCGCATTGAGAAAGAGATGAAAAAAATGAAAAAAAATGAACAATGAGAATGGAAATGTACACATGTGAAGATGAGGTATGTAAGAGTAAACATTCGAATATAAGCAGGGGAATAGTGGCTTTTGCGAAACGGCTTCTTTGGCTGTTCAAAGGAGCAGTTTCTGTGAATGCTACCACATCGCCAGAATCCGGCTCTGGCATGGTGCATGTGAGCATATATTAAATAAAATTGAGTTAACAAGAAAAATGATCCATCGATGACATCGTCAGTAGAATAATAAAAATAAAAAATGAAACACCATGGCGTTCTCGCATTCAGACACAGGACAAGAAAAAAGTAGAAGAGAACATTCACCTAGCAACAAGGACGGGTAGAATCATTCCATTCCCTGGCACGACAATCTACTTGCAAAAACTCGATATTCGATTCTGCACACCTGCTTCTCGAATCAGCTCTTTACCCCTCGCCATCCAAACATTAAAGCCATCTATTGACGGGTTTGACGGGAAATCATCCCAAATACTCGTCGCATCTGCATAGGTTGACCACACCCCATCAAGTTCGGTGGGGGCCGTCCACGCAGGCAACTTCAACTTGACGGATGAATAATAAAAATACAGGACCTGGCAGAGGCGGCGAACGCGATCCTCGTAGCGTTCCTTATTGGCATCTGGTGTCTTACCGCCGTCGCCGAGCAGTTCCCACCATGACACCCGCCACCGGAGTGTGAGCAGGATCTGGCCCAGCTGGGAGACGAATTTTACAAAGGAGTCGTAGGGGACGCTGTCCCACTTGTTCTTGTTCAGGGCGTTTTGGAGAGCGCGGTAGCCGTCGACCTCGAGTTTGCGACAGAATATGCGGGAGAGTTGGGCGGCAAGGAGAATGTCGACGCCGTCATCTGGATCGTGGACGTCCATGGGTCGAATAGCTTGGTCATCAGATATAGGGACGAAATCGTAGCTGGCGCGACTGGGCATGTTGTTCCATTGGGACAAGAGGGACTGTATGTGCTACGCATTAGCCGTGCTATTGCACACTAAGGGGCTGCCGTTGGAAGGGCTTATGCTTACAAAAAGATTGTTTATTGGATCGCATTCTTTGACGCAGCTTGTCCACTTGTTGAATTTCAGGATTTTGCGATCGATGAAATCCCGCAGGTCATAATTGGAGCTGTTTTCCGCTTTACTGAATCCCTTGAGGTAATCATAAGTTTCATTCAGGTCTAATGTATACAGTGTACCCCAGGATTGACGAGCCCGGATGTTGAATCGTCCACGACGCTTGTCAAGGAGGTCGAGCAAATCTTTCATTTCGAATGTTACTGGTAGCTCCATCCTTACCCGTGTCGATCCGTCTAGGGTGGGATGATTGATTGCTCGTTGGGCTGGTAAGAAGTAAAGCGTCAGGAAGGCGAATACGTAAATCAAAGCACAATTGAAGGGCGGACCTACAAATGTAGTTGCACGTTCCAGACTCAACAATTTGGAAAAAGTCTGCCTTCACACATGGTTGCTTAAAAACGACAGGTTCGGCCTCTTCCGTGCATGTTTTGGCCTGCTCGACGCATGTGCTGCATGGACTTTCGCCGGAACACTAGTGGCAACGTATCAGAATTGTCACGTAGTGAGGGAAAAATAACTTATTACCTTTTTCTTCGCTAGACGGCACCATACGCATACGCTTTTGTCTTTTCTGCGCATCGCGGCATTTCGCCGCCCGTCGAGGGATAAGGGACCGTTGCGACGTGCTCTGGGCACAGCTGGGATACATGCTGAAGGTTCCAATGACCCTCCAAGCCCATCCTCTTGAACAATCTGTATAGCCATCGTTTTCACGAGCTTCTTGTCGATAGCACCTGTATTCCGGCTCTTCCGTTTTCGGGTTGTCGTGGCACGAGCGTTTTGGTTGAGCTTCTGGGACATTTCTCTTGAAGGCAGTTCGGCTGTAGTCATATGATTTGAGTGATCTGGCGAGGTGAGCGAAGTACCTGGGAAATTTTCTTTTACGTCGTTCGTAGGACTGAGGTGGTCGGTTTTGTGTGACGCTTCCTCTGCGGACTGCCCGCACCATCCCATATATTGACCATTACCTTCCCCTATATATCTCGAATTGAGCATGATTTGTGTGGTGCGGCCAGAAGTGTGCACATGAGTCTTGTCAGAAATTGTTGGTGACAACGTCTTCTTGGGTCCATCATGATATTCAGTGCGCTCCTGTTTGAATGGATCGCTTGGAGGTGTGATAGACGAGAAATCCGGAATCGATGTAGTGTTCGGAGCTGCATCTGGGTACACTCCATATGTGGGAAAATCTAATTGCGATAACGGAAAGTATGGGATGGAGTAGTCCCTCGTCGCACCATTCTCTTCACCTTTACGAGGGTCGTCCTCCGTTGACATGGAAGATTGGTATGTCCGAGCAGAAGAACTTTGTCCTTCTTGCGGGCTCGAAGGCCACGACTTTTGAAGATCCAGGAACCCGGCTTCTGGTTCATATGTGTGCTGGAAACGGTCTGTATATTCATTGACAAAGCCGGTCTCTTGATGGTATGGTTGATTCGAAGGTAAGGAGCTGAAATCTCTCGTCAGATCGTCAAAGCCCAAGGCTGTGGTAAATTTTCCAAGGTCCGACAGTGTTGTACTGGGATATTGATCCGGATCGGAGGATGTAGATAAACCAAAAAGGTGCCAGGGTTCCTCATTGATCTCTGGGCTTCCAGCACCAAGTTTGATTTCCGGACTTTGGGCATTTTTGTCGAGGTTGTATGTTTGTTGGGTGGTGCCTGGGGGTCTGTTTAGATCGCCTTCAGCATTGGCTTTATCTACTTCATCAAACGGGGTCATCGTACTTGAATTCAAAATCACCGGTAAGACCACATCGGCCTGTCATCACTGGATTCTGCGATTCTCCAGGCTGATGGAGCAACAGAAATTCGTCGACATATGATTCTATATCGGGGTCTCCTTGTATAGAATCATGGCTGGGGTCGAGCTCAGGGGTTTGCTGCGGAATGGGATTGTCCCACGAAGGCGAAATAGGATAGATGTCCGACATTTGTCTTGTTCAATAATCGATAGTCAATACTCGCTGCTGCCAGAGGGGGTGTTTACATCGCAGAGAGGGAATTGGAGGAGGGTAAAATTTGCATTATTTCCCGCTTGGTCCCTTCAGTCTCCCGTCCATGGAGGATCCAAAGACAGTAGGTATACATGGGCACAAGTCATGCCCCCGCCCATTGCAAGGATAGTGCTTGTTCTACGACGTAGTATATCTGAGGGAAATCTCACCTCTCACATCAGGGTCCACAGGTCAGAGAAGGCTGAACAAGGCTGCGAAAGGAGGGTTTCGAAGTTGGCTGGCAGCTAGCTAGCTACCTTGGGCAACTGCCACTGGCGGGTTTCAATGGCAACTCAATTTCGCTCCGTCGATAAGAGCTTCATGCAGATGAAATCTGACAGAAGAGAGAGCAACCAGCTAGGTATAAGAGCAGGTGGGGTGGAATTGAGGGAGACAACAAGGGCCACGCTAAAATCCGAGACGCTGGGTTTGCCAGGGCTTTAAATCCCATGGAGCTGATCGGTGACGGTGATGGAAGAATAATGGATAAAAGCGGTTATGCACGAAGATTTTTATCCAAGGCGTGTGAAGGTCGGATTGGTGGAATCATCGAGAGTTGAGGGAAAGTGAGGGGAAGATAGAAGCAATTGGAGGAAGAAGAAGAAGACGAAGAAAACGAAGCAAATTCTAGTCGAGTCATCAGATCTCGCAATCATCCATGCTTCAAAAACAGTTTCTTGGCTCAGGCCTAGTCGCCAGCTAACAGAATGGCAGCATGGTCGAGAGGAGGATTTCGCGGCAATCATCTGGCTGCGTCCAATGCCATCCCCAAGCCTCAATCTGACAAGTGGGGATGATCCAAGCTACCCGCGATTCCACGCAGAATGGGTAGTGAGGGTGACATCGACCCGCAGCCCACGGGCCACAGTCGTGGAATTCCTTTTTTAAAAAAAAAAAATAATAATAATAAAAACAACGCTCCATTGCAGAGCCGCCGCGGGGCCAGCCAGAGATAACAGAGCGGGTTCTGACCCGCGAATGAGGGTTTTCCCTGGGGCCTGTCAGTGCTTGGCCGGGTTGGCGTTGGGGGCTGGCAAAGTCCAGGGCGGACGTGCTCACCGGAGTTCCACATCCAGCTTAATTGCTTGGCCTTTTTGCGGCTTCAACCCCCGCCGAACTTGGCTCGAGAGATCGAGCCTGTATAATTTCTCCGAAGGCAGCTGGTTGCGGAAACCTGGAAGATGGGGATTGGTATGGACACCGCCCGTTTTTGATCGGGACGCCCCGCTAAATTATAATAGTCATGGCTCGGTAATTGATTTTCCAGTAATTAATACCCACCGCACAAAACAGGTGTGGGCAGTACCGACCTCAGGACACAGGCACGATCTCAGCCGAATCAATGGAAACTCAATTACCGATCTAGATCCAATTGAATTTAGCGGGGCTGCGTCCCTTTCAGTTGTGGGGGTGCCCGTATCCATCCATGCATCCTGTCTGGAACTATTCCGCAAAAAATATATCATCAGACATCGCTCGAGGCTGTATCGTATCCCATTTACCAGATGCAGCTGGATAGAATCCCGTCGTTTATGCTGTTCCAGGCTTACTGTGGCTTGGTGGGATTTTCCGCCTTGCTTCGGTGCGAAAAACGCATTGCTGTGTGACCTGGCTGGTTTGATATGTTGGATGTTCTTGATTCCCCAAGCCTGTTGGTTTGCATGCAGGACAGGTTTTGCAGGACGAAGGCACTCACCGGGAGCAACAATTCGGACGCGTCTTTGACCATTTTTTGAGACTCACGGTGTGCGGAGTGTTGCTGATTTGCTTCTTCCCGACTTACGTTACTGGGAGTCGTTAATAGACAGCTACCCCTATTCACTGCATCAGCCAGCAGGCGAGCGCCTATATCTTCAGCAACCATCTTCTGAACTGTACAAAACCGCATTTTTCTTTCTTTCTTTTAGGTCATAGAAATTCCACCAGTCCCACTTCCACACCAAGGTAAACTTTTTACGTTTGAGCTTTGAAGCCCCTCGTCAGCCTTGTCAATTCCCGGCCCCCGTTTTAGACCCGCCTTCCAAGCCAAAAGGAAATACAAAAGAAAAATCATAATCATAACATTATTCTTGCCACAATGCATATCCTGGTACTGACTTGATCTTTTATAATTAATTTTTAATTTTTAATTTTGTTTTATTTCTGTTGTTCGGCTGCCTTGGGTCGCTCCCGCATCCACCCAGCCTCGCCGGGCGGTAACACAACGAGATTGTTCCTCTTAAAACATTGATGTGAGAAGTCTGGCTGATTGCAAGTCATCTCAGGTAGTAAATGATGACGGACCACCTTCTCAGAAATGTTCACCATATCTGTTCCCATTCGTCAAAACCCTAGAAAAAGCCGGCCACTTGGTTTCCGTTGTTATCCCTAATTCATCCCGGTCCTGGATTGGCAAAGCACACATCATTGGCGAGCCTCTGCAGGCGACCTACATTTCTCCAGAAGCTCTCGTTACTGATTCTGGCACTTCCACCCACCGGGCCCACGATCCAAATGATGCCGGAACCAATGGTCTGAGCGTACCCAGCAATCAGCACGGCAGATCAACCCCAGACACTTCACGGCCTTGGGTTGTCGTCAACAATGGCACCCCTGCTGCCTGCACCCAGCTCGGCATCTACAGCCTTTTCCCCGACCGCGAGCCCATCGACCTCGTAATCTCGGGGCCAAATCATGGTCGAAACGCTTCAATCATCTACGGCTTGGCCAGCGGCACTGTAGGTGGCGCACTCGAGGCTGCGACCTGTGGCAAGAAAGCCATTGCACTATCCTTTGCGAGTAAAGAGAAACAGCCAGCGGAGACTATCCAAGCTGCTTCCCGGCTATCTGTGAAACTTATCGAGCGTCTCTCTGCCCATTGGCCTGGTGATCGCGTGCAGCTCTACAGCATAAACGTGCCGATGCGGTTGGACGTCGAGGAACGACCAGCTGTTTACACCAACATGTTGCAAAATTCCTGGTCCAAATCTAGCCTCTACCAGGAAGTTGATATACATACTTCTCAGCCCGAGAAGGCCAGCAGCAACAACAGCAACAACATCAACACCAACGGCGATATAAACTTGCGCGAGGGAACATCCTCCCCCACGAAACGTGGAGGGCACGACGACCAGCGGGTACAGCCGCCGCAAGCTAGATATTTCAAATGGGCACCAGA
Organism: Blastomyces parvus; assembly: GCA_002572885.1. Lineage (NCBI taxonomy): Eukaryota > Fungi > Ascomycota > Eurotiomycetes > Onygenales > Ajellomycetaceae > Blastomyces > Blastomyces parvus. Next base: position 145,165 of record PDNC01000005.1, read on the forward strand.
GCTCTCCGATATCCAAAGAAGTGTTGAGGCGAGCCAAGTTGGCACTGATACATACACGGTTATGAACGGATGGACGAGGTATAGTCATTCCCCCTTCCGCTCTTCCCTCAATGAGGTCCTCGGCGTGCCCTTCATGCTCTTGATGCACTAACGCCTAACACAATACCGAACATAGCGTGACCCCCCTTGGAGCGAATTTCAGCCATGTACCCGGGTTTTCTGGCGAGTTGATACTTTAACTACAACAATTACATCTCAAAGCGCGTGACTATCTCTAGTTGTTTGGTGGAGAGCGGGCCCGGCGCGGGGGTGGGCAATGCAAATCTTACAAAAGGGATAGAACGGAGCGGAACTCTTAATAATAATTATCAAACTCTCTTTCCATAACTATCATCTTAACGCTCGCCGATATTCGATATCAACACCTATGTAACTGCTAAGGAAGCATCCATAGATTTCGTGTCCTAGAATTGAGATCAATATTCGCAAAAGTTATATTTCCCTTTCTGTAACCGAATTGTTGGTGTATTCGAAATCTAGCCTTTGAAAGCGATGTAGCTCGCAATTATTTAATAATAGTGCTCTCTTGGGATTTCCCCTGGGCCTCCCATTTTGGCTAGCTGCCCGAGATCAGAGGCATGGTGTGGGCATAGTTCTTTTGCCGTAAAGGAGGAGCGGAGAAAGGGAGGGACGATTGTCCCCCCGTCATATTAGGCAAATAAGGCCAAACGAATGATGGGAGTTAGGGCGAGATGAAAGGGCAAAAAGAGGTAATATATTCATCAATCTAGTGCCATTTCCAGCACCTATTCACAGTCAACCCAGCAAAATCCAGCCAATTGAAATAAAGTGGAACACACGAAGAACCAGAGAGCAGCGCCGACGCCGCTAACTATAATAGAAGGTACATACATTACTTGGTTATGGGTTGTAGGGGCATATTACAAAGGAATTTATAACGCTCTAGCTGCTTCACCCGCACCGCTTTCCACTGCGGTGGATTGCTCTGCCTTCATCTTGCCCCGACCTACACCACCTTCACCAACTCCCATTCTCCGTGCGACATACCGTTGTGCAACAACGCCAGCACCAAGAGTCAAAGCTTCCTCGATCCATTCTGCAACCCATTCGCGAGGGTCAACGCCACCACTCTCGATGATTTCTGCAATCGCTTCGGGAATGGTAGAATGGACAACGCCGTCGGGGTTATCTGGGTTAGGTGCCGGAGAAGGGGCATCAAGCCAGTCAATCCATTTCTGTGGGACGGTCTGCGTAACGGTATGGAAGGCAATGCCGTGGATGGGATCATGAAGATAAATTGCAAAGAAAACCTCCTCTTCAACATCATCCTTTATCTCTACAATACCTGGAGCTGGGTTTTCTGTGTCTCCACTGGGGCCTGCTTGGAAAAGCTCCGGGGGTGAAGGTTGGGAAATGGCCTGGATGGCAAGGAAAATGTCACTGCTACGAACAGGATTGGACTCCGATAGTATCTCTGATGCTTGTTTGGCGGCTTCCTCGACGCCACCTCTCGTAGAAAAGTATTCTGTTGCATACGCTTCTGCACTTGCTCGGGCAAGTTTTGTACCAGCTACTGCACCCTTGATAGCGGATATAGATCGTGGTTTCCCGACAGCCACTGTACGCCACCACGGTCCATCGTTCCAGCCAGCCGAGGAGCTGTGTCCGACGTGAGCATCAGAGCCACGCCGGGGCGCGGCTTCCCGACCGCGTTGAATGACGAGGAGATCTCCTCCTTCGACCTGGGACATTACCCGAGAGAAGACTGAATAAATCAAAGGATCCAGCGAAGGATAGCCGGAGAGGTCATGGGTGATATGGATTTGGAGGCGCTCATGAGAGGAAATAGGAGGAGCTAGAGTATGGAGGAGAGAGGTAAACGTCGGGATGGCTAGGGTTCGTAGCTCGCCGCCTATAACAATTAACATAGGCCATTAGAACAGGAGATACGGGATATATTTTTTAGCAGGTAGATTTCCTTTCGGCTACTCACCAAAACCTCGAAGAGCTCCAACATTGCCTCTAACCTGATCAGCCCATTTTTGAGCTTCCTCGTTTTTCTGAATCTCCTTTACGGCAGCCTCAGCCTGTTTCACAGCAGCTGAAGCAGTAGCAAATATTCCACCCCACCAGCCACCACCACCGCCGCCTCCGGTCTTGTTGCCTGCTTCCTCCGATGTTGGAGTATATCCAGCGTCTGACGAGGTTGTTTCCGGAGGGGTTATGCTTGTGTGATATGCTCGGGAGCTATCTCCTGATTTTCTAGGAGGCAATTTATCATCACTCAGCCTGCCCGAGGGCGGGGTTGCCGTAGAGGCTGGTTTAGGAGACCTGTTTGAAGTGGAGGAAGTTCGGGGTGTTGGAGGTCTTTGAGAAGCAAGGTCCTGAAGTTCAGCTAAAAGGTCTTGCTCTGACTTTTCTTGCGTCGCTCCCGTTGTTTGGGCGGCCCCATCATCGACACCAAGGTCATCGAATTGAGCAAGCAGCTCGTCATTCGTAGGGGCGGATTTCCCACTCTTGGACATGCTGGATTTCCCCCAATTGAATGTTTCGTTTGAAAGTTGGTCACTGTGGAGGTACCGCTAATCGCCTTGACGTAGATGATAAAGTGCTAATGGTGAATCCTCCCTCGCAAATGAGTTCGCATTCTCAAAATATCACTAGGAGTCAAAGGTTTGGGTTTGTTGGAACTTGACTGTTGTTTGAACGACGTTGGTGATGGCGCCAAGCTAGTAGTTCGGTTTCTCCACACTTCCAAGGTGGAGCAGTTCAGCTAGTCCCGAAACGGCTCACCAGTCTTGAGTCACGTGGATTTTGGATTTCATCCATCCGTGGATGATTCTTGAAGATTTAACCAGGCACAATACAAATAAATGGCTGGGGATGTTTTCATTCTGTGGAGTCAAAACATACATAATAGATTGAAAGCCATGCAATTTGAGTCGTGTGCTGGCTTTGAGGTACGCGAGGATGATCCGGAACATCTCACTAGGATTTTTGGGCGTGCAAACTGATTTGAAATGCTGTTTTGCAAGCCAGTCGGAAGATGCTTCACTTGGTTTTATTCACAGGCGTGATTGTTCTGTGGGTTATCCGGCAAAGGCATGATGCTTCTCGAAAGTTAAGAAAAGGTGATTTTGGTTACATGTTTAACCCTAAATGCCTTTTTCGATGCAATCTCCGCTTCCTTCACGCCGAAGAAATGAGGATTGATCGCCCGAGGACAAGTAAAATTTAGTGGAGTTGGAATTTCGTGTTAACTACTGAACAACAATTTGCCGTATATGGAGTAAGCTTCGTACAATGCCGGCGCTCTGAGCTGGTTATTCCCAGTCGGCGTCTTTCCGGCATTGAGACTCGACAGAGCCGATGCCGAGATCTGGCGTGTTGGTGGCCCGAATTTGTTCTGCTCTCATGCCGTTGAAACTCAGCTCATTCCAACGTCAGGTATGCGTTGAAAACTTTACAATGCTTCAATTACATGTGGGATAATAGTGGTATACAGATACATGTAAATTCAATTTTGTCGTCAAGTTCCCCGGTTTGATGATGTGTTTTGGATGGCCGAGATTGAACCGGAAGATCCCGGCGGGGTTAACTGGATCGCACAGGTACCGATGCTTTTACTCCACGATCGGTGTCGCAGAACCCTCGCCTGAGTGACATAAACGCAAAGTATTACCGTCTTATGCTAAAAGGTGTGTACCGAATACCCGGGACTTCCAGCTTTTGCATGCTACTTAAGATCTTTGGCCTCACTTGTGTTCCTGTTTTTTAGAAGCCTGATTGAATAATATTAGGTTTGCACCAGCATCTTTGTACATTCAGTACTTCTCATCCTTCAACGTCACCATGCGCCTTCCATACGTTCCCAACCCACCCCCAACCTCCAACGATGAGGATGAAGCCACGCTCAAGCGCATCCAAGCCAGACGAGGAGAACGAGGCCTCCTCCCCCTCGACCTAGCACTTCTCCATTCATTTCCCGTCGCCGACGGCTGGAATTCATTTCTCGGCGCTATTCGTACCAAAACCTCACTTTCCGCAGACATTCGCGAAATCGCAATCTGCCGCGTTGCCGCTATAAACGAAGCATGGTTCGAGTGGAAACACCATGCTCCCCTGTTAACAGAGGCCGGGTTCCCCGACGAGGCACTAAAACTTGTGGAGCGGGGAACAGACAACCCACCCACTGACGCTGAACTGGCGGCACTGATGTCCCCAAAACAAATTGCGGTTGTAAAGTACACGGAGGCGATGACGAGGACGGTTAAAGTGCCTGAAGAGGTGTTTGCGGAGTTGAGGAGGCATTTCAGTGAGAAGGAGATTGTCGAGATAACAGCTACGGTTGGAGCGTATAATTGCGTGAGTAGGTTTTTGGTTGCGCTGGATGTTGGGGAGATGAACAAATAAATGTGTATGTAAGTTTGAAATATCTGGATGCCGTCGGTGGAAGCGACTTGCGTTTGAGCTGACTCTAAACTGATTTAGAGTCAGATCATAAGTCCGGTTTTGATCAGTTGCCTATAGTCCTATTATAGAATCCATGCTGAATTTAAGTTGGCAATTGGAGTTTGCACTAGGGATTTCTCGAAGCTGATATAAACTTCTCACGAAGGCCTGGTCTTGGACAGAGCTAACGTCACCTTGAAAAGACATCAGTTGGAGCGGAAAGCGAACAAGGCTTCCGTGTATGTAATTTTTGCTGGAAGGGAAATAATTAGAGCACGATTCGTGATGACCATTACTTGAAATCCAGTGTTTAAGTGGCGCAACCCGGCATCCGCTGAGTGTTTCCTTATTTGACAGGAACAGGATATAATTTTGTTGATATTGGTCGATAGACAGTATATAAGGGAATTATCTTTTATACACCCGGCGGTTTGAGTAATTTTTTGGTAGGACCTCAGATATCGGAGAGAAAAGTGCAAGGATTATGAATAAGGGGTTGATAGAGAAAGGACGTTGGCTCTAAACACCCCCTGCCTAGGTTAAATCCTGTGGTGGGTGTCATTTCAGTTGTATTGGTGTTACGTAGGCCAGATACTTCTTGGAACATGCATTACTGGCCTTTTCTAAGTAAGGATCATTTATCCTCTAATTATCGTCAAAAACTTTGCTGAAGAAAGTGTCTAGGTATAGCAAGTTGCATAACGTCCTTTGGACGAAAGCCAACGAAGCAACAAAGGACCGTTTGTCGATTTTCAGTCTCTATTTGTTGTTGATGTTGCGCTGTCAAGATAAAAAAAAAAACAATATCAATACGGATTACATTACAGAATGTCCTGACATTTGATTGGCCAAGGCTGGGGCCTGCAGGTAACGTGACTTTGCTCCAGCATTGAGGAGGTAGATCCAGCTCTAGCACCCAGGATGCAGAAATCTTACTACAAGATCAGTTCCCTCGAGGTAGCCGCAACATTAAAATATCCTGAACATATGCAAATAATCTCTGATTTGAGAGCTGTCGATCAGTGATTCATCTCTTCCTTTCTCTTCTGTTGTTGTTTTATTACTTCCCTGTCCGATTCAGCACCACGTCGCTTTGACGAGATTCTACCTACCTCGCAAAAATTCTTTTTTACTGCGTACTCGCCCATCGCCACCCGCCCACAGCTTCGCGAAGTTTGTGGCCAGCGGTTAATTATCGATTCTTCTTCTTATAATTTACTTCCTATTCTCTTCTATTAAATTATTACATTTAATTTTAAAACTTCTGCTGAGCGGATTCTTCGTTTAATTCGAGGGCCAAAGATTCAACTCCAACAACTACTCAATTTGCGGCTGGCGGTTTGATCTATCCAAAACCTGGCCTTGAATCCACTCTATTCCATTTTCTTCGTTGTCGCAACACTTTGAAATAACCCGATGTATTATTGCTAAGACTCTTAGCAATTGCTAATCATTAAATCGGATTTCATCAGCGGTTCAGGTACGATCCCTTTTGCTATTTTGATTTTTCCTCCTGTTTCCTCTCGAGTCCCCAGCCGCTTTTAGCGATGCCACATACTATTTGGGCTTGCACTTACCCGAGATAACCTAAATTGGGTATTTCGCGCCAAAATTCAATATCTTAACATACCCATGTTTACTGCAAACACCATGACGATATGACGAGTTACTGCTTCGCCAGGGCGATGCTTTATCTATAACCCTTCCTGATGGTTGTTGTGATTTATTTTTATTTTTTTGTCACTTTTCTGTTTTGAACATTTACTATGCGCTGTTTCCGCATACTTCCCCGATTCTCGTGTTTGGGCGCAGCGCTCGTCCTGGTCCATGCATACTTACTGAATTTACCTACAGATACGTAGGTTTCATCATGTCATATTTGGTTCAAGATGATATAGACATTGGCGCTCGAGGTACAGAAACGCCAAGATCTCCTTCATCGCCTTTACGTTTGCCGCACTCGGAGCCACCCAGACCATCATCTCCTTCAATTCAATCAACTCCTGCTGCTACCAGCCCTCCATCGCTGAAATGTGCATGGTGTAATGAGTCATTTCAGCCTTCCAAGGAAAATGCGATTTCCCCTGACGAGGAGCTCAGGCAACATATGGTGATTGCTCACCCCGAAGTTGCCAAACTGTCCCTGGTTGAGCAGGATGCCGCTGACGAGACGCCTCCTACTGAATCTGGCCTCGACGAAACCGAACAAGCTAGCCGTCTTGAAGCATTTTCCCGCCAATGTGAAGCGGCAGTTGTTGAAAGGCGCCTTGATGCTTTTTGGAATATCAATCATGTTCAAAAGTTCACTGACGATTATGATGGGGAGAGTGAAGATCTTCCTGCATTCTGGAAAAACACATTTGGCGATTTTGAACGCCCGAAGCCATATGAGACAGAGGCTGTAGCGAAGGGAAATTTCCTACCAATCACCAAACCAGAAATTTACGTTGACATTTTAAAGGACCCAGAGTCACACACGACAGAGGAGCTTTACGCCATCACAGCAAATACGGCCCGAGCTCTCAGGGTGTGGCAGGATGAGTACCTAGCCATCGACAAACTATCGAAACGTGCCACGCGACATTCATTGAAAAAGGCTGCTAATCCACGAAAACTGGAAGATCCCCTTGTTTTTGAAGATAAAAAAGAAGCAATCCTTTATGGATACAAACACGATCCCCGGGAATCAAAAATAGGATTCCAAGACCCATTTATTCAGGGAGGCTTTAAACCAACACCAACGCAGCTGAAAAGGCTGAAACTCAACGCTGCAGACCCTTTCAATGTTGATGGTTGGAAGCCAATTAAACTTAATGGTGTCGAATACATTCCCGGAGTCCGCCCGCCGTCCAAACCAGCTCCCAGGAAAAAGCCTCTGGAAGTGGACACGGCGGATGCAAGTGGTGCAACAAATGGTATTGATCGTGAAACTGATGGCCGTCCAAAACGAATAACTCGGTTTGGTGGCTTTAGAAACCCCTTAACTAGAGAAACCTCCCAGGTACAAACGGAGCCGTCAAGCCCCGTCTCTGCACCAACGCCTGCGAGAGCTAAACGACCCAAGTCACGAGCGACTTCAACCACACCTCAATTACCTTTACGACTTAGTTCTCCGAAAACTAGTACACCTACCACCCGGCCTAATCCGCCCGTTAAATCATTAACCGTGAAGCTGGCAACGTCCGGGATTCCAGTTACGACAGCCACCCCCGTAACACCGACCGCTACTGCTCATTCAAGACGATCAGTTACTAAGGAGCGTGCTTCCACGCCTCTTTATGAAGATCCACTCCTGGACCCCAAGAACCAACTTAAGATCCAACAGTCCAAGAATCCAAAGCGAACAGAGGCAATGATCATCCACTGGGCAAAATTTAACCATGAAGGCCGAACCAGAAACCCAAAGCGAACCAAAGCACAGATTGAGGCGGATAAAGCTGAAGCAGAAAAGCAAGGAGGCGCCGCGAAGGCCCCTTCTGGGCGAAAGAGGAGATCTAACTCGAAGGGTGGCGGACCCGATGATGAAGACACTCCCGCGAAGAAGGCGAAACGTGTTGCTAAAAGCACCCTAGTACCAGCTACGCACGAAAAGATTGAGCCAGCAGAGCCTTACCAGATGGTTCAGCCGCAACCTGAACTTCGGCGACCTGAACTTTTGATAAATCCATTAGCTGTCCCTACTCATCCCCAAGTCCGCTACAGTCCCTACGGTGGGCAGGTATACCAAGTAAACTATACCCAGGGCAACCATCATCAATAGTTCAACTGACCTTGTTTTTTAACCGTTGTGGGACAATTTCGGCATGTCTATATATGGTGGACTTGGGGATGGAAAAACTTGGACGGCGTGGTGGGTTGAGCATTTTTGGCGCCAAAGGCATTGGCGGGATTTTCGCATTTATCTTTTGTGTATCATACCATATGGATTCCCCGTTTTATATCTTGTTGTTCTTTTTTCCCTTCTCTTTTGCTACTTCTACTTCTTCCTTTTGCTTCGGTCGGGAGTCTTTATTGACGAGGATATTGTGTTACGTGGTGCTCATGATCTGTGTATGTAAATAGTTATTATTACCCCCGTTGGCTACTTCATGTATTTATAGACATAAGAAAAATCTACGAATCTGTATAAATCAATTCTTTCCAAAAATAAAAATTTACTGTCGTTTCTTCAAATATCCGCCTGCCCTCCATAATTGGTCCGATGTTGCCACGGGATATAATAAGATCACGTGATATCACAATATCGGGGTCATCTTCCCTGGTGCAGCTAGCAACTCTTGACCTGGAAACTTTTCCCATCGCGATCACAGCAGCCCTTACCAACTTTGCGACCGTTTTATAGGAATTTTGCATTAATTCATCTTTACTACACTTTAATATCATCTCCACGCATCGCCCACGATGGGTAAGAAGAAGCGTGGTCATCCCGACCTCGAGGAACTCCTTGGCCGGCCCTGGTGCTATTACTGTGAACGCGACTTCGACGACCTGAAGATTCTAATTTCCCACCAAAAAGCGAAACATTTCAAATGCGACAGGTGCGGTAGAAGATTGAATACGGCCGGAGGTGAGGACTGCCAACTTTAAATTTAGGTCGATTACTCGACGACGTTTTTGCTAACATTGATTGGTACTAGGACTATCTGTTCATATGAGCCAAGTCCATAAAGAGACATTAAATGCTGTGGATAATGCCCTACCTAATCGGTCGAGCTTGGATATCGAGATTTTTGGCATGGAGGGTGTCCCGGAGGATGTACTGCAGGCTCATAATCAGCGCGTCCTGACTCAATATCAACAGGCTGAGGCGGAAAGACGTGCTGCGACGGGGAACCCCGCACCTGGGGTGCCAGGTGGCGGCGGTCAACCGAAGAAACCCAAGTTCGAAAGCCCCGCAGAATTGAAAAAGAGGCTTGCCGAACATAAGGCGAAGCTTGCTGAACAAGCGGCGGGAAGTAGTAGTGGGGATGTCACCCCTGTTGGTGCCGGACAAGGGATGCAAACAGCTGCTGCTACATACGTGAGTGTCTTCCTCGTTTTTCCTATCCGAGCTCAATATTTGAAATGCGATCTGACGATACATGGACTGTAGGCCCCAGCGACTCAGTATCCTACAAGTCAACAGCCGTTGAATGGCTCAAGTCAGCCGTATCCTTATCCACAACCCTACGGACACACTGGGGCTTATCAACCAGGTGCAGCGTCGTTCCAGAAGCAACCCGATTACGCTTCTCCCGTCTATCCTCAATATCCACCTACTGTACAGCAGTTTCCCACAACTCAATTTAGCCCTCCGCAAATGTCACCACAACACTACCCTCCCGCCGCGTCGACTTTGCCTCAGCGCCCGTTGGGAACTAATACCCCCCCTGTAGCGTTTCAACAACAGCAACAAACACCCCGAACCCAAACGCCCCCACAAACTAGCCCCTTTCCTTCTCGTACACCTAGTCTACCTACTGCCCCTAGCCTTCCCCAACGCCCAAGTTTTGGGGTGCCGCAGGTCAATGCTTTCCAGATGCAACAATTGCACCATGGTCAATCTTCATATGGAGCAGAGCAGTCCCAAAGTACTCGAAGCCCTTCGGGACCTCATCCTGTTGGAGAACAACCCTCAAGCTCAATTGATGACTTGATTTCAGGAGCAGCGAAGCAAGTTGACGAAATGGCCGGGAAATCCGCCACCCCTACAGCGAAGCCTGGGGATGGTGAGAAGCCAGCAAAGAAAGAGAAGGAAAAATCGAAGGCTACGAGAATGGTGTATTCTGATAACGAAATAAGCCCGGAGGAGAAAATGGCTCAGCTGCCTAGGTACGCATTTGTTCCTAAACGCAAGGAGGAGACGGTCCTTGGGGATGCAACTACTGCTGCAGTCGCGGGAGTCAATACCGCTTCCGACACATTGGTAAATCCGCCGCAATAAGTACGATGTCCGCCTTCATCCGTTTTCATCCATTCAAGCTCCCAGCCAACATTTTGTATTGCTTCAGAGGCAACAGGTCACAACATGCGGATTATATATACTGGAGGAATGGTTGTAGCGTCCAGCTAAGTCCTTCGACACACCAAAATTCTAGAAGACATGTATTCCTTAAATGCAGTTTCAGCGTTGATCCTCAGCAACTGTGATGAGCAGGCAGGTGCGCTTTTTTCAGAAGCCGGAACCGGGGCCAAATACGGCTGTTAAACTCTGACCTTTCAACCGAAGAAGAAATGTCGACTGTTCATGGAGACCTGCAGATATATAATCCGCCGATAAAATGACATGGGGGATTTCGTCGGCACTGGTGAGTCCGATTGCAAACCTTATATAATGATGGTCTTGTCCGTTGGAGAGGGTTGCTTTCGGAGCAAATCTATGCGCAGCTAGGTTCATTCGAATGTTCTTTCACTATTTTTCACTGTTTTTTCTCTTCTGCACTTTTCATTTTGTGGAGCTCCAGAATGACCAACCGTTCATTTGGTAGAAAGCCGGAGACAAGGTTGGCGCAAGGGGGTTTAAATTTTATGTTGAGTCAATTAAAAGGGGAACTCGTCCCCTCGTCTCCAAGCCACGATAAGAGTATTTCGCTGCTGCCTATTTCCTTTCACTGAATGTAAGTTTACTTTTTTGCGATTTCTCTTGTAGAAACTAAACTTCCAGAGGTCGGGAAGGGAAACAAACAAGCAAAGCAGAAAAAGACGAGGGAGAAAAAGCAAGGCAGCGAAGTGGTTAGTCCTAATCATTCCTTTTCTATTAATTTGCTTGAGCTTTCCCACTTCCCTTGATAATGGCCCATGGGTGATTTGTTTTCCATGATATATCTACAACGCATATTTTCAATCACCTTTTTTTTTTGGAACCTGATACCTGCTTTCTAAATGACAGTGATTGTCTCGATAAGGGACCTTGGTCAACATAATTCAACAATCAAGACTTTACCGGACTTAAGCGTACTATGGAAACCCATCACCCAGCTTTTATGAAAGAGTCGTAGTTGAATGCAAATTTCATTCAGAAAATATGTGAGCGCTGGGCTCAGGATGAGACCGGCCTCTATAATTCTAGCGGTGATCAATCACTCAAGTAGATATTGTATAAAACGGTATAGATTATTTATTCTTTATTGGCCAGGTGTAGTTAATTCAAGCTAGCTCATTAAGGTCCGTTGCCAAGACGGCTGATTAAGAGAATTCTAGCCAGCCCGCGGTTACATCATCACTCCATCGCAACACACGCCATTTTCCATGAGAAGCTCGAGCACAACTCCTCGTATTTCTTCGCCGGATTGTAACTTATGATAATGACATGAATTCAATCTCGGCTTGTATTCCTCCTCCAGTTCTCATTCTCCACTACTCTTCCTCCAGCACACCTGACTTGCGCTGAGCCATGAGGGAGAAGTCGCCCAACATGCCGATTACTGAGAGCACTCCGCTGCTAGTCGTCCAAGTAGCCCCACGCCGCCCACGATATCGTCACTCCAAGCTTCGTCGTGCTTGTACGTTGGGCCTTGCTACCCTACTCTCTATTGCAGTGGTCCTTTTTCTTGTCCCTTTTGGTGTCCTACCTCGCGATCACGGATCCATTTGGTCCTATCTTCCATGGTCCAATCCTTTCCCACACACGTCATGGCCTGGCGGGAACGGCCTCAACTACACAACTTTGCAAGACATCCTCCAAACCACCCCAAGCCCCGAAAAGGCCAAGGAATGGAGCAAATATTATACGTCGGGCCCACATTTAGCTGGTAAAAACCTCAGCCAGGCCATATGGACCCAGGAAAAATGGCAGGAATATGGCCTTGAAACTACTATCTCTTCATTTGACGTATACCTCAACTATCCAGCAGACCACAGGTTGGCATTGCTTCAAAAGAAAGGGGAAAATACCACAGTCAAGTTTGAAGCAACGTTGGAAGAAGATGTTCTGCCTGAAGATTCTACAAGTGGTTTGATCGATCGCATCCCTACCTTCCATGGCTACTCGGCAAGTGGGAATGTCACAGCCCAATTTGTGTATGCCAACTTTGGAACATACCAGGATTTTGAAGATCTCGTTAAAGCGAACGTAAGTCTTGAGGGGAAAATCGCTTTGGTGAAGTATGGTGCTGTTTTCCGCGGCTTGAAAGTGAAACGTGCACAGGAGCTCGGAATGGTGGGTGTTGTTATATATTCAGACCCACAGGAGGATGGCGATATAACTGAAGTAAACGGCTATAAGGCGTATCCAGACGGCCCTGCTCGCAACCCTAGTGCTGTGCAGCGGGGTAGCGTGCAATTTATAAGTTCGTCCACTTCGAATTTTTGCAGTCTTTTGTCTACTTACTAACGTGCTTACAAGGTTCCGCACCTGGCGATCCAACGACTCCAGGGTATCCTTCTACCCCAGACTGCCCTCGCAAAGATCCGAGTCACTCAATTCCGTCAATTCCATCACTCCCAATATCATACAAAGAGGCCATACCGCTTCTCAAAGCTCTGAATGGACATGGGCCTAAGGCTTCTGATTTCAAAGAGAACTGGCAAGGCGGCGGGCTCAGCCACGAGGGAGTAGAGTATAATATTGGTCCGACGCCAGAAGATATTGTTTTGAATCTGTACAATGAACAAGAATACGTTACAACCCCGATCTGGAATGTAATCGGGGTCATCAAGGGAACGATTCCGGACGAAGTGGTTATTCTTGGCAATCACAGAGACGCTTGGATTGCAGGCGGAGCCGGAGACCCGAATGGCGGCTCCGCTGCCATTAACGAAGTGATTCGTAGCTTTGCCCATGCTATGAAGGCTGGCTGGAAACCACTTCGTACTATTGTCTTCGCCAGCTGGGATGGGGAAGAGTATGGCTTGATTGGCTCTACAGAGTGGGTGGAGGAAAACCTCACTTGGCTCTCCAAGTCCATCGTTGCTTATCTCAATGTCGACGTGGCTGCGAGTGGACGGCATTTCAAAGCAAGTGCTAGCCCCTTACTAAATAAAGCTATCTATGAGGCAACCAGCCTGGTCCTTTCCCCAAATCAGACCGTCGACGGCCAGACTGTCCTTGACGTCTGGGACGGCAAAATTTCCACCATGGGAAGCGGAAGTGACTTCACTGCCTTCCAGGACTTTGCCGGTATTCCCTGTATCGACTACGGTTTCAAACGGAAGGATGGGGATGCGGTATACCAATACCATTCAAATTATGACAGTTTTGACTGGATGAACCGCTACGGCGACCCAAATTGGACGTACCATATTGCTGCTGCGAAAATCTGGTCTTTAACAGCCGCATACCTGGTTGAGAAACCTGTTTTGGGCTTGAACGCAACCGATTACGCCAGCGGGTTAGCCATGTACCTGGACACCGTGAAAGAGAAAACGACCGCTGGATTCAGCTTCGAATCACTTGATGTCGCGATTGCAAATCTATACAACGCCGCAGTTGCATTTGACGCATACACAGCGTCACTTACAAAGCAACTTGATGAGGATCTGCCCTGGTGGCAGTGGTGGAAGAAAGTACAACTTTTCTTCAAGGTTCGTGCTGCAAACGACAAATATAAATACCTAGAACGGAAAATGTTACACCAGCAGGGCCTGGATGGGCGAAATTGGTTCAAGCATGTTGTTTTCGCACCAGGATTGTGGACTGGGTATTCCGGTGCGACATTCCCTGGCCTCGTCGAGAGCTTGGAGAGTGGTAATTTGGATAATGCCAAGGTAAGGCCTCTCCCGCGTCATTATTGTGGTATACAGTATTCCACATCTTCTGTCTTGGAATATATGCTGACCAATTTTGCTGGATACTTAGAGGTGGAGAGCTATCATTAAGGAAAAAATCGACGATGCCACGGCCTTGCTGAAGTGATGATTCATTTCAATACTAGAAGGAAATTTCTGGCCCAAAGGCTGGTCAAGGGGCTCTAAATGCCACAACCACACCCATATTCGGCTTATAGAAGATGTCGTTTCGTCTACGGATTTTTGGAACGTCCCGGTTCTGTATATTGAATCGTGGAACCTCTTACCACGGTTTTCCTTATCTTTTTTATCCTTTTTATTTTTTTGACACTATACTAACACTCGCTATAATTTGCTGGGAAGTATTGGAAATTTTTTGGGTACGCCTTCACATTTTTGTTACCTAACATTGGCTGAAACAGTTCAATATTTTGCGGCGATATTTATTTTTATTTAGATATCCTCCATCCCTGCTATCTGCCAATTAAATGTGCCATAAATTATCGGTTCTTTATCTACAGTACATAAACCATCATATTGCACATTTCCAGCATCAATTATATGCCATATAAACACTCGATCCCGTGTATATCTATACCAACCCATAACATGTGAGACAAAAACGGGAAATCAATAATATATCTAGGGTCGTATATGTGCCTAGGCATAAGGTCGTCAGTACATCAACACGGTCATGCTCTAAATCTCGTTTCATCAGATTGTATCGTTTGCTCGTCGGTATTCCGGCGTGTCTTAATCCTACCCGGCAGCCCACTGTGCGGAGATCCAGTGAGCCACTATTTAGTTACCTATTTTTTCGACTTCCCTCCAGAGACGCAGGGAGGTAGTATACCGCTTGAGCGGTCTTCGATCTTTGCTTTTCAGCAAACCCGTCTCTCAGGTTTGAGAAATGGCGACGAGTTGTCGACGGTCAAACATTCCATTTGTCTCGTCAGTCGTCCTCCTGTCTGTTTCCGTGCCCACACCGCCCTCCTGGCCCGGCGTTATGGTATTGCTGATCTGATCGAACAACTCCATCACCACCGGCATTTCCTTTCTTCAAAGTCTCGCGTTCTTCCCATCCTCGAGTTTCCCCATCAGTATCTTCCTGGTAATGAGTCACCTCACCTCTCTCTGGTTCATTTCCATTTGCATTAACAAGTCCATTATCGTCATCATTCGTATCGGAACTCTCATTAAGATGGTCGTTCTCCTTGCACCAAAATACCGGCAATGCACTCAGGCTCGCTATGAACGCCAAAGTCCACCACGGTAAAATCATATACCCTTTCTTAACACCTAGCGAAAAGGTTCCTCCGAGAATCGCCGGACCAATCGCCTTTCCCACTGCAGACGCACTTGTCGCAACCCCGTTCAGGCTACCAAGAATACTCATGCTCTTGGCGGAGTTCGTCAGCAAGATGATGGAGCATGGGAATGCGAACACAACACAGGCAAGTTTACAGCACATAAGTAGGAATGCTGCTATCTGGCGGGAGGCGTCGGAAGGGAAGAGCACAGTAAAAGGCGTCACAAAATAGGTTATTGGAAATACCACGGAAACGACTTTAAGGCAGTTGAGAACTCCATAGCGATGGGCAGCGCGCGGGAATATAAAAAACTGGGTTAACATGCCGATTATGGCGTTGATAGTGTAAAGAATACCGATTTGTTGGGCATCTAAGACAAAACTTTAGTATATATACGAGGGGAAATGGGTAGAAACAGAGAAAACGAGGGGAAACAGAAAGGAAAGGGTAAGGGGAGAAAATGAACAACGCACGTACCCATGCCGAAGCCGCCAGAAAATTTGAACGGAAGCTTCACGTCCGGGTTGTTTCCATAGTCCTGCAGCTTATGATTTAAAAATACGGTGAATACGGAGTCGAATGCCACAGTGTGCATGGACATAGTGGCATAAGCAAGCAAAACGAGATTTGACTGTGGGGTCAATATTTGTGACCATGGCAAGTTGGGAGAGTCGCTCTTTTTGCTTATGTCGCCTTGCTGCCCCTGAGACTCGTTAGAAACGAGGAGCGGTGTGGTCTCATCTTCCTCGTTGACTAAGATGCCGCGAGGGGTCTTCTGCTCCTTTCGTTTCGCAAACGGTCTTGTGAGCATTTTCCCTAATTTCAAGCCCCAATCTTGATGGCCCCTTTTCGACGCGAGGGTTTCCTAATTCAAGCAGTTAAGTATCACCCATGTTACCCGGAAATGAAGGGAGGATAGAAAACACAGGAACTTACTTGAAGAAAGAAGAGGCCCGTAAATATCCCAATAATAAAGAAAACAGACACAGCCATATTGGGCAGCGCATAGGGGTACTTCTTGAAAAACTTGCTATCACCAAATTGCTCTTTGTGCCTCTGAGCAGGGTCAGCCAGCGCCCCACCAAATGCAGGGCCGAATATGCTCCCAATCGTCCACACCAGCGGCATTAAGCTGAAGGCGCGGGGTTGTAGTTCCTTCTCTGGAACTAGTTCCGCGACAATGGTCCGGATAATGCCCACATTCCCATTGCCCAATCCAACACAGGCTCGTGCCAGGATAGCCATGGGTAATGATGTTGAGAAACCAAACACTATGCTGAAGGACATTGTGATGCAGAGACCAGATATGATGACAGGTCTTCGGCCGATTCGATCAGATACCGCACCCCACGCTACGGCCGTTAGGCCTTGGCAAACTGAAAATATTGCAGAGGTCAATCCGACCCATTTGGCGACTTCGTTGTCACCGACTCCTAAGCTGCGTATCATTTCGGGCTGTATGAAGTGTTGGTAAATGATAATCAGAAACAGTTCCCATGTCCAAGTAAATTGATTGATTCAAAGGAGAGGGTTCATGTCATATAAAAAAAGCTATGTGGAATACAGCATTCTCCCATTCTATGTTTTAATTCGAGTCCAGCTCGAAACAGACTTAAACCGTGAGGCATGAGAACTAAGGCGAACGAAACGATAGAGGGTTCGTACATACAAGATATGGAAATACGGAGGTGAAAATAACTGGCCAGACGTAACACAGATCAACATCTTAACTCCAAAGGATTGAAAGGTTCCTCCTATTCAATACAAAGCAAAATAACTGCTTTCTTTTTAGGGGAGGGGTATAGGGACTGTACCAGGCTCGGCGAATCGACATATTGCTACAACCACGAAGTCCAGTTAGCTGTTTGTGGCATTTATATATGACAGGATCAATTTTCTCCGTGAGTTATACGTTGACATACACAATACAATAAATTGCTGCACCGGCAGCTTCGGCTTTTGGGTCTTGCGATCCATGACGACTGATGGGACAGAAATAATTTATATGTTTCACACTGGGCAAATCAAAAGAATGCTGTAAGCGCGAGGGCACAGCTTCGTTTGTTAGGATTTGAGATGGATCGCATTGAAGAGATCTAAGTTATGGACTTCAACATAAATTTCTGGATGCGCAAGAAACACACCGGTCTATGGACTAGGAAATTGAAACGAGGGGAAATGTGATGAAAAAAAAGAAAAAGCCTGGAGGAATCGAAAGCCGAGGAAAGAGGAGCCAGTGATTTATAATGACTCCCCCCGTCCCAGCTACTCATGACTATCCCGAACAGGGGATGGCTGGTCTCGGCTGTAGGGCCAGGCAGGGCGTTTTGGCTGCAAACCATTCCTGCCAAGCCGGTTGGCCGTCGGGTGTGGGCCTGTGGCTGGGAAAGCTTTGATAGCAACTTTTAGCAAGGCTCCACCGCAGGCTGCGGAGGCAACTTGCTCCTCCTCATTGCGGAGTATTATTTTGACATCGTAAGCATCTGACGGAAAACATCCGCCGGGGATCGCATTTTCCCAAAGTATCATCATTTCACTGCAGGCTTGACTCATTGTCATCTCACCATGTGCTGTGGTTTTCGGCTGGGCTGACACCTTTTCCACCATAGGCCAGGCTAGTTTCAAATCAGAAACAGAAAGTCTTGCTGTTAATGGAAACCGTTCGGCAATGGGATTGACATCAAAATACCATCCTGGCAAGCCTGGAAGGACATGGCATATTTTAAAAGCCCTCCCATGCCCTATTGATCTGTTGTCGCTCGCTCCCAACGAACGCGTACCCAGGCTTAACTCCACCTGAGTAGCTCTTCACTTCAGCTGAAGTTCGCGGTCCTGGAATCGGACTCAGATGTTCTGGACTTTCTCCTTCAATGTTTTCTCCGCGTTCGCCGCAGCCTCAAGCATGTTATGTGGTGGCCAGGGTTCTGGAAAGCGAAGCTGTCATCTGAACACAAAAAGCAAAGTTACCCCTCCGCTTTTCTCCATGTTTGTCCTTGCTAAATCCAATATCGCAGACCAGTACTGTCGTACAGTTTCTTCAATGCACACCTGGAGATGTTGATGGAAAGTCAGCTAGTTACATCCTTCTAGCGGAGCCTGCACAGCAGCTTGCACTACAGCTTTCCAACAAGACAATTGATGTGCCAATTCTCAGAAAGGTTATCTAACCCTAGAAACATAGTTAGTCCACGAAGCACTAATCTACATACAAGATATCGACTACCCCTAATCCGTAGGTGTTGCATGCAGTGCATTTATATGGGAAGTTCTTCTAAACGCACATATGGTAGTCTTCTCCCGAAGAGGAGGGGGTTCAGACTCATTATTAATATGTCGACAAGGGCTCAAATGTTTTGCGTCTGCATCTGATATCCCATGCGTAAGCTGCCGAATCGTTAAACCTCGTGGCTAGTCCGGTTTCACCGCAGATATGTAGTGTCCGTGAGCGTACCGGAAACTTATTGGCACTTCCTTTTTCACAAAAGCAAAGAAGAAGAGAGTGGAAAACAGGAAAACAAGCAACCACCATTCATCAAAGGATTTGAAATTTGAGGTTCATGGACCTGGGTCCGAAAAAGATTACGAGTTAAGGTACGAAGAGAGCACTCAAGGACAATAGTAAGGATTTTTGAGCCTACAAGCCCTCCAGCCACTCAAAAGCTTATTATCCAACTAAGGTTCCCTGGCAAGCTCTCAGCTAATTGACTTCCATTTGATCTAATTTTCTACTCATCAACACAAGCTTTTTGAGATCACACTTATGTATCTATGCGGAGTCCATGATTGCACTATATACAGAGCTACACAACACTTGAAAATGGCGATTCAGAGATCAAGGTAAAATAAAAGATAGGAAGCATGACACATGATACTTTGATCAGACGTATCAAGCCCAACTGGAAAGAGATCCGAGCCACTGCTAGCTGCCAAAAATGTTACCCGATCTTGCAACGTTGATCCATCGGCCTCCAATGAAAACCGGTTAAGTTTGCCTGCTTCTCCCTTTGTTCACCGATATTCTACTACCTAGGTACGGTGGGGACGGCCAGAGAAAAACACAATATTCACCGCCGAACAATCGGTCACACTCGACCTCTGTTCTCATTTTGTTTCAGCTAAGAATCCGTGGAGTAACCGTTTCCCAAAAACAAAAAGGAACAAGAAAAAAATAATTATAGAGTCAGTTGGCTTATCATGGACCGGATGTGGAATTCGAAAGTGAACAGTTTATCACTCTGCTTATAATGAAGTCGAATAAAGCTTGTATGCTCTCTCCAGGTGCCTTCTGAAATACGATTTTGCGCCAGGATGCCAAGCCAAGTTCCAAACTGGCCCGTAGTCGAACAAAACACAATTTTTCATGGAAATTTTGGCTGCGAAGAAAAACATGTTATCTGTTTGACCACGAACTGGCTCTTGAAAATAGAAATACAGGGAAGGAAACAACAATGGGCAATTCCGGATTTGCAACTTATTTATCCAGTTACTCTAGGTTTTGGCGAAGCTCGCGTTTTTTTCAACGTACCGAGTGGCCATTATTCTGCGCTTTGTTCCATCAAAACGCCCAGGCTTCTCACAGAATCAAGCTCAACCAATCGGGAAAGACTAGAGAAAAGGCCTGTGAGTGGACGGGGAAATCAAGTTTGTTCGTTCTATTATGACCGTGTGCAACTACAGGGCTCGCTCACAACATTCGCGGTCACAATAATAGTGGAATTGGCAAGGTCGCTCCATACTTCATGTATAGACGAATATTTACACCTTTGCAAGCGACTGTCTTGCGCTTTTTCGAGCCTTAACAGCAGTCTGGCGATTGCAGGAGCAACCCTTATGCACTAGGCTATTTGGCTTAACTGCTTCACGTCCACGGCATACTGAGACAACTTGAAGAAAATGTCTACCTACTGATACAGCTATGGCGAAGATGTCGAAAATCGCATTTAGTTCCGTGAGGATTGCGGACGTTAAGACAAACCTTTCAGACAGACAACTATTCTCAAATAGTTGGCTTCAACGCACAATGGGAACCACACCCCAACCAATATGACAAAATTAACAATGATACGAAAATACGGAACGGTGATGTCCCTGGGTTATTCATGTGTCATTGGCGTCCGCCAAAGCCGCCCAGCATTATTCTTATACCAAAAGCCTGAGAGTGCGCTGAACGGCCTTCGGCATTCAAAACTTTGGAGAAGCTAGAGGTCACATCCTCCTGAAAACGGCCACTTTGCCCAGGGAGGATAAACTTACTACGTTTACTCCCGTCTGAAACGGGCCTCTCCCAAGGCATGCAGCCCCTGCAGCTGACTTTGGGCTGGAAATAGGCACATGAAAGTTTGGCGCTGGCGTGAAGGCTATTTTATGATTTTCTTCCCTCCATTCTTTGACCCCTTTCCACACTTAGGCCGGATATAAACTATATATATAGAGGACGCTGGGGAAGGTTGCTGCAGTCGAAAACCCTTCCCATCAAATCTTTTTGCGCTCCTCCATCTATCGCCCAGGAATAGCTAACTGTACCAGCCTAGAGAATATACCAACAGGAACATTTATTTATTCTTCCTTTGCCATGGGATTGGTGGACAGTTATATCACCTTGACCACCTGCGGTGTTGGTCTTCTGCTTGTATGTTTGATCCAATTTCCCCGTCCAGTAGAAGGTTTTCACAACGCTGACGGATTGTTTTATTCAACCATTTCCTGAGACATTATAGTACTTTTTGGGAAATGCGATATATAACATTTACTTCCATCCCCTAAGTAGGTTTCCGGGCCCAAAGTACCTAGCTGTGGGTAGAATACCCATAACCTGGGCAACCTTCCGCGGCCAGAGAGCACAATTTCGCTTCAATGCTCATAGAAAGTACGGTGAAATTGTCCGCATCGCTTCCAATGAGCTTAGCTTTGCCCATGCTCAGGGCTGGCGTGATATCTACGGCACCCAGGCCAGAGTGGAAATGACCAAACCTGCCAGCGGTATTGAGGAGCAAGAAGGTGCCCAGTCTGTTGTCACGGCTGAGGGAGATACCCACACCCGACAAAAGCGGATGCTTGCGACCATGTTCACGGAGAAAATTCTGAAGGAGAAAGAGCCACTTTTCATTACCCACGCAGACTTGCTGGTGAATAAATTGAAGGCGCTTGAAGGACAACCTGTGGCATTGGGCGATTGGTATAACTTTACCACCTTTGATATGATGGGCGACCTTCTCTTTGGGGAATCTCTCGGAATGCTGTCGACATCGGAATATGTGCCTTGGGTTAAATCTATTCACGGCTTTCTCAAGGCTTTTGCTTTCACAAATGTCCTAAATGAATATCTATGGTTTCGAGCTCTCTGGGCATTCGTGCCTTCGAAAATCCTCGACATGTTACGGAACACACATTTCCAGTTTACAGCCCAAAAAGTAAACCGCTATTTAGAGCTAGACGAAAAAGCTCGCGTGGGCATGTTGGGACACCTGTTGGATGGAGGTGGCCGCAAGGGTCTCAATCTGGGGGAACTCCACACAAACGCCCCTATTCTCATTTTTGGGGGCAGTGAGACTTCTGCAACGCAACTCCGCGCCCTAACTTTCCTGCTTTTCAAGAACCCCGAAAAAATGGGAAAATTGATAGCCGAAATTCGGTCCGCTTATTCTTCATCTGATCAAATCACATACGATTCACTTCTGGAGCGCACCTATCTCAATGCGTGTATCGAGGAAGGTCTGCGATATTACCCACCTTGCTCCAACGGATTACCGAGAGTAGTCCCAAAGAGCGGTACAACTATCTGCGGCGAGTTTGTTCCCGGGGGCACGAATGTTTCCGTGGCAACATACGCTCTCTTCCGTTCACCTAGATACTTCTCCCAACCGGATTCTTTCATCCCAGAAAGATGGCTTCGCGAATCGGAAGGGGGCAATCCTGTTTTTGCAACGGATGAAAAAGGAATTGCCCTTCCGTTTAGTTACGGTCCACACAACTGCCCAGGAAAAAAGTGCGTATATAGCTCCTTACGTGAAATTAGTTTCGCATTCTCCATCCTCACAGTTTCTCTACATTGGATGATTTAACCACTAACGTGATGCACAGGATGGGCTATTTCGAACTCCGACTTATCTTAGCCAAACTTCTCTGGCACTTTAACTTGAAACTTCTGCCCGAAGATGATGGCGCAGAAGACTCCTGGGACAAGATGCCCAACTATCAGACCTGGACGAGGCGGCCGCTTAAAGTATTAGCGAAACCTGTCAGACGATAGCAAGCTTTATTTCCACCATTTCTACAGAGTGCTTTTTAAAAAAAAATGATCTGTACATCATTCGCGCAGTAAATATTGGATACAAGTACTCAATCAGATATGGGCTCTAGTCATTATCCGCTTCGTTCACTTGGTGATTTGTTGCGCACTTGACTGAATATGCAAAAATGGCGTTAATTTTCACCTTTTTTGACTTCCTTTTCTGTTTTCCATTTCCTGCTTTACTGCTGTGCTGCTACTTGTGAAGAGAAGAAATTATACAAACCAGCCAATCTATTACATGTAGAGCGTTGCTGGAAACAAATTATGTCATTGTTCGGTTATTCTGACTGTGTGCTTGCCACCAATTTCTGATGGGCTGGGTTAGATATGTGTGTCGGCAGCTAGAGGGGTACTGTACATGCATAACTATCATCAAAAGAACTGATGCCTACAAACCTGCGCTCAAAAAATGGGTTACGATGGTCGTGTATGTAGAGAAGGGAGTGAATAAATGAGGTGGAAGAAAATAGCTAAATGAAACTTACCCCTTGACTGGCTAAACCAGAATATCCAGGAACAATACTTGGGATTTGTAAGTTCAGGTGGCGTTTCCTATTGTCCAGATTGTCGCTTTTGAAATCTCAATAAATATCTATGTACTGGACATCGTAGTTAGCTTTCTTTGTGTCTGATGATTTAGGCTGATGATGCCCATAACTACCTGGCGCTGCTGGAGTTCTTTAGGCACGTGCAACGTAGAGCGATTTTCATTTAGAGTTCCGTAAACAATTTGCTATTTTCTAATGGACCCTTAAGGGCAGGACCTCGAAGACCTAGGGGGATTTTAAAATGAGCTCAATAATTACCTACAATATTAGGTTAACCTAAGTTGCCCCTGACCGTTCATTAACCACATGTGTGCGTATAGTTATGGCACAGACGTGGGAAGCCAAAATTTCACAACGGTGAATGTTCGGTAAAAGACAACAACCTTATATGAAAAAAAAAAAACATGCAGAGCAAAAGGGTTGTCATAGTATATTCATTTCTTCATCTTAAGCGGGAAAGACATGAAATCGCCTTGCAATTTCTAGGCGGTAGAATGATTGATACACATTGTGTGATATAGCGGTTACGCTTATTTAAACCAATCCTGAGCAAGGGTAGTATCTAGCTCCGCGCCTTCAGCCATGTCCATTCGGAACTCACTCACAACTTGGTCCCAATCGGCCCACGACGGTTCTGGTACCAAAGAAAGCTCCGTAGGGTCCGGAGTCTGGCGCAGCGAACCATAGTCCTGCGGGAGTTGCTGAAGCCAAGGCGAAGCAGAAGAATCTGAGACAGTATCCCCTGCGCCAGAAAACGCGATAGGCATAAGCGGTGGTTGTATATTTTGTTGTACATAAGTAGCGGACGTTTGTATATCGGAAGTATTGTAAAAGGTTTCATTGAGTTCCGTATTTATTGCCGAAGGAAGTCTAGGAACTTGATGAATACCTCCTCTCCGCATTTGTAATAGAGGCGATGCATATTGTGAACGACCTTCGGTTCGGGAATACAAAGGATCATCAATCGAATCAAGAGGTTTATTATCGCTATAGGTTCCTTCATCTCTACTTTGGAGATGAGTTTGAAGTCGTTGTAACTGGGCTTCACGGAATTTAACTGCCCGCTTCATAAGTTTGTTGATAGCCCGCCACACCGTCCCTTTTCTCTCTTGAAGCTTCCAAACTTCGTACACTGAGTTGACCGCATGCCAGGCACGGTCAGCGGCTGGAGAAATGGGCCGTACACACAGTTCTGATAGTATGAATGCGACGGAGTTCCATTGCGTATGATTGCGGAACAACCAGCTCCATTTTTTCGTGTTTTCGCTAGTCTGCAGTAAACAGGAGAATTCGAGGACTTCAATAGATCTCAAGAAAAGTTGATTATGCTCGTCATCGGCAAACTGCAATCCTTTGTCCTTCAGCCCACTCAAGGGCTGATGGATTGAGAGCCACAGCCTTGAAGTACCAAGGCGGATTATCGTCGCACATACCCAAAGTAACGGTGTGGTCATGGTGCAATGCTGCAAATATCTTTCTTCAAGCCGTTTACTCAGTTCCAAAATATGCTCTTCCCTTTGTTTTAGCGTCATATCATTTCTGTATTTGGAACATGCCGAGCTAGGAGCGATGTAGCTAAGTCTCCTAGCACTTGTAGTGATTTCACACCGAACGAGAGCAAAGGTTAATTCTGTACATTCCACCCGCTCTTCAGGGGGTTCCGTTGATTCTTGGCAAATGTCGTCGTCGTTAATGTTCAGTGGAATTCGTGCGTCGTAGAATGGCTCATAGATGAAGGGGTCGCAACCATGGTCCTCCGCTACTTGAAAGTCAAGCAAACTAATATGCCACCAGAGTCGGCGCCGCATTTCTGTTTCGAATGGTGGTAATGAAAAGGTTGATCCGTCGCGGTGTACCCCGAGTCCTTGAGCCAATCGAACAACAATGGCGACCATTGACCATACATAACGCGAATCATCCTGCCGTCTCACGCACAACAAATATAAGACAACGGCTTGGAGAAGTACTACACTTTGTGAGCTCAGCAGGTTTGCTCGTGCCATAGCCTGTTCCATTGCAACTCGTGATCGTGAGAGCATGATATGACGGTCTTCTCCTAGAAGAGATCGGCATTGAGAGCAATCCATGCTCGTGATTGCCGCGTGATATACGGAAAACATTGCTGCTTCGGTATTTTTGTTCAATGCATCCAAGCTATCGCAGGCCCTCAGAAAGCATTTTCGAAGGGTGGGCTTATGGAAGATGGGAATTAATGGTGCAACATTCTCGAGATATGCGTCCCACAAAATAAGCATCTGATCTGGATTAGGGTGAAGTTCTCGTAGGCTTTGGGACAGCGAGGAATAACCGAATAAGAACCCATCGTGGTTTTGAGACTGTGTTGATAGTAGGCCACGGCTATCAGGAGAAGGGTAACTTTCCTCCTCATCGGAACTTGCACCAAGTATATCTCTCATTTCCTCAACCTGCACGAGAATTAGAGGCTATTCTGAACGCAAGTAGGTCAATGAGCACAGAAGTATTCACCTCGTCACCTAGCCTCGCCCAAAAGCGATTGCTGACATACCGACTTCTGCCATCTCCTATGACAAGTCTACCAAACTCCTCCTCGATGTCATGTTGAGCAAGGTTTCTTGGATCTGGATGTTTGAATCCGGTATCCACCTGATGAGGGGACGGCTTTAAATTTTTGGATTCACCTGGCTGGGAAGATAAATTAGGCTCACAATCGAGTCCGTTATCGTCATTTACTTCCGCGCCCAACTTCTTCAAGACCCCTTCCACTCTTTTCAGTCGAGCTAATAGCTCAGCGTCTGGTCGGCTTTTCGGCTTTCTTGGAGCTCTACCGGGGCCGGGGAATATACATTCGATATTGGCCTTGTTGCAGTTTGAACACGGGTGGATCTTGTTGCATCGCACTTTTCTGCGGCGGCAAGTAACGCAGCTGCGGTGGTTAGGTTGATTGGAGGGAGCGGAAGATATATCCTCGGTTGTGGACGACCTTGGGTCAGGCAAGGCCAGAGTATTAGCATCTGGAAAGGGGGTTCTTGCGCGAGGAACAACCGCTGGGTGAGCATCAGTAGGAAGTGCGGAAGTATGGGGGGTTATTGGTGATGGTTCCATGATAGGGGACATTGTATAAGATCAGGATGTGATGACCAATCGAGTAGGATAGGCGCCACTGCAGGCGGGGAGAAATCATGTAGGAATCATGTAATCATGCCTAACTATCCTCTAACTAACATGTCAGGACTTTACCCGGCGGGTAGATCCTTGCAAGTTTAAAACACAGCGAGTTGTAGTAGTAGTAGTAGTAGTAGTAGTAGTAGTAGTAGTAGTTGTTGTTGTTGTTGTTGTTGTTGTTGTTGTTGTTGTTGTTGTTGTTGTTGTTGTTAGAAACTGCAGTATCTCTTGAGGGGCAGACACATGCCCCTGGGGAGTAGTTAACGCTGACTGTGAGGGAGTCTTTATAATAAGAATAGCCGGTAACTTTGGCAGGGAATAATCCAAAGGGCAGTTTACACTCTGGGCTGTTCCGCAGAGTGCTTCTCGCTGCAATGTCGCTTGGCTCGTTTTGGCCCCAGTCAGATTGAAGGCTGATTAAACGGGACATCAAACCACCCCAGCGACCTTTGGCTCGTCCGTTGTGTGGCAGAGCAGATGGGCGCAACGCCCTGCGGCGGCCAGTTAGCCTTGTAAATCAGCATTAAGTTGACAACCAAGGTCCCATGCCAATCCCTGAAGTTATTATAGGAAACCCAGGGCTGGATGTTAGCAAACAAACATTAATCAGCAAGCTGCATCTTAAGTGTGCTGAACGTCCAAAAAAATGAAAATAAATGAAAATGCAAAGTCATTACTTCAAATATGAAATTACTTTAAATAGGCCTGTATTGAACAATATTTCTCAAATTTTACAGGAGTAGAATGTCGTGTTGAGAAGTGGGGGTGTGGAGGATCAGTTTTGCACTTAGGAGATCCCAGCAATTTATTCGAGCTGAAAGCAACCCCCTACCTAATTCTTAAACTCTATCACAACCTTCACTTTCAAAGAATGCATGGACAAAGCCATTGCATAAACTTGCGTGAAATGACTGGTTGATCCATACAAAGTATCAACTCCTCTTCAAAAGTCAATCTCAAGAATCTAGGGCTAATGAACTAGGGCGTGGAAACTGCAGTCTGTTCGCAGCCTAAACCATCCAAGATGATTGCCAATTACACAGTGGGTAAAGAAGAAACTCTTGGTGGAAACGTCTAATGGATAAAGAGATATCAGTATATCCATGTTCTAATCTTTGATGATGCACCATAAATATGCCCGAGGCAGATTATTCATGGTGATTAATATAGCAAGTTCAAGCTTGGAAAAGGGGCTTTACCGGCCGTAGGGGTTTGGCTTCGAAGAATCGAACTAGCGTACTCCGTAATCCGTAGGGGCCGGTCATGTTGTGAATGAGAGTACTGCGGTATTAATAGTGGTGATGATTTTGTCGGTTCACCTTCACCCCATATCCGTTGTTCAGGATGGCGGCGGCTAGCAGTTGCACGTATTTAACTGAATAGATTGACGTGAAAGGACACATAATCTGCTGGTCCCACCATCACCTTGGGAGTGCTCTGTGCATCATCCATGTTTCAGCTCCAGTAGCTGTCATGGTTGAAAGATATTACTCTCTATCAAAGCTCTCATATGAGTGATTCTGTGGTCTTGTAGAAGAACAATCTCGGAAGCGAAGCTGAACTCTGGGCAGTAATTCACCCTCTCAAAGAATCGCCGGATTCACTTTCAACATGCCGTCTATCATAAATGGTAGTGAAATTCTGACCATCGTTTTAAGCACTCATCGCGGAATATCCTAGGGAGGTCAGTTGTAACATACATTGATTCATCTGCAGAATCTCATTGAGTTTCCCTTTAGTCTTGAATACCAATGGGGGACACACTCACGAAAATATTTCTCTTCGAGGCCTTCCGCAATATCACTAGAGTCCGTCTCCATCTTGTCCGCACATTCAAAAATCGGCGCGGCAGACCTGCTAAGCAATTGCAAGCCGTGCCCAAAGAAAAGGAGATACTAGGATTCCATGGAAAGAGTGATTCTCATACAATAGCAGCGTTGACATAAATACATCAAGCTATCAAAAAATTCGAGGCCTCCCGCAGGCGAGGGTCTTTTCATAGCGGAAGGAAAAATGAGACAGGCATTTGAAGTCCGCACACATACGGGGATGCTCGGATCTTGGCTTTAGGTCGAGATACCAAGGAAAAATTATACATAGAGTACATTGAAAAACAACTTAGAACTCCAAGATGTCGTGTGATCACCCACAACTTTGCCAGGCTCTGAACATATCTCCGAGCGCGGACTTCTCAAATATCCACTCGTTCCAGTGCCAGAGCCAAACCTTTTAAACCCATGCACGCTGGGGCTCTTCAGCCGCTAACGTCCCCGGAGAGTAGTTAATGCAGGTTCGCTGGCAGTGCCCATCATGGATGTGTTCGCCAAGCACATTTCAACGTCAAACCTCGAACATTGAACACCGCCAACAGGAAACTGAGTAGCGGTTCTAGCGGCCCGCATGCGGTCGGGCCAGGGATCGATAGAATTTACGGGCGAGCTAAAAAAGGGTTGGTACAAAGATGCGTGGCTGAGGCTACACAAGACCGAGAGCGAACTCAAAAGAACCAAGTCCTATCATACATTCATATGCACAATCCTATTCGTTGATCGCAGGGTCAAGTTGAGCAACGCTCAAATCGGCTCTGCGGTGCTTTAGAGCTACTAACGGCTGGAATGAAGGGGAAGCCGGGTATCGTATCAGTTTCTGAAATTATATGATGACAGTTAAAATTAACTAAAACAGTTCAGTCTAATACCGGAAAGCCCCTTACTTCCAATTAAACAGATAAGTAGAATTAAAGGAAACACCGGAAGAGAAGAGAGGTAGGAAAGCCAAAAGGATAGGTCTAACTGCCACAAGAAAGAAGATTGACACACTCTTCGGGGTTGGTTGAAGAAGTACAAAAAAATACATGTTTGTCCTTAGTAGTACTATAATACCGGATAGTAAAAATTCATCTCAACACACTCCCAAAACGCATTCATGACCGTTGCAATGGCGCTTCCCACCAGAATGCCCGTTGCAACGGATCGCCTGACATTCTTTTGTCACTCTGTGCTGTTGTCCTTGTCCGGGAACCGCGTCTTAACCAGCGTACTCATGGCTACTTCTATGCGAAGGAGAATGGTAGGCGTGGTGTTGATAATGATGATGAGGATGGTCTGTGTAATGGAAAGGGCTTTGAGGAAGTTGATTGCTGGTGTTTATTGGCGGCGGATATGATGGCCGCTGTGTGTAGTGCGACGGAGAAGAAGAAAGATATATACTGGACGGATATTGTGGATGGTAGAAACCGGACGCCGAGGAATAGGGGTGATCACGGGGCGGCGATAAGTTGGAGGTATGCCAATATTTTTGCGGTTGTCGCTCAGGAATGGCTTGTGGCAAAGTCGGTGGGCTGCTTCGGGATGGACGTGGATGCCCATCAGCGTTTTGCTGGTTATATATATTAAATTCCGGAGTTGGGACACGGCGCTGGGATGGCGAGGTCTTTGGTGTGTCTCTGTCTGTATAATCGAAGTGTCCGCCGTCTCCTCTGCGATGGCTTCTTTCGTCTGTTGCCGAGGTATTGCTACTAGGAGAAAATCTGACCTTTCGGCATCTAGCTTGGGTATCACCATCGCTTGGCTCCTCAGTGTCCGTTTCAACTCGAGCTTGTAAGCTAGAATTGCCCTTTCGAGATCCAGTTGCAGGTTTCATGGCTTCTTCAAAAGGTCTCCTCCGATTGGAGGTAGCGCCTTCGTGGTGGTCCTTTGGGCGGTCACATCCTTCTGAGCCGTTGCGGAAGTTATTAGTCTCCATATCGGATGCAAATGTCACACGCCGCTGTGGGCTCGCCTCATCTGCGGATAATCCCCGGGATCCACCCACTTGCGTCCACTGGGCCATTAGATAATCAACTGCTTGGGGTGATACATAAATCGTGCCCGTGGCATCATGTGATATTGGAGAGAGGTATCTATCGAGATCTTTAAACGATAATGCCGGCAATATCGTTGGTGTGGTGGATGACAGTGGTGAGCTAGTACCGCTGAGCTGGGAATTAGATAACCTAGGATTCCTTGCGTTCTGACTGTATTCCTCAGCTTCATAAATCGCGGAGCAACGTAACCGATCAAGACGAGACATTGACCAGTATAGGACGATAACCATGTTTTGGGCTTCGTCATGTTCTTCTAGAAAGGCGCCACTTTGTTTCGTGTCTGGTGTCCTGTAACTGAATTAGCTTTTTAGGTGTATTTTCAAGAGTAAGCGATAAGGCTTTTACCATACCTTCTGATAAGTTTCCCAAGCTGCAGGACTTGGAACATCACCATAAGGCTCAACTTCAAAGCTTCGAGATGAGCCAACAAATAGATGACATGGTGTTTCCTAAAACAGCGCTTGAATCGCTCCTGGATCAAGTCTCCGTCATTTCGCTCCGCTCTTCCCAACATTTTCTCCAAAGAATTAAATATTGTGTAGCCCCGGTCACTAATTTCTTTTGCGACACACAAGGCTAATGGCGAATGCGGAGAATCTTTCGCTTGGAGGCTTTGCCCGACATGCTTCAAAGCCGCCCCGTATAGAGAGAGGCCCTTTGCAATACTATGAATATCGATGCCGGAAGCTGCTACTCTGCAGGCGACGGTATTGAATGACAGGGAAAGCTTGAAGCCCAACTTTACCATCTGAAGGATAGAAACTGCATTGATACTTGTTAGTATCGGCGAGCTGGGATTAAATAAGTGAGCCGTACCTATCTCTGATGACATGGTCGCCGTTTATCGATATGACAAGAATCCTAGCCTGTACTAAAGTAAAGATTTAGCTAAAAGTCCAAAGGGTATTGATTGCTAAAGACGAGAATGCGGCCAGTTTAGATTATGATGAAAGCGTCAAGATAAATCCAATATATAATCATGCCGACGGCTAGGAATTGTTCGAGAAATATAAAATGAATCGGTCGATTGAGGTTGGATAGATATAGTGAGTAGAGTCAATAAAAAAGTAGACGTACCCAATACCAGGGCTTATAATGTGGTGAGCGAAACATATCATTGGGTATGGCCCTGTCCGTTTTCGCCTCGTCTACCAGTCGTGCTTTTCCCGGCATACTGGTTTAATCGACATTGCCACTCATTTTTGAGCCTCAATACCTGTGGCGAGCGCATGAATTTGAAGCGGGACACTATCTGGCAAAAACCCAAGCCATACCAAGCAGCATCATCTTGTTTGATGGAACGTGGTTGACGCCCCGTTTTGCTGGTGAGCGCGCAGATCACCTGATCTTCCCGCCTGGCGTGTGTGGAACGGATCCGATCCTCTTCACAAACCCGGAGATGTCGAGTGGGAGATCAAGCTGATTTAGCTACCAGAGCGGAAATGTTTTGTTGGAAAATCACCTCGAAGGCTAAAGGAATTTTGCTCCGGTAGCAGTGAAAGTTATCGAAATCATCGAGCCACGGCCCTTCGGGACCCTAGGAACGGAACTTCTCGAGGCTCCTCTATTCATTTATCGGCAAGAGCAATAAATGGCCGTTGTTTGAACACAATGGAATGATACCCCATCTTTCATTCAGTCTTTGTTTGCTATTATTTCTCTTCGATCTGCCAACACCTCACGCACCAGAGAGTAAGGCCCATCACCAACCTATAAGGTAGAACCATGGATACGCGATATCAAAGGGCGCCTCATCCAAGCCTGGGGCTCGCAGGAATATACCAACCGCAACATGTCAAAGTGAGGCCTTTGAAACCATGCTCGATTCATTGTTCGAACGGAACAAAGTTGAATTCCGGGTTTCCCCAGAAAATCTCGTTTTCCAAAAATCTATTCGTTTAGTGGAAAAGAGTCGGATCCAGCCCGATCAAACAAACACTCATTCCTGGTTATTCATGCAATGAAAATGCAGTTGGTTCTTCCAATGGAAAAGTCTACTCACCTGAGACTTAGAAAGAAGCCCCTGAAGAGTTTTGGGTTTGATCTTGGGATTATTTGTCCCCATTCGACCCTAGAAGAAGCACAATGTATTTTCCATAAGATCCCTCGCTACCCCACGGCGCGAAGAATGAGGATATCTTTAGAGAGTTATGTGGGTTGGTTGAATTCGCTCCGAAAGCCCAGAACGATGTTGGAAAGCTTTAACTCCCAGACTCCCTAATAATAGTGTTGGCTGACCCGTGTTGGAGCTTGGCGCAGCTTGCGGCTGCCACATGGGTGCCTCTGCTGGGAGCCGATTGGGGTAGGTTTAGCCGATCCTGGCGCAGTCGGTCGCCTCCACTCTCCTTGCTCTCTTGAAAGTCGAACCCGTTCTTGGACGGTCATGGCATGTCGGGATAGAAGGACACGGGGCAGTGGGCATTTGAGCACCGACGCCAGTATCTCGTTCTAATGAATTCTGGAGGTACATCCATTATATTGCAGTTCCCTAAGTGCACGAAGACGGAGATGAGGCGCTGATCTACCATTTCGCTCCCTTAGGGCCCTTGGACGACACTTTCTCCAAGCTCCTCACGACACTCGATCAGCTTGCCCCCCTGTCCCCTATCGCACCTATTCCCGTAAACAAGAGATATTGTCGTCTTTAATATATTTGAGATTGGGGAGTAAGGGTGGCGTGGAAAGTCACAAGGTTGGTTGAATGAGCAGCGCGATAGGGAAGCTTTGGTTCCG
This sequence comes from Blastomyces parvus, assembly GCA_002572885.1. Classification (NCBI taxonomy): domain Eukaryota; kingdom Fungi; phylum Ascomycota; class Eurotiomycetes; order Onygenales; family Ajellomycetaceae; genus Blastomyces; species Blastomyces parvus. The sequence goes on from PDNC01000005.1 coordinate 178,234, forward strand.
ACACCCATCTCCGTCTTCGTCGATGGCCTGTCCTATCTCGGGGTGGAGCTGACGGATTACGAATGTGTCGGCCAATCTGATTACTGCCATCCAAAAGAAAAAGAAAACTGTATATATCAACGCCAACGATAGCACTTGAGGCTGCTATAATGAACCCTACTACCGGCCCTTCGAAATCTGTCGATTTTTTCCAGACTGTCCCTGACCCAGCACAGGCTGGTGGGGATGGGTCGCTGACACCACCTGGCGCGGCAGTAGTCTCGAACACGGCTACGAATAAACTAGAGACTACAAAATTTGTCGAATCAAGTACAAATGGGAGATTATCGGTCACGGAGTTCGACGACTTTGGGCTACCTATTCAGACCCCTAGCCAGTCCCCACGGCCAAACAAGCATGAACCACCAGATACGGCGAGTCGGCCGAAGCCCGTAAATAACAATGTGGTAACCGCGCCAGTTTCTAACGAAAGCACACAAGAGTCAAGATTATCGAAAAATGACACAAGACCGTTCACCACTGCATCAGACATTACGACCCAGGAGCGAAATGTTTTGCAGCCTGCGCCGACTGCTGGCGTCTCCAAGATAGCGGAGGACGCACCAACAGTAAATCGCTTACGTGGGTCGATACATCCCGACACACCAGAGAACCCAAGCAATCCTCAGTCACAAACCTCAGAGCCTGCAAAAGGCCACGCACGCGAGTCAAGCGGGGCGGCCGTTATTTCCGAATGGTCACATCAACATATTGCTGTAGACAAGGAGGAGGTCAATGAAAATGATGATGTCGATGAGGATGACTGGAAAGATATGCCCGCTTTAGGGGAATTTGATGTCTACGACGACTACGGTAGGATCGTTGCCCGCGGAGCAGCACTGGAGGACGACGCAGCTGTATATCAGGGGCTGGGCGGTGCTGGAAGGGGATACACTCGAGTCCAGATCGACGAAGATGCGCAGTCAGTCACCAGTCTAGATGGCGATACGAAATACCTTTTTAAAGAGCCAGAGAGTAACGCGATTGGGGTCGAAGAAGAACAACGAGATCCTCTCGCGCAACTACAGGCCACGAAAGACCTTCTAACGGAAGGACAAAGAATTGCGTATGTCGGAGTGACCAGACTAATGATCCATCAAATGATAAAGGAGTTTGAGGCTTTTCGACCATCGAGATCCTCGAAGAAGTATATCTCCTCGGCCATCGACTCCATGGCCAAATGGGGTCAGAAGATGATGATACGACTCTATGCGCATATGGATATAGATTCTGCGGAACAAATAATGATCGAGCAGCTGTCAGAGCATGGTGTCCAGCCGGCCGACCTTGTCCCGCCGCTTATGCAAAATTCGCGAGTTAATAACCCCCTGCGTAGCGAGACTGCTTCGGCCACACCGTCTACTTCATCAGCAGCCCACGTGGGGAAGCCCATTAACTCAAGTGACACATCTGTAACTTCTGAGCAAGGCTCGTTGCCACCCACACCACCCCCTCCTTACGAAACTAACGCCGATGAAGATTTACCAAATGTCAAGTCCCCTTCTGAAATGCCGACATCAGAAAAGATTGACATCGATCTTCGATGGACTATTCTCTGCGACCTCTTTTTAGTACTTATTGCTGACTCAACATATGATTCTCGCTCACGGCGATTACTGGAACGAGTTGGAGATTCCTTAAAAGTGTCCGTGTCGCAAATATGCCGGTTTGAAAAGCGGGTGATTGATGCTTTGGAAATGCAGGAGGAGAAAAGTAAAGAGACCTGGGATGAGGCAGAACATATGGAAGCGCGACGGAAACGAGCCTTAAAGAAACGGTATATGATCATGGGCCTTGCAACAGTTGGTGGAGGCCTGGTAATTGGCCTTTCGGCAGGATTACTTGCTCCAGTTATTGGAGCAGGTCTTGCGGCTGGGTTTACTACCATCGGAGTCACGGGAACTGGTGCCTTCCTGGGAGGCGCTGGGGGAACAGCACTTATAGCGTCGGGTGCTACCCTCACTGGTGGAACCATTGCAGTCAGAGCGTCTCATAGAAGAACTGGTGCTGTGAAAACGTTTGAATATCGCCCTTTGCATAATAATAAGAGGGTTAACCTTGTTGTTACTGTTTCTGGATGGATGACTGGAAAGGTTGACGATGTCCGATTACCGTTCAGTACTGTCGATCCTATCATAGGTGATATCTATTCTGTCCTTTGGGAACCGGAGATGCTTCAAAGTATGGGGGATACAATTAACATTCTCGCTACAGAGGTATGTAATTTACAACTACTGCGTCCTATCATTTCTACTTTTCGGGTTTCTAATATCAATGTAGGCTCTCACTCAAGGTCTTCAGCAAGTCCTAGGCAACACTATCCTTGTTGCTCTGATGGCATCTTTACAACTCCCAATTGTGCTAACTAAACTCTCATATTTGATTGATAATCCGTGGAATGTGTCCCTAGTCCGTGCCAATGCAACAGGTCTCATTATGGCTGATTCCATCATGGCTCGAAACCTTGGCAACCGACCGATCACCTTGATAGGTTTCTCTCTGGGATCTCGCGTAATTTTCTCTTGTTTGAAGGAGCTTGCGAGCAAGGGTGCCCATGGACTTATTCAAAATGTCTATTTGTTCGGTTCCCCAATCGTTGCAAATAAAGATGAATACACGAAGGCGCGAAGCGTCGTATCTGGCAGGTTCGTGAATGGCTATGCTTCCAATGACTGGATCCTAGGGTACCTCTTTCGAGCAACCAGTGGTGGAATTATGCGGGTGGCCGGCCTCGCGCCTGTTGACAATGTTCCTGGTATTGAAAATATGGATGTGACACAGTTCGTCAACGGGCACATGGCATATCGCGCGGCGATGCCAAGATTACTCCGTGAACTAGGTTTGGAAGTTGAAAGCGATGAGTTTACCGAAATCGAAGATCCTGACCCAGACAAGCATTCAGCAAGACAACGAGAGTTGATTCGTGAAATTGACGAAGCGCGGAAAGAAGCAGAAGCACAACCGGACAAAGCTAAGTTTGGTTTCTTTAAGCGTGGGAAATTGGCCCAAAAGAAGGGGTGGGAAACTTACGACGTTGATCGGAAGGACCATTCTTCGCGAAGTTCCTCCGAAAGCGGCTTCGGTTCTGCCTCTGATAATGTTCTGTTTGACATTGATGCTATCCGCGCCGAGCTAGCATCGGAGCAAATGGAAGTGAAACAGCTAGAATCCACTTTGCCCCCGATAAAAATTGATCTCAATTCGCCGGCTCCGCTACCTCGATATTCGTCGAGTGAAAGACCATCAACGGATACTGAGGCGCCTTCAAATAAAGAGATCCCCGCGGCAATCGTCCCTCATCGTTCACCCTCAGAAGCACCATCGAGCAGCAATTTTGGGAGCCGGCATCACTCAATAGAGCGCAGCCACGACGATCATGACGACCAGATACAAATGACGTTTGATTCATCATATGTCAGCCCTCCTTCATACTCACCGCCGGCATCGTCGTCGTCCATGTCCCGCGACTTGTCCCACGATTTATCCTTTATGAACTTATCCCCAGCACCAATACCGTCCAGCGGAGCCAGCCCAAGGTTTGGCAGTATTAATCTCAGTCATAACGCCTGGGCTGATGACGATTATGATGAACGAAAAGACGGAGATATGAAGATGACTTTTGAATAGGGAACAGCATTCGGAGGCGCTTCGTTTTTTCCTGTTTTGTTCCTTTTCTTCCACTTATATCGTCGATGTATATGATTTTTACTTACGCACAGTCCCCCGCATTACGCTATTGCATATATCCTATACACCACAATTGTTTTGAACCTAGTCGATATATACCTATATATTTAGATGGATGGGCAATGTCTTTCAACCGGTTTGCCTCCGATGTTATACGAATCGTACATGGTGCTAGGGGGTCATTCACTTTTTCATTTATCGTCCTTGACTCGCTTCGCTGTCCAGTGAGTTCTTTTTTTTTTCTTTTGGACCGTGGAAATGTATTTTCACCTATTTTGATTTTTGTGTGTCAAATATTCGTACGGCACATGTACACGCAAACCTCATCTTCTCACAAAAGATGTAAACGTTCACTCACTTACTACATTTTTAATATATTATGTATTTTTCTCTGTTTCCTACGACAGTTAATAGATGCTGTGTCTTCTTGATTGTGCCTACGCTGTTAGAATATTCAAGCCAAACACTCAGGAGGAAAGTTTAAGGTTTTGGTAGAGTTTTATTTAGAAGAGTTGGCATCAAGCTTCCATACCACATACATCTCCAATGAACTCCCATGTAACCTGCATTGTCCAAATTATTCTATTCCTCGAAAAGTGACCCAATTATAGTCGCCAGTGCCTGGCTCTGGACCATGGGCGAGCGACGGCAGCTGATATGCTTGGCAAAACATGGGCCAAGCTGCCAGCACCCACCAGCGCGGCAGCGCCTGCAATCCCCATCGACCCGTTGTAAGCGTACCATCTCGACGCAAAACCATAATCCAACGCGACCACAGCTATCATTTGATAGATACTGTTGGTCCTCCTTGCCTATGACGTGTTGATCGCATTCGCTAGGACTGTGCATTTTGCCCATCAATTCCTCCAAGCGCGGCTCCTTACCTCCCGCCTACCTACGTTGACGCCCACCGCTCCTCTAAACAATGATACCCAAACGTCCTGATTCTAGCTATGCCTCGAACCTACAAACACGACATAATTACACGGGAGGGGCGCCGCTTAGCCGGGTCGGGAATCAGTTGATAAACCGTAGAGATTCAGGCCCAGGATCCAATGGTTCGACTAACAGGAAGGTTAAGCCTGAACCTGCAACAGACGACGAACCACTCAGCTCCACTGATGAAAGCGAACAACTGAATTCACATTCCGAACTCTCTCCTTCTCCCGACCCCATATGGAAATCACATTCCCGGTTGCCAAAAGACACAGCGAGCAGATCGGCTAAAACCACCAGGGTTGACACCAATTTGCATGACGAGGGCGATAAAAGGCCACCAAAGCGGAGGAAGAAAGGCATAGATACACCGAGGAAAGGAGAAAGACGATCGGGAAGGGTGAAATCTTCCCTACCTGCGTCGCCTAATGAGACTCCACGTAAGCCTATTTTCAAAATGGAGAGCGATTCTCTCTTCTCTCCACACAGGCCTCCTCCAACGAGAAGGCAGTATGGGGCCGCCAATATACACGCCGCCCCGCGTAGTAAATCATCAAATCACTTCGAAGTTCCCGCTTCTACCGCGGAGGACGGGCATTCTGCCATCCATTCATCCCAAGCCTCAATTAATGGGCCTAAGTTCAAAACGCCCCTTTCCTTCCCTAATGAGGTCACATCCAGCGCATCATTTTTCACTGGCACGTCGCACTTCGATGATGACGATGACAATGACGATTCGTCATTGTCCTCACTCAGCTCAATATCTTCCTCCATCAGCCTCCATCTGACAGAAGTCGAAAAGCGCCAACTTGACAGCGCCACCTCGAGAAAAAAGGCTATAATTTGCCCCATGTGTGACCAAGCGGTTGATCCCAGGTTCATATATGATGCGCGGTCCCCTAAGAAGCTTAGTTACAGGAAGCAAACCCAATTCTGCAGGGATCACAGGATAAGAGCCGCAGAGTATGAATGGGCTAGGAGGGGATATCCAACGATTAATTGGGAGAACCTTCACAAACGCATCGAGAAGCATTATGTGGAGCTAGATGACATCTTAACAACGAAAAAGTCGTCATTCTACCGACATGTGCTCGAATCATCGCGAATTGGGAAGGGAAACCTACGTTTAAAGGTTGATGAAGATATAGCGGACGAGTTTTCGCCTGGTTATTATGGCCCCTGGGGGGCAAAGAAGATGTAAACTCGCATTTATTCCGTCTGTCTTTTGCAGTAATTGTGCGCTCAGCATTGCTAACTTAAAATATTTGCACAGGATGGATGCCATCATTAGCCGCTTTGCGGGGAAATTCAAGCAGCTAGCACCAACAGACGACCTGATAAAAGCTGCGGGGGTTTCTGGATTTGTCCAATCTGTCATGGTTCCGGAGTTGGCAGTAATGCTGGTTAAGGAAGATATGAGCCTTGACGACGCCGATGCGCGACAGGTATTGAGGGATAGTGTGGAAATCGGGAACCTGATCAATGAGCAGCCAGATGATGTCATTAAACAAATTGTGAAGCAATGATGATTCTGCCAGAGGCATGGATCGTTTTTGAATGTGGATTTTCCCACAGGAAGCTTTATTTCTATCATCTGTTGACACATTTCTGCATTCATATTTCATGTATTTTCTTCCCCCCCCCCCCCCCCACCCCCCCCTTATTCACTACCTCAAATAATTCGTTGTATTCCACCCCCGTAGTTCCGCGAGAGAAGGAATGTGTAGAACAGATATGTATCACACTCATATTTTATACAATTTGTGTTCTGCCATACAAAATTACACTCAATTTGTGAGCTCAAGAATCTGATTTGAGGCTTTGATTCACTGAATCATACACCATCTGACTCCAGCTAATCATACACTCTTAACCAACCCTTTCGTAAAATCTTGATTCATAAGCTCAACCGGCAGCTTGATATCTGTAGTCTTATGAAAATTACCAATAATCACCTTCCAACACCACAAGATACCACAGTCATTATATCTTGGACTCACATCAGCCTCCATCCCACACCTCCATAGCATGCTCTAAATCAAAAATTCAAAATTCAAAGCCTCTAAACCCTAGCCGCCCTTTTCCCCTTATATGCTAATCCAAAAACGATCAAGCCATATGTAGCTAGTATGCTCAGGCCAATGGGAACGGGCTTCCTCGTCTTCAGTGCTCTGGGGATCGCGCTTCCCGCTAACACAGTCGAGGCTATCAGGCTCAATTCTTCGCCGAAGGGTTGTTGCCCTTGGAGACGATAGTAGCTGAGGGCGTAAAGCGCGCCGACGGAGAGGCCGGCGGCGATGGAAGGGATGGATCCAGTGCGCGCGTAACCGATGATCCCGCCGCAGGATGTCAGGACGGACAGCGCGGCGGCTGAGCTGACGACGTTTTGAGAGGAGGGCTGTTGGGGATGGAGGTTAAGTTCGTGCACATTGGGATGCGGGGATATGAGCGGGAAGTATTGCGCTGAGAGTTTGAGGGGAAGGGAGGGGGCGAGGGTATTGGGGCTTCGATGAGCTCAGTACGAACCATTGTAACTTTTAGTACGCTTCTCAGCTTTGTAGCTTAGGAAGATAGTGTTTATTAGACAGGGTATGTGCTGTAGCTGCGATATACAGCGTCATGTGGTGGAAGTGTCAACAACTGTCAACGGCCCCGGAAACTCTTCGCCCGAAGTTTATTTTAAGCTTGCATGCGGAGGAGGAGCTTGGGCCATCCGGTCAAGATCACGTGGTTATGAGGACGGTCATGTGATATGCGACTATCTGTTCTTGTTCTCACTTCGATCGATCCTGGACACAAGGTTGCTGAAACTTGACGCCATTGCCTGCTTTACATGCCCTAACGGAGCAAATAAGTCGGATCGAGAAGAATACCAGATCTTATATATTTCACATTCTTGTCTCCGAACGGCTCCATTACCGCTACTATCACCACAATGGCTCCAAAACGCCGTGTTGCATCATCGGCCTCCCCAGCGCCCCAAGCTCAACCTGCCTCTTCTACTCCTACACCAGCAAAGGCCACTCTCAACCCAAACCCAACAAATACAACCGCCTCACTCTCTTCCAACTCTCAAACTCAGGAAATCGTAGCTGGTATCTGGCAGCAATATCTAACACAAACGCCCAAAAGAACACTCCAACTAGATGCATTTATGGCATTTTTGGTTATCGTAGGAGGCGTACAATTTCTATACTGTATGCTGGCTGGGAACTATGTAAGTCATTCTGTCCCTCCCTTTTCCCCTTGCTACTTTTGTCCTTTTCTCCTGTCGCGATTTTCCGAGGGCGCCTTTAGCTAACAGTGATACAAAACCACTCTTAAAATCTAGCCATTTAATGCGTTTCTAAGCGGCTTCTCTGCTGCTGTCGGCCAATTCGTTCTCACTGCTAGTTTGAGAATGCAGACGAGCCACCAAGGGGGGAAAGATGGAGAGGCTACGTCTACATCCAAAACGGTCGCGAAACCGACCAATGGGGATTTACCGTCGAACGGTGTATCTAGCGAAAGGTTCGTGGCCCTATGTGTCAATAATTTCCATAACTATTTGCCTGTTGTCCTCCTTCCCGGCCTGGTGCATATGATCATATAATGGACGCTAGCCCTGCAGAAAGCTTAAAATTATGTAGAGCTGAGACTGACCTATGTATTTTTATAGGGCATTCGCGGACTATGTGTTTGGCAGTTTGATACTGCATTTCTTCTGCGTCAATTTTATTAACTAAACCGGCTCCTCATCTTTTTACTTTTTTGCATTTCTTCTACCACTTTTAAAACAACTAGCGATTATGTACGATAAATGTTACTACCAGCTGCTCAAATTCTTCAGGCCAATTATATAGACTATGATTCGTGTTTCCGCGTTGTTAGGGAGCAATGGCATGGGGAGTAGAGATGTCCCCAAGGTTAGTACAATTATAAACAGGTATTTTAAGTCATTTGGAAACCCAGGATAACAGGGCAATCTCTCACTAGTCTGAACAGCTCATATTATTTTATAGATCATATGCATGGGCGTGACTAATTTACATCGCTGATGGGTCTCGAAGATAGAAATATAAACAGTTCTAAAAATGTGCCATATGTGAATCTGTCCCAAATCCGGCCTAGGAAATTTAAACAAAAACCCAACATCAAAACCCCCTCGCACCCCTTTTCATAACGGGTTTTTTCACCACACTCCCACCCCCACTGGCAGATACGTTAGATCCAGGCCTCCTCACAACTGTTGTCCCAGAGGCAGGCCGCCTCACCACGGTCCTCATCCCCATACTAGCGGAACCTCGCTCCGCTTCCCGTTTCCGCCGTAATGCATCGTCCTCGGCCTTTTTCCGCTCCTGTTCAGCTGCGCGCTCACGATCAGCAGCCATTTGCGCCTCGATTTCCATCCGTCTGTTGAATTCGTGCTCTGTCACACGACGCTCTCGGGCTGAATACCCTTTTTCTTTTATCGAGTAGAAGACTCCACCTAGGTCGGCAAGCCACTGGAGGTTTGTTAGCCATGTAGATATAGTGAGCTATTGGAGGTGGTTGGAGGTTCTAAGGAACAAGGAAGTGGTTATGTTGAATATAAAGAAAGAAAAACGCAGCGGACAAGTGGGTTGAATCAAAACTTACCCGAGGGTCCACAGAGGTAACGGTAGACATATACTCCTTGCTAGTTAGGATCAATTCGTGGTACACTACATAGTCGGGTAGGTAGCCAAGCCCGTATAGCGCACTCGTCGGGTGAAGTTGTATCGTGACGCTATTGCGGAGATTAATATACTCGCCAATCCCCTTGACCCTGGCGGCTTGATGGTAATACCCAGAACATATACACTTTCGTATGACGTCCCAGTCGGTTCCGCTGCTCGTTAGGGCCATCTTTTGCATCGTCATGATATCGTGCAGCTGCTCGCGGATCTCCTTGGCACGACGCAACGCTTTGGAATGCAGGAAATGTTTTATGCACCATGAATCCGAGTAGCCGTTCGATTTCCACTGCGTGTATACATGAAGCAGGGTCAGATGGTCAGACTCAGGTACGAAAAATTTCTCCCGGGCAGCATCCGATTCCTCTTGGCGCTCCTTGGGCCGGTAGAATACACCCGGCACGGAAAGCATTGACACAATCGTTAGCATCTCCTCGCTACAGTCGTATTCTTCAGACGCACTAATGAGAAGCTTTGCAAGAGATGGGTCCATGGGAAAAGCACTCATGCGTCGACCCATTGGCGTCAAGTCTCCAAGATTATCGATGGCACCCAATGCCCAGAGATCAAACAGCGATGTAGTAATGGTATCTTGTGGCGGCGGATCCATAAAGTCGAAATCAAGCAGATCCTTCACCCCTAACGATTTCAACAGTAACACAGTGTTTGATAAGTTCGTTCGCTGGATTTCTGGGATAGTTTGGATGTATAACTCGTTTTTGAACGCAAGCTCTGTGAATAAGTGATAGGCTTTGCCGGGTCCCGTTCGCCCAGCACGACCAGCACGCTGCGACGCGTTTGCTTGCGAGATGGGCGTGATTTGGAGGGTGTCCATACCCATTCGTGGATTATAAACCTTCAACTTGGAAAAACCGGCATCAACCACATACATGATTCCGTCGACAGTTAAACTAGTCTCCGCAATGTTGGTGGCAACTATCACCTTCCTAACTCCGGGCGCTGCTTTATCGAAAATTTTGGCTTGCAAATCAGCAGGCATCTGGCTGTATATTGGCAGAATGCTAATCTTTGGAGGATCATTTAGAAGCACCAAACGCTCCGCTATCAATTCACAAGTCACCTCGATATCCTCTTGTCCAGTCATGAAAACAAGAATATCTCCAGGTCCTTGAGAAACGTGGATAGCCAAAACCTGCTTCACCGCACTGTCAACATAATCTTCGCAAGGTGATCGCGAATATTGAATGTCCACAGGAAACGTTCGTCCAGGGATGAAGAATTCTGGAGCCCCGCCGTAGAATTTCGAGAACCGTTCAGCGTTCATTGTAGCAGAAGTGACAATGAGCTTCAGATCCCGTCTGCGCGCAAGCACTTTTTTAATGAGGCCCATCAAAACATCCGTATTCAAGGCTCGCTCATGGGCCTCGTCCATGATAATACAAGAGTACTTGTCAAGGTCTGGCTGGACTAGAGACTCTCTTAATAGTACACCGTCGGTCATATCTGGCGGTAAATACAACGTTAGTTGGCATTCTCTCATGTAAAAATTCAAAGGGCCCATAACGTACACTTGATAGCTGTTTCATTGCTAGTGCAATCCTCGAAGCGAATGGCATACCCAACAAGTCCTCCCAGCTTAACCTCCATCTCCTCACTGACCCGCTTCGCAACACTCATCGCAGCAACACGCCGTGGCTGCGTACAGCCAATCATTCCAAGTTTTGCATAACCATCCTCGTAAAGGAACTGTGTTAACTGAGTAGTTTTCCCTGAACCAGTCTGCCCAACGACAATAACTACCTGGTTATCCCTAATGACCCTCAAGAGTTCTTCCCTGACTGCAAAAGCAGGAAGATACTCCCTCTGCTCCTTCAGAGTTTTGGTTTTGCTAAACGCACTAGCCCCTTCGCTCTTCTTCATATGCTCCGCGAATTTGCTACCCTTATGCCGTATCTCCTCCTCCCCGGGGACTGCTGCAGCACTGTCTCCTTCATCCTCTTTAATGCCCATGAGATTCCCCAGCGCCGTCCCAGCAACATTAGTAGCATCCTGGGCCTGTTTCTGTCGCTCCTTTTGTATTCTCTTTTCGCGCACAACCTTACTCCCCTTCCGACTAAACACCGCCATATCACTCTGTGGATCCCGCACTGCAGGGACGGGTTCAAGCTGCTTCGTAAAAACTGTCCGGCCGTCCAGAAATGGCGGCCGTAAATCATGCACAAGCAAATGTACACGAGTAGAATCCTCGTCATCGTCAAAGTCAGCATCATATTCCCTCCTCTGCGCCACGCCAGAGGTCAACATGCGATTCGTCTCCCAGGCGTCGACATCTTTTTGCTTCTGCGCCGCGCGGGCACTGACGCGCTTGCTATTCTTCTTCTCAGACAGTGCTGCTTCCCGCTGTTGATCTGCCCATGTGCTGTCTGCTCCGCCGAATGGGTTATGCGTCTCGTCACCGAAAGTATGTCCTAATTCATCACCGGCGTACCAGTCCCGGTCCAATGCAAGGGTGTCTTCGATGTCGACAAGAGGCTCCGGGCCCTGGAAAGTCTCCTGGTGTGGGGTTGAATCTCCATTACGTATTCCGCGGGGGGTGGACGCACGGCTGCTGCCGCCATACTTGTTTTCTCTGCTGCTTTGGAGCCGACTTCGGGGAGCGTAAATGTGCTTGGATGTCTGGCCCAGATGGGATGATGTCGGAGCGAAGCGGTCTGAGTCCAACTTCCGGCGTTTGGGACTGTCTTCTCGGGCCATTGTTTATTTATAATGTTGAGTTTACCAGTCGAAGCAAAACGACACTCATTCCATGATAGCTGGGTCTGTCGGCTTGGTTAAGCTGCGATTCGACTTTGGTGGAGACTTGGGGTCAACACTTTGCTATGTTTGACATGTTTGAGATGTTTGCAACGGAATTTCGTTCCGCCGATGGGGCTAAAACCTAATTTCCCGAACCGGCTCGGAAAATATTTAGTGCGCTACAACGAAGTTCAATGTATCACAACTCAAGTCAGAGAATCTTGATGGGAACGGAACAGACAAGTATTTATCGCTGCAGGCGTAAAAGTTTATGAAATCGACATTAACATGTAGCAGAGATGCGCAGCGCCAGTAGTAACTTACACATTAAGAAAAAAATCAACCCTGTTTAAAAATTCAGACAACCAACAATGTCAAGAATGATCAAGCATGAAAGAAGGAAGATAAATAAAATTAAAATAAATAAACTAAAATATATTCAGTAACAGGAATGAATGGCAAAGTGACCGATAGTATTTCATTCTGTCCCTAGGTCCAAAGCGCCCCGAATTAATTTCAACCCTAACAATATCCAAAAAGCACAAGGACACTTGCGGCCATATATATCCCTTCTAATAATTGCCTGACACAGGTGCATTCTGCCGCATTATCGGTTCGCCCTCTCCCCTTTTCTCTCTCTCCACCCCCTCTTTTTTTTTGCTATTTTTCTTTCTCTCTCTCATGCAAACCCACGCAAAGCTGATCCAGTTATCTGGAACTCGGCATCACGTTCTTTCTCCGCAGAATTTGTGACGTCACTTCCTCCAAAGATACCCTTGAGATAGTACAAGTTACCAGACGAAATAGGTAGGTTGTAGGGAAAACTAAGAAAATTAAAAATGAAAGAAGGAAAAAACGGGAAAATTCTGGCCGCTCTGTCAAACTTGCCAGACCATCACACACCATCCTGGCAGATCTCTTTGGTCCCGATTCCTGCCCCATATTTGCTTGGTTTTCGTCTCCGTTTCCTTTTCACGATCCACGGTCTCAACAGCACTTCCTCAGGTCTTGCTCGGGGGGTTGGGAGTTGCCAACAGCTACAATTCTGCATTGCTATCACCCGCGAGCGTATTCCGGACCCGGGAAGAGTCTTCGTGAGGGCTAATAAGTCTCGCCACCTGCACCATTGTGCGAAGGGCCCACCATGGTGGAATATCCGTATGTCGCGCCCGCCTGTTCGTTGGGGTCGAGGTTCGGGCTCAATATGTTGTTGGAAGCCTCGGGCGGGACCGCGAAACCTGGTCCTGTTGGGTTGCCAGCCCCTGGGGCACCGCTTCCAGTCCCCCCGACCGGTCCGCCGGAGCCGTAGCCGCTGCTCGCTGGCCGGTTCTGGTTCTCCCCCCTTGAGGATTGGGTCTCAAACCAATCAATTCAATTGTTCAGATATTGTGTCCCCCCCAAGTTGAGGCAACAAAAAGAAATTACATGAGAAATGGGGAGGAGAGAATATATTGGGGATTCAGACTATACTCACTTCGCGATATTTTGAAAGATATATCTTCAGTGCTTCGGAGTAGTTTTCGAATCCGAGCGAGGTCATAGCAAAGAGGATGTCTTCCCCATTGACTGTCTTCCTTTTCTCCTGTTGGCATTTTTCCGAAGCTAAAAGGTTTTAGGCAACGTTAATTAGTTCTTCCATGTCACCAAACCGTATTCTTATCGCCGAAAAAAAGGCACGGGCAGAGTACACACCTTCGCTGGTGATGAACGAGATGAACTCGCTCACGCATTCTTGCATGCACTCTTTTGCTTCCTTTGCGATCTTGGCATTGTCCGGGAGAGCGGTTTTCATTATTCGAGCAACTAGAGAAGGTTGCGGATGTTAGCATCATATCATGAATCGACCGGGAGGGTGCGTTGCTATCTTCAGAATGTGTCACTGAGAAGGCGATGTCTGGTAGCATTCATGTAGGATAAACTGCTCGACAAAAGTGCCAACCAAGGAGCGTGCAGCGCATAATTACTAGGAAAAGCGGACAGACCGCTAATCCAGGCATATGCTTAAAACCAAACAGTACCTCTGCCTGGATGTTTGCAAGCGGGGATAGGATGGCAACCAGCCAGTGACACACGGCAAGGGCAAAGCAAGCAAATAATCGCACGGGAAGGGGATGCGCAAATCAAGTCAGAAATCGCAACATGCAAGAACGCGCTTAACGAACCATTTGCAATAGGGAGCCATCGGTCTTGCTCTTTCACCTCGAATTCTCCCTGGCCTTGCGCTTGTGTATCTTGGTGTTCTCGTTCCATATGCTCCGCGTCGTCGCCTGACTGAGTTCCTGGTTCCACCTCTGGTTCCTTTGGAGGAGAGGCCGACGACATGATTTTTACGTCTTTTGGATACGCGCACTAGATAGCAACTTCGACACGGCCGGGTGAACACGTCACTCCTCTTGAATCTTAGGATCTGCGGGTGCTATGCAGCCCTGCGTCAACGTAGGTCAGACTGGGCAGCTATTCGCTTCACAACAGCCCTGAGCGGGAACTTCAAGAGTTATGGTGTGGGGGAGAAGGCACTCGAGTGGCTGCTTTTTTCGCCAGGGACCTACTGGGTTGTTGCGCTATAGTGGCACCTTTATTGCATGGGCCGGTACGGTTGGTTCTCAAACGCGCTGTTGACGCGCACTGGCCAGCAGCCCTCCCTTGATAATCCGACGATTGCGATCGGAAGTTATGGCGTGGGGACGATGGATTAATCTGAAACTAAACGAGTTGGGCGGTAATGGGTGGAATAATGCGGGTCAATTGACCGGGAATGGGGCACCGGTAATTCCAGGTTGGGCCGATAGTTATTGATATCGCCTGCAGCAACGGAGCTACGCGTTGTGCAACCGGCTGTTTGTCGTCGTTCTAATTTGTAAAAGAGCCAGTTGTAAGAAAATGAAATAACGTGAACGAGATGACCAAGTGCTCGTAGGTCATACAGTTCAGAGTATCGAATTGGATGCCAGCCTCAAAGCCTCGACAACGGTGAACAAGCTGTACCTGTACTTTCAAGTTGGGATAATAAGCCCGGGCGGCACAACCCACACTACTTTCTTGTTTCCTGTTCCTTGCGTCCCTGTGTTCTATCCCTCACTCTCAGTGACTCTTCCTTCCTCTCCGCTTACTCCTTTTTTTCTTTCCGGAACCCAGCGGTGAGCTGTCGGGGCGCGTCGCACGTCACACACCGTCGACAAGCTAGCGAAACCTGGCGGTCTACCCGGGTCAGCAGAGGGGCAAAACTCAAAACAATTCGATTGTGGCTGGAGATGGATCGCAGATGGAGACAGATTAGGGAAACCGTTGAGGGTCTTGGGCGAGTTGGGCGTCGGCGAGCATCTTTGGATGAAAGAGAGTCGCAGCACTTCCGCGCCGGCTAAGGCGTTGGTATTTCAATACGGTAACAGCCGGGTAAAGTTTACGCTGGTTCACGCCAAATGGCAGAGCTGGAGGCTGTACCCGTGATACTGGTAACCGCAAAAAAAAGCAAATGGGCAAAAGCGGCGCTTAATTTCGAGATTGCCATGGGAAAAGGCGAAGCTCGAATTGTTTGAACGCGCATTTTCGCGTGTAGCACTGCGCCGCGGTGCCGGGAAGCTTTGACGACGTCAAATGGATTCCAGCAAATGGCCAGTGGTCCTGTTTAGTTTGTAAGAACTGGCATCCTCGAATCACCGTTGGTCTACATGGGATAAGGCATGTCAACAAACACAACAATTGGATGGGCTACTTGGTAACGTCCCTCGTCGAGCCAGTCAAAACCCTCCAATTCCCATACTTTCCCCTAAAAACAGCTTGTTGGCTGAGAGAGTCTGGATTCCTGAAATTAAACTGGTCCTTAAAACCCCACCGAAAACATCGTCATACCTAGGTACCCTTCAACATCGACTAGTTAGGTGGAAATGGTAAAGGCCGCTCTCTCTTACAGCCCGGGCGGACCCTTTGAAAAGCATCAAACAGCAGTTCAAGGCCCTCGAGGCTGAGCAATTCCACCAGCGCTATCTTTTTTCACAGCCCTGCAGTTTCATCACTTTTCATACAAATGTGTTCCGGAGTTCTTCCCGATGTGCCTAAAATGTTCACTACTGCAGATGGCATTCACCTGGGCCATCATAAATGATGGGAATAAATGCATGGTGATCATGAATTGGCCTTGCATTGGGGTGGCTTTAGCCTTTCCTTTCCTTTTTTTTCTCAGCTTCGCCCAAAATCGCAAAGAAAACGATGTTTGCCCCCTCCCTTCAATTTCGGCATTCTCCTCCACACTGTTATGGGCGTTGATGCGGCGCCACTGGCACCCCGGAACGTGAAAGGAACAGATCATGAAATACACAGAACAGGAAAAATCGTTTCGGAAGAATGCAGTGAACGGCGGCATGCCCTGTCGAGATGCTAGCCGGTACAATGCCCAACTCAGTTTGGTGATTACCCCTCGGTAACTCGAAGCTTTGGCTTCCTGCGTGGACTATGGGACTGACGCACCTATCGGTACCCAACGAGATGTTGTGAAAATTGGGTTCTTGACGAAGACAAAGCCTTTCAAGGAATCCACCACTATTGGGCATGATGCTGAAAGGCTGAAATTTTAGGGAGATTTCCGAATCCGACAAGGATGAATGGGCGGACTACCATTGCCAACTCAGAGGGACGAATGAACCACGTTCCTTTGTTGACAGCATGGCAGGGACATACATGCCAACATCTGTAGCTAGCTGCAGGAGAGAAAACCTTGGTACGATTTTTAGTTGGGTGATATCACTCTGCATTGTGCAAGTGGGATAATTCCAATTTAAATCTCCGTTTGGTGCAAACCGGAGTAGACCAAGAACATCGTTCTCCCTTATGTCCATGTACAGGAAACCCCTGGAGGTAGATGAGCAAGCCGTGAAGAATGAGCGAGTCAATTTCTACGGCAGGTATATGAAGGAGTCATTGACGCGAAAGCAAGAGTTCCTGCATACAGAAATCAAAAGCGAGATGCTAGCATTTACGACATGATCCCGCCGGGATATTACTTTCTGGCCCCATCTACATTATTCTAATGATATTCCTCAGTTCCTTATCATTTCTTCCTCTTCCCCTCAAAAGACATCAATAATTTTAGTTTTGTTAGGCACTCCTGCATAGTAGCCATTTAGTCGCCCAAGAAAAATTGCATGATGGGCCACAGCCCTGACCGCCAGGTCGGGCCCTCGATACAGAGTAAATTAGCTCGTAAGCCAAACAAAAAGAAAATAAATAAACTATGAACTGGCTGATGTATGTAAATCCTACCAATCATAGACGCAAAGGAAAGTGGATAGGCCGTTTGGACTGAATTTATATGTACAGTACTGGACAAACTTCAGATCATGAATAATATATCCACGCCCACACCATCGCCCACGCAATTCCACATGGGCCACGGCGGAGGCCGCAACGCATGCAAGCGGTTGGGCAGTGAATAACTTCACCCTCTCGAAAAGTGTACCAGTAATAGCGAAATCGGCTTTCTTCCTCGGCCGGGCGTCATTCTATCCCGGTTTACACTCCTAGCCGACATGATAATGATCACCGTTGTCCACTTCCGTACCAGTAAAGATATATTAATTCCAAAAAAAAAAAATCCCAGAGCATTCGCCTCACCTTGTATAGGTGCAAAAGTTGGGAGCCATTTTCTCGAAATCCTTTACGCCGAACACCTCCTAATGCTGATGCTCATGGTATCAGGGGCGCCTGTTAAAAATGTTTGTTGAACAAGGCAGAGGTAGCTCCCCCTCCTCCTCAAGTGTGCCCCCCCAAAAACAGGCACATTTCCCCTTGCACCGCTACCGCATGCCTTGTGTTCAGGAATACTAATCTTATCTCCCTCATTCCCGCACGACTTGGATATTATTCTTCTTCTGTAGAACTCGCAAGCAGTCACCGGTCAGTAATCGGAGTATAAAAAAATAAAATGACAGCCAAAACCCAAATTCAATGACCTTAGCAAAAAAAGAGATGAAAAGGCCCTTCCTCCTCCACCTCCTCTTCTTCCCCCCAAATCTTCTCATTTTCTCAATCCACATCTCACATCCCACCTCCAGCCCAACCCGGGCCCCCTTCTACTCAATAAGAAAGCAAAAAGAAGAGAAAGAAAACCCCACTAACCTTCCACCCATCCAATTCATCCTGCTTCGCCTTGTACTGCTTCAGCAACTCATCCAGCACCTGCTTCAGTCCGTCCGAATTCGTCTTCAGCGGCGGGATCACATCCTTCACCGTCCGCTCAACGAGCACGCCGTTAATCATGCGGAAACATTTCCGGTCGCCCGGGAGGGGTTCGAGGGTGTCGATGACAAGTCTGGATGGGGAAGTAGAAAGATGAGGATGCGTGAGTAAGTATGTTATTTGGGGTTACTTGGGGGAGACAGAGGGAGGGGGTTTCGTCGCGTGAAACCAATCAATCAGGATGGTTTGCGGAGGGGGGAAGCGGGGTTGAGGAGAGTTTTGTAAAACTCACTTATGTTCTTCCGTCTCCTGTTCGATATCGCCGATTTTCTGCGCGAGTTGCTGAAGGGTTGTTTTGTAGTTTTGATATTGTGCTTGCAGCTCTGAATTTGTTTGTAGTGCGGGTTTGGTTTAAAGTTAGGAGAGTGTTTTTTTATACATATTTAATGCCCACACAGGCTAGGGGGTTCCGGAGAAAAAAAGTGATCGCTCGATAATTCTGGGATTGCTTAGCTTACCTTGCTGCCTCTTCGGATTTATCTGTTGAGTTGCCATTGTCTTCCAATATGGGAGGTGAGTCGTAATGTAGGTAGCCTTTCTCGTTGAGGAGCTGCGGGGACCTGATGGTGATGTTTTCCGCTTTTGGATTTGAGGCTCTCCGCAAATCGTCATGAGTCAGCTGGCAACAACACAAACTAAAAAGTAACAATTCACTCAGTGCAGCAAACCCAATGCACAATAAAACTACTCAGCCAAAAGACAATTCTAACCACCTGGAGCATGAGTTGTCCGAAGAAATCAACTGCCAAAATCGCAGCGGAAGAACAGTTGCTCATAAGTGTTTTAGAGGAAGAGACAGCGTTGCAAGTCCTGCCAGCAGTTCAAAGCTGCAAGTTAACTATATGAGCCATCTATCTCAAACTCTGCTTGCTCAAACGAAGCAATCATGATGCCTCGCCGACAATATCCAGTCTACGCGACATGATATCCAGCCTTCAGAAAGATCGAAGATTTCCCCTCATGCAATTTAGACAACCTTTCACTTCTCCCTGACACTGTATGCTGGAAGGAACCGGCCCTGCTCGATCCACCCAGTGTCCGGACCTATGAATTTTCACCATTGGATATATTCAGTGCTGTGCGCCTCACCGTGCAGGATTTATCTAATCACAATCACTGCCTCTATCTGAATGGCCAGCCCTCTTCAGAGGAGGAGCAGGATTGGAATGTCAGAAGAGCCCTCTTCTCATGAACTTGAAGGTGGCTACGTGCAACATTCACAACATCAGCTGGCTCATTGGTTCGAGTCAAACTGTATATCTCTTGAGAGCCTATGGAGTAGAGATCATGGCGCGAAGTGTTGCCATGCATACATACATCTTCCATATCTGTCTCCACGTACTCAACAACAAATATTTATTGGAGGATTCTGAGCACTGCAGCAAAGCCATGTTGAATTATCTTAATCATCACATTACTACTGTGTTAAAGAGCTGGGTACTATTTCTGCAAGATCTATCAGAGGATGCATTACGGACCCAGAGTTCTTATTCAGCCAGGCTTAGTTACTCTTCTTGGTGGTTTTGAAACAGGGCTATCACGGAAGGAAGCAGATTGCTATGGTAAAACTCGTACGAATGTACTCACTTCATGTTAAACACGATCATTGGATCAAATTTGCATAAGAGTATCTCAACTCTTTGTTTTTCTATTCAGTGAGAGTGGGCGTGTATCTCTTCTCTCCATTGCCATTTTTTTCATCCTTTTTCACTATCTGAACACCTCAATACTCTACAAATACAACGCTGAGTGCATTGCTTCAGAAACAGCTTCATGAATAGATTGACTCTTGTATATTTATACATCTAAATCCTCAAGACATTGCTAAGCGTGCAAGATGACTAGTTACTCTACCGTGTAGCATGATCTTGATTTTCGCTACCAGTATTTAAAAAAACTAGTTTCAAGTTCAGGAGGCGCATTTCCCAGCGAGGAATTTCGCTGTTGCAATATATTTTATTCCTCTGACAACATACATATTAGCCCCCGCGTAATTGGTTTATTATTATCCGGGTACCTCAGCGGTTGAAGCGCGAGAAAATCGGCCAATCACGCCCTATCTCGACACATTAGAACTGAAGCCTGATGGCCAGAAGGCTAGAAATATACTGTATCAAGACACAGTGAGGGAGGGATATTGTAAGCTTACAGATAACAATGTCTGTGGAGATACGCAAAAGGAACACAGCAGTTTGCTGCGACCATACCGCCCCCTCCTTCGCCCCGTATGTCTGGTCCCAAGCTGGAGGTTAATACAACCCCACCCACAGCGATCTTTCCGCGAAGTTTCTCTTGCTTAACCTTCGGCATGTTGAATTGTGAAAAGTTCACTGCAGCATCACACTTCCCAATCACGGCGGGTTGGTTTTGTCGAAGTCGGGGTTTCGACCAGTTCGAATTGGAAACGGGTGTGCGAGGACGTCTTATTCTCATTTGCTGTCAGGGCCGGGCTGCTGGGGGGGCCAGTTAAGATTGAAATCACAGAGAATTGGAAATATGCAGCCCGCCTCCTGCAGTTCGATTGGTGACGAGAGGTCATTGTTGTTGCCGTCTTCACAATTGGACATGGCATACCTTCGCGGGGCGAAGAAGAGTGTCCCGGGCGCGCGGGGGAGGGTAATAATGTGATAATAACATCAAACACCGGTTCGCACAGTTATATCACAAAGGCTGCATCCACGTCGTGTCCTGGAAATAATCCGACATGCCCGGCTCATGCAGGTATAGTTCACGCCATTCGTCTTCCATGTCCGTCAGGTCCTCCGTCACAATTGGCCTGACTTGCTCGGAGTCACCGAATGAGAAGAGCTGCCGCCAATCCGCTGGCCCGCCGGGTTCGTTCGTCGTCTGATTTGTTACTTCGATGTGGTCGACGGCGGCAGGTTGCTGGGATGGCACGGATGAAGGAGAGGGTTTGATCACACGGTCCTCGATCGGGGGTCCGGTGGGTGACCAGACATTATTGTTAAGATGTGATGGGGCTGGTAGTTGATCTGTGCCTGGGCTGGGTTGCTCTGAGTATTTCTGTTGGTGATCTGAGAGAGGGCTTGGGTTGTCCGAGTATTTGCGGTGCTGGTGCTGGTGCTGGTGATCCGCATCCCTCGATTTGTAGGTGGAGTCCCGTATCTTGACATCCTGGATGTCACGCTGCAGGCGTTTTGAACTCTCAAATAGGCGCAGGATTGTTGCCGCGTTGAGCCAGTATTCCGCGTGAATGCGAAGGGAGGCGAGCGTTGAATCAAATCGACGAAGGCCATTGATGGCCAATACAGGGTTTGAAAACCGGAGTTCTACCCGTACTTGAATCATCGCTGTGAACAGGGCATTCACTGATGAAATCCACAAATACTTGAGCCGATCCTTCTCTCTGAGATCCTCGAAGATAGAGACAATTACGCCTGCAGCTGCACTGCATATCTCAGCATCGTTGGGCGCGTAATCATCCGAATACGCCGAAGCCCGAGGGTGAGGGCGGTGAAGCAAAATCAGGAAATTGTTATAGGTCAGATGGAGCAAAGCGGGCCACGAACCGGAGTCTGCGGTTGACATCCGAACTGAATCTGGGAGCATCAGCGACCAATTCGCGAGTGCTCTATCTGCCTCGTTAAGAACGGCCTTGCGCCGTTCAGGACTAACTCGTAGCCCAAATCTTTCTTTCATGATGAAGGATATCATAGTGCAAAGCTCGGTATAGTGTATCACATAATCAATTTGAACCCGGCTTCCACAATCTTCGAAATCTGCCGCAGTAAGAGGCTCAACATCAGAATCTTCTAAGTTTCTGTTGACTTGTTTACCCGTGGTTAGCTATCCATTCCCCATATCGGAAAACCTGAAGGGTAGGGCATGGAGTAAATTTGGGTACGTACACAGCCTGTGGTCTTCCATATAACAACGATACCATGACGTCGAACTGAACTAATATCCACCAAACCCTCCGCCACATGCGCTTATCAGTCGATACCATCCTGCTAGACCCCGCATTGCGGTGCATTCCCAGGCCTGTTGCGATTCTGGCCGCTACTCCAACCCAGTAGTGAGAGTTCGCAGAGACGTCATCGTCCACAGGATCGGAGTACCAGGTGAGTAGAAGAGCTGCCTGCACGAGAATATCCCGATTCCGCTCCACGCGCGCGTCGAATAGGATCTTAGCCCGGCGGAAAAATGCCGTCTTGAGAGAATCACGTTGTGAGCGTGGGCGTGAGACATGGGCACCAACAAGGAGGATGGTCTGAAGCAGTAATAGCGAAGGAGGATCTGAAGGGTCTCGGCCTTTGTATTGTGCCATAAATACGTCTTCGTCGACTATAGGACAGCCTGGGTTGACATGGGTGAAGTACGCATCCACCAACTCATCTGCAAGCTGCTGGTCGGGAAGGACAAAGGCTTCCCGAGGAATATGCTCCAGGCTATTCTTCATGCAGTGTTTTGATATTTCATTTGCTGGGAAATGGTAAACCTGATCGTTTCGGTCGCTGTGCTGTTGCCGGAACAGAAAGTTTATGTTGGATACATCCTGGCCAACGTATATAACTCTGACGCCCGGCTGGATAGAAAGATGGTGGTCTTCCTCATCCAGGATTTGGACCAGACGTCTTTCAAGCTGGCGGGTGTCATTTTCATCGCCGTGTGAGTCAGGAGCAAACCCTTCCAGAAAGGGCTGCGGTGCTGGAGGCTTGATATCGGGCCCACTTAGTTTTGTTGAAGGGATATCCGGTGAGGTTGGAGATGCAGACTGCAGCGGCTTGCTCTGGGGAGGGTTTGATGCCGCAATGGCCGCTGCACTATTTGCCGGAGGTAAAGGGGCACATCGAATAGGGATCGGATGTCGAAGGGACCGAGAGAGCGTCCGTTTCTTCTTCTCGTGAATGCGGCAATCGGTCTTCCCCGAGGAACGGCAATTGGAGCAGGGTATCCCAACATTCCGCGCATCACAGCGGACTTTCCTTTGGTGGCAATGGACACACGCAGCGGGGCCTGAGCAGGGTGTCAGTTGGGATAATAAGTAACCTGAGGGAAGATACACAGCGCGAAAGACCCGGCATAGGGAGAAATGCCGTTCGGTGTTCTGAACGAATAGGAGGGATTGAAGGTAATAAGGGGGGGGGGGACCGTTTTCCCACTTACGCTTGCGCTTCAGCAACCCCTCAGCAGCAGCTTGTGGTTTGTCGTCGTTGGATGACATGATGGGAACGCGGGCAATGGCTCAGCTAGCTACACGGCCCGAAATAGTATTATATCCCTCCCAGTTATCAATCTATAATTCAGCCAGTCCACGGGTCCCTTCCATCGTCACTGACATTGCGAGAGGAAGGAAAATAATGACACAAAATAAAATGTTGCCCCAGCAGATTCCAGGCTCCGCAGTCTGGAGCAGCTAACTTATAAGGGTCTCACGTGGACTGCTGATAAGGATTTCTAATTGGGGTAGAAGCTGTCTCGCAGGCCCTGCAGCGGGCTGGATCTTCTCCACCCCCGGCGTCACTTTAGTCCGGAGCGACGGCTGCCAGTCGGGTCCGAGCGATTCCCGTGGCTAAAGCGGTGGGGAACTCTGGGGAGAAAAGGAAGAACTTGGAAGAAACAAAGCTGGGGGAAGAAAGTATGGAGCTGCAATAATAAGAATATCAAAGTCGCAGACTCTCGCAGACAGGGGCAAGGAACATCAATCTTTCGATTTCTGGTTCTGGAACTTTGATCGATTGCATTTTCCTGTTCCCAGGGCCCATTCTTGTTGGCCCCGGATCCAGCATTGTCCAGGCCGGACCGGGACCTTGGTGTGTGTGTGTGTGCCTGGAGCTTAATAAAAAATACAACATCTTTATCAGCATTATGCCTCCAACCTTGCTCTTCCTGTATCTGATGATATATACTAAAAGAATTGAATAATGTCCCCCTTGATCGTTTGTAGCCTCGTTATGTATACATAGTCACGGTGGCAGACAGGGGAAGGTGAAGATATCTGCCGAAGATGGCCATGCCCAACCTTTTCTAAGCGACTCGTGTTTCTCTGCTGAACGCTTCTTCGATTCTTCATCCCACCACAGTCTATCCGAAGGCGGTATCTGGCATTGGGTGCAGGTGGGTGGGGGAGGCTACATATCCTTATCCTGAATCATAATACACATTTGCCTCTAATCACTCCTCACTCCGCCATCCTCCACAATTTCAGAACAAACCCAGCCAAGCCCCGTAGTGGGGTCAACATGAGCTCAAGCCAGGTGGACGCAGCCCAGGCTGGAACTTACATAGTACTCTCCATAGCCAACAAGCGTCTGCTGATCAGGGAGAATGCATTAGAAAAAGAGTTCCGTGGATAGACAATGCAAGCCCCCATGTGCTATGTCCCAAACCCCCTTGATTAAAAAAAAAAAAAGAGAATTGCTTTTATAATTTTATCATTCTTGTGGCCAATGTGGTGCAGCAGGCAGATGCGATGCGGGATGCTCCAACGGGTGTGCGTTCTACGGTTTGGTGTTTGGTGGGATGGCGGATGGGAAAAAGAAAAAATCTCCCCGCCTCCAATTGGCAATGGCCTTGGTTTCCCCCGTATCTCCACGCAAGCATTACGTTGAAATACTGGTTGACTCATGGGGCCAGTCTCGGGCTATTATTAATTGAAACTCATTAGGCCCATGGAAACCGAAAACCCCATCCCAACTCCATGACTCCATGGGCGATTCTATTCCGCCCTCCGAGGTTAGCCATGTGCTAACGATGGTTTCCTTGGGACCGGCAGCATTGAAGTTTCATCCCGAATCGATGATTGGTGTCCTGCTGGTTCCAAGAAGGTACCTGGGTAAGTTATCTGCTCGCGAACGCCCCATTATTGATATGTGGATGGTCAACGTCAATTGACGACCGATTGGGCAGGGCGGGAGGGAGGCTTTGGACTAAGCTTTATTCAGTGCGCTGAATTTGAGCAACAGGAATTCAAGATAAAAAAAAAAAAAAAACTGGCGCCGTAGTGCGGGAACAATTGCCAAATCCATGCTGACCAAGGCCAAGCAAACGCAGACGCTAGGGAATGGTGCCATCGTGCAGGGTGCAGGGTGCAGGGCGAGGATGAAAGAATGTCGTCAATGTTGAGCCCACTTTTTTAGAGCCGGGGTCAACTCTTCGCAGGCCATCTTAAACACCGAGGTGCCCTCGCCCTAATTTTACCTAGGGAGGTGAGTCAATAACGATGAGGATTAGACATGAATTGGATGATTAGGGACTTGGCTACTCAAGGGTAGGACAGGAACCTGAAAATCGCCATGATCCAGCGATCTCGAGATGGACGTGGGGACCGTCGATGGCGCAAATGTTCATTGGCCAATGCAAAACGTGCCGACGATGCATGCATGCACACGCCCTTTGCCTGCAGTGTTTGGCTCGGTTTGTTGCCAAGCCCGCCAGCGATAAGCCCTTGCCCCTCCCCGGTCGCTTTTTCGGAGTTTAAATTATTTTTAATTTTTATACAGATTAAGAAGAAGCGTTTCTCCTTGAACTGTCCCCCTAGCATAAGGCTTCACTGATAAGATAGCTACAGTTTCATTATTTATTAGCTGTGCCACAAAGCGGAATACCAGTTCCGCGACAAAGCTCCCCCGCACTCCATCACCAAAATATCTTCCACTCCCCGCGCCCTCCGACCCATACCTGCGCCCCGCCCCCTCGCCAGGAACGAAGAAAACCCCTCGCATGCCCACAATTCTTTTGTGAAGATCTAACTTATTAACTTCTTCTCACCAGACCCGGGTTCCCCATAAGTCACAAACCAAATAGAAATATTAAAAATAAAATAAAATAACGAAACGAAACGAAACGGAACACGAACCCATTATTCCCACTGAGGCAAATCTTCTCCATCGGCCCGATTGAACCGACCTCCAAAGCAAAGCAAAGCAAAGCAAAGCAAAGCAACCATGCCTCCCCCAGCTGCAACTGACGCTCATGCTCTGAAAAATGGAACGCCAGACGCGCCATTGACAGTCGAGGGCGTTCCCGCCCTGCGGGTGAAGGGTGAGATGCCAACTGGCGTCGCCGCTTTCTCCACTAGCAATATGTTCAAGAGTGCTGTGAGTCAAAAAAGCCGTTTTTATATATCTATTTCGTAGATCGATGTGATCCCAATGGGGCAAAAAAAAAATTTGAGGGGGGAGCGGAGGGGAATCTGCAGCACCCAAAATAGCTCCAGGCTGGATCTTCAAAAAGATATGGGATGAATCGAAAGACGTCTGCATACATGCAAATGCGCAATTCTCAATGACTAATGTCTGGGAAATTTATTTCCTCCTTTTCCATAGGCGTGCTTCACTAAGCCGAAGGCGAAACGCTTCGATCGTGAGTTTTGTGCTGTGCTATATTGCTTGCCTGGCCCAGGGCAGTGGAGTTTGTAGGATTAACATGGTGTTTGTTTTATTCTACGTGTAGATCTTCTATCCACTGAAAGCAAAGCGCGAAAGGTAAGCTCGATGCAGCCCCTGTTGTTTGTTTGGACGTGTGAAGACGGTGCATGAGCATGCATGATCTTAAATAATGTTTTAACTTGGGGAACGGGGAATAGGGCTCGTCATTGAAACAAGCTGCGCAATATCTCAAGAAACCAGGTATGGTCGCTCGAATAAAGTCTACTATGTTATGCGCATTTCCCCCCCATCGGCTGAAAAGCAGAGTGGTGTTGTATCTCATATTTTCAATCCAGGCCTGATTTCACTGGGCGGCGGTCTTCCATCATGCGAATATTTCCCCTTCGAATCCATCTCCATGAAAGTTCCTACCCCGCCGCATTTCTCGGAAGAGGATACGGTTAAGACGGGACAGGTTATCACTGCTGGGAAATATGATATACGGAATGGGAAGAGCGAATATGGTATGTTATTTTTATAAAAACCCCCTTTGCAACCATATGGATACAACTCGCCCTCATTGGTGTGGTTCCTAGACTGACTCTGGTTGTTTCTCTCTTTCCTTTTTCTTTTTCTTAAAAGATTTGGAGATAGCTCTGAACTACGGCCAGTCAAATGGTGCAGCCCAGATGTTACGGTTTGTAACTGAACATACGGAGGTAGGAAATTCGCGAGATCCCAAGGGGGATGCATGGAAAACTGGTTACACACAAGAAGCTAAATCCTATAATAGATAGTCCATAACCCTCCATACGCTGACTGGGAGTGCTGTCTCTCCGCCGGAAGCACCTCAGCCTGGGACATGGCATTGCGCATGTTCTGTGAGCGGGGGGACTACATCATCACGGAAGAGTATACCTTCGCCACAGCCCTGGAGGCAGCAGCACCCTTGGGCATCCGCGCAGCCGCCGCCAAAATGGATGACCAAGGCCTCCTCCCCGAATCGCTCGACGAGCTGATGACCGGCTGGGACGAGGCCGCAAGGGGCGCCCGCAAGCCTCACCTTCTCTACATCATTCCGTCCGGCCAGAACCCAACCGGCTCCACCCACAGTGCTGAGCGGAGAAAGGAAGTGTACAAGGTTGCGCAGAAGCATGATATTTTCATCGTCGAGGACGAGCCGTACTATTTCCTGCAAATGCAGCCGTATAAGGGCGCGGGGACCCCGCCTGACCCACCACCTGCTAACCACGAGGAGTTTTTGAAGACCCTGATCCCATCCTATCTGAGCATTGATGTTGACGGGCGTGTCTTGCGGCTGGAATCGTTCTCGAAAGTCATCTCGCCCGGGTCTAGAACGGGTTGGGTTGTCGGCTCGGGACAGATTGTCGAGCGCTATAATCGACATTCCGAGGTGTCCACGCAGAACCCCAGCGGCATGTCGCAGATTATCCTCTTCAAGCTCCTAGACGAGGGCTGGGGACATAAGGGGTATCTTGATTGGTTGGTCAATATTCGAATGTCGTATACTGCTCGGAGGAATAGCATGTTGGAGGCTTGCGAGAAGTATCTTCCGAAAAGTGTGGCGAGTTGGAATCCCCCGGCTGCCGGGATGTTTGTAAGTTCAAGCCGCCTCTCAAACAAACTCCCCTCCCCGCAGTTATAAAAAGAGCTGTATCAGGGCAATAACTAACGATGTTCCCCACCCCCTTCCCTCCCAAACAGCATTGGATCAAGATAGACTGGCGCAAACACCCTGGTGCCCGCGACGGCAAAGACCACGCCGCCATCGAGCACTCCATCTTCAAAGCTTCCATTGCGGAGGGGGCGCTTGTCTCTGCCGGCAGCTGGTTTGTAGCAGACCGCTCCATCCCGGAGACAGACATGTTCTTCCGGGCCACCTATGCTGCGGCTCCTAGCGACATGATCGACGAAGCTATCAGGCGGTTCGGCATTGCGTTGAGGACTGAGTTTCAGTTGGAATAAATGTGGCCTGGCCTGTCTCAGACGTTCCTCGGCATTTGGTTAAGCGTGAGGATGCAGGTTGAATGAACTCTTCCATTTTTCTTTTTGCTTTTTGCTTATTCGTCATAGAAAGCAGGTGTAACTAGAGAAATGGATTATTTTTTTACACTTTGGAATAGGATAGTGCCCTTTTCTAGACAATATGACATGGGCTTCATTACCAGATGAATTGCTGAAAATGGTCGTAAGTGTCAATAAGAATGATTCTCTGTGATTACCAGCACTTTTTAATATTGTAGAACAACAGATGCATGTTTTCTCATAAGAAGTCTGATCGCAATTTAGTCCACCTGAAGCATCTTAAAACAAAGAAACAGAAAGAAGGAATAAACAAGAAAAACAATCCCCTTGCAACGAAGAAAAAACTACTGTACTGTACATGACATTCAAACCACCAATATCCCACAAGTTAACCACCAAAAAACTCCCCCCGCCAAGCCTGCCCTCTCCCCCCCCCCTTCCACCCCTCAAGCATCAGCTCGCTTCCCCCCCTCCCCCCCGCCCTGCTTACCCAAACCGGTAGCATCCCGCACAGTCCCGCCCAACCCCTTCACGGTATCGCCCACGCCCTCAGACACGTCCCCCGCCGTACTTCCCAGCCCTTTCCCCGCCGCCCCGACGGTCTCGCCGGCTGTGTTCAGGGTGCCGCCTACTAGTCCTCCGGCGGTTTTAGTCACGCCGCCTACGGCATTGCCGATGCCGCCCAGGAGACCGCCGCCGCCACCGCTATTGTTGTTGGTTTGTTGGTTTTGGGTGCGGTCGGTCATTTTGGAGGGTGATTGTTTGGTGAAGGGTATAACGGTTGTTTTATATATGTGTTTCTTGTTTGGAGGGTAGGGTGGGGTGGGTATTGTTATGTTCAGGATGTGAGGTGAGTATGTGTTGTGTGCTCTTTCAAGTACCTAGGTAGGAAACGAGGAGATATATACGATATATAGCTTGGTTTCAGAAAGGAAATCTGCAAGTATAAGATATGAGGGAAACAGTAGTTAATTAGCCAGCTCAGAGCTAGGCGGGGTGCCATTTTCTTTTTATATAACTGCATAACCATGATGGACAAGCAACAGAAATGATGCTTCTACGACGTCATGAAATCGACAATGGATGGTGCCTAGTTCAACTAGTTATCCGTTGTGGCGATAGGAGTACATTCGAGAGTAACATAATTTCACTGCCCATTGCAGGCTCACCAAATAGATATCAGAACAATTGGGACTGTCTTTTGTAGGTAGCTGATATCCAACAGCAGGATGAATGTTGTCAAAAACCGGGATGCAGATGACGTTGGGCATGATCGCCCCGGTAGCACGCTAACTAAATTTGGGAGCCAAGCAACGGCTCGGAACTAACCAAGTCGGGGCAATTACCCCGGGCGGCGGGGCGGATGAGGAATCCTGGCAGTTTCGGATTAACTGACGGCCGATGGGTCTACAGGAAGTCGGGCGTTAAGGGGGAACGGGAAGAGCAGACCGGGACAACACATTATATGCTTCATTTATCTTCTCCGCAAGGGGTGGATTTTGCGTTAATTCCAAACACGGGTTAACTTAAGTTAGGTGGAAGGAGGAGGGAAGATTATTCTGGAGTTGTTATTTCGTTTTCTTTATGTTTCAGCTCACCTTTTTTTTTTGAATTTTTTGAATTTTTTTTCTTCTTCAACTTTTCAATCTGGTAAGTCTATAGCTATATACCTATAGGTATTCCGCACTGCACTGCTCTTAGTACGCAAATGTACTCATTTTTGATACCCTCTGTACATTTTGCAGACTGTGTTTCCCGGTTTTGTATGTATGTTGGCAAAGTTCAGCATACGGTTCTCATATTCTCATGTTATATTCGCCCGGGTGCAATGATCAGGTCCCGAGCTGGTTTTGTAGAGTTTCAAGTTTACGCTCATCGCTGACTGTTCCGGTGCTTATCAGATCCCCAGCCCTCCGAATATTGGGCTATTGGGCTATCATATATCCCTTATTCCATCGCCTCCTAAACTAGAGGTTTGATTCGCAAGCTCTGTTGTTGCGACTGGAATCTAAGCCCTTATTCTCCCAGCGTCTCTGAGTGGAGTAGAGACGGTTTGTCTGTCCTTGTACTGTACTTCTGGCATATTGCTCCCTTGACCAGCCCATGAGAGGAGCATTGAGCCACAAGTAAAACAAAGAGTATCCTGCATTCACTACCAGGCACATCCAGTTCACAGCTATCAATTATCCTTTTGCTATTTTCCTCAGCAGAGTACAGGATTACCCTTGGAACACAAAAATAACATCATTTCATTGATTCTATTTTGTTTATTCTAGCACGACGCCTGAGCAGCATGCATTCTAGACTGTTCCGGAGCTCGTAACTTTTCAATCAGTCTGCTGTCTGAATCTAGGTAAATATCCATTCTCCCCTGTTCTCAGGCCTCTCAGGCCTCTCAGGCATACTTTCAACTATATTTGAATAACTGTTTCAAAGGGTTAAATATTTAGCTGTAATAGGACCTCCTAAAGAGAAAGCCCGAGAAGAAGCTACATCCTGTAAAGAACGAGCCTACATAAATGGCGGCGCGTTGAGCAGACGGAATTCGCGGAGATATTACTTACCTAGGTAGACAGCTCTATCTACCACAACAGAGCTCAACTCCGGCGGCCCCGTAAGTGTTGTTTATTTACTTCATCTTCCCCAAACCCTCTTTTTCGTCTCTATCCTCCTTCTGCCTACTTGTCTTCGTCAAGCACTCATGACGCCCTTTCTCATGGCCGTTTCTTGTTGTGTGCGTGATTTCCTACGCTCGCACTGTCGTATGTCGCGTTGCTCACCAGAATGGCGCCTCCAACTAGCCGTGAGCGACGAAATGCCTGCTACGGGTTCGGCTTTGCTCCTGTCTATATTCCTTATATTTTTCATCATTTCCTCCTTCTGTGTGTTGGTGAACGAACTGACCTCTCTGCTGCGTTTAGGGATCAATTCCAGCCTATCCTTACTCGCGGATTAAACAGCAGCCAACGAGATATCCGTGCAGCAAGCGCGTATTTTCACTCTGACGCTGTCGATCAATCGTGTGGCACTGACTCAGCAAGGGGTTCAGACGTTTCTAGCGTTTGTCCAGGGGGGTTTGAGGACTCGCAGCCGCAACCTGGAGAGGGTTTAGCTCGCTCGAAATCTAATTCATCAAGCTCCTGGGAAGACGATATCGTCCCTGAGAGTGAATACCCCGAGGCAGACAATCCTGAACCTGCAACTGACCCCTCAGACGACTATCAGCAGCCTTCTGGTCTAGCTTTTTCTGACGACCATATCGATTCTGTTTTAGGTCTTTGGGAAGAAAGATCAGAAAGGTAGAATATAGAACCTTTTATTCACTTAAACGGCCTGGCGAATTATTAGCTGACTTAATTTCAAACGCAGTCCCGCGAAAAGTCATATCTCGTCTGCTGTCGAGACTTTTCCACCACTTGAATCGGAATCGAATCACCTAGGACTTTACGAAGCCAACTTAAGCGGTAACAAGTTACCGTCTTTCGGCACTGGTCCCACCTCATCTTTTTCGTCTAGTGCCCCTAAAACGCCACAAAGGCCCCCATCTCCCTCAGATACACTCCATCTATCTGATTATTCCCCTAGCTCTCCAGTTTCGCAGGCCAACTTTTCGAATTCATCAACCTTCTTCCGACATCGGGCTCTATCCCAGCAAACTGTTTACGGCTGCCCCCAACTTACTAGCCAGTCGTTTGAAGACCAGCATAATCCATCTCCAGACGTATATAAAATCTGCCTTGATACTCCACACCAGTCTAAGTCATTGAAAAGAAGGCCTTTCCTGGATTTCTCCTCGCCTCATCAATCCTTTAGCTCGGAGAACCAACCTCCTGAACGGCCGTGTGACCTTACAGACCCAGATAAACGTCTCAAGCCAAACTCAAAACGTAATCGAGGAAAAACCCCCTTGCCAAGCGCACACGATTTCGAAACACTCAACGCACGAAATCGTTTTGATCCGTTGAGCTTTATCCAGGGAAAAGAAAGTAGAAATAGCAATCCATCGGAGAGCCCCCTTGCCTCACCACAATCGGCGCTCAGCCCATCGTATGAAAAGTTTCCCGATTTTCCTACCGGTCCTTCGAGTACCCACAGTGGAGATACTGTCGACAATAACGACCCCATCGAAAAATACTCTATCCCATATTCAGAGTTACCTCTCCAGTCTGCCTCAATAAACAGAAAGCCCAGGCGAAGCCTACGTCTTGCCGTGTCCCTGAAAAGAATTCTCACCCCAAAGCACAAGACTGCCAGCAACGACGAGCGTACCTCCCCTGTCCTGCCAACCCAGAGGAGCGAATCTACTACTGCCGCCGAAGCAGCGTGGTTTGAAGAGGTTATCCAACAACTACAGGACGAGTGCACGGAGCAGGAAAGGTACCGTGACACCATGGGTTCACGACATCTTGACCCGTCATCAGCCATGGTGGCTCTCACCAAACAAAAGGCCGACGCCATGCGATTGGCACGGGAACAAGGCGCTGCTGTCAAGGAAATGTGTCGAAGAGCGAAAACAGAAATGCCCCCGTATCAATTTGAGGAGCTTATTGGAAAAGGGGCTTATGGAAGAGTGTATAAAGGGTCTGTTATCCTGCTTTAGTTCTGACCAGCTCTTTCATCTATCTACTTCTTGGTTCTTTGGATTTACTTTTACTGACTCTGCTTATTTATTTAATATATATAGTCGCCAACTTTCAACACAGAAACTCGTCGCGATTAAGGTGCTAGAAATAGATACACTGGATTATAAAACTGTGCGAGATTTTAGAGACGAGTCCATCAAGGACTTTATACGCGAAACGAATATCATGAAACAGGTCAAGGATGCTGGGGCGAAGAATATCAACATGCTTATCGAAGCTTTCTCGATTCATTCCCAGCTTTGGCTTATCTGCGAGCATTGTCCCGGTGGAAGCGTTAAGACTCTGGTATATGCTTGATCTTTCTCTCCCTCCCTCCCTCGGGCTTAATCTGTAACACCCGAGCTTATACCCGGACGTGAGTACTAATAGAGGTATTAGATGCGAGCAACTGGTGATAAGCTGGAGGAGCGGTTCATAATTCCAATTGCAAGGGAGCTAGCGGAAGGTCTCAGGGCTATTCATGACGCTGGCATTATTCATCGCGATGTCAAAGGTTTGGACAGAGTCTTCTTTCAGTCATGCAGCATTGAATCGTGAAACTAATGATTGGGTCCACAGCTGCCAATGTCTTGATTCACGAGGAAGGTCATTTACAGATCTGTGACTTCGGCGTTGCTGGAGTCCTCCAGAGCAAGGTAGACAAGCGCTCTACCTGGATTGGGACTCCACACTGGATGCCGCCTGAGATGTTTCCGAACAGGGCAGGACCCGAGACGCATCAATACGGAAGCGAGGTGAGTTGGTCCTACTGGTTGGTTTTGGGTTATTCAGGCTAATATTAGCTTGTCTAGATTGATGTTTGGGCATATGGCTGCACCCTATTTGAGTGTGCTACGGGCAATCCGCCAAATGCAACTCTGAGAGAGCGGATGCAAATTGGGCGTCAACTTAACAGATTCCCTCCGAAGCTAGAGGGAGATAGGTTTTCAGATAACCTGCGTTCATTAGTGGCATTTTCACTCGATTCGGATCCCAAAGTGCGCCCTACTATGCAAAATATCCTGCAACACCCCTACATCGCTGACTCTATGGAATCCCACCCAACCGCTTCCTTAAGTGAACTAGTGAAGATATATTATCAATGGGCTCAACGTGGTGGTCAAAGAATATCGCTATTCAACCCTGGAGGCGCTGCTCCTGCTGAGTTTCCGGAGGAAGATCCTTTAGATAGCGAGGACTGGAATTTCAGCACCACGGATGGATTTGAGCGGCGATTCTCCCTGATCGACCTGGATCAACTTTCGGCATCGTTAGCAGATCTTGAGAATGAGATGGTACCAACCGTACCCGAGCCGTCTAGCGACTACTTTGACGAAAATAAGGATACCGAGTTGAGCGCACAGGACAAAGCCAACTTCGACGAGCGGGTCAAAAGAGGCGCCGCTGCTATGGAAGGTCTTTTTAATGAAGAGAAACCGGGTTATAAATATGAGACCAAAAACGACTTTGTCCCCATTCAGCCAGAGCAGCGATTCTCCTCTGATCTCCCTCTCCGAACAGACACCGATAGGTCCTCGGTTACGTCTACCTTCATTGACATCAACCTTGGAGTCTTCGACTCTGCGCACTACGCGGCAGGCTCAGCTTCCAACCATCCTCCATTCCAACTTGCCGATGCAGATACAATTCGTGCAAACCGGTCCAGCAGCAGACTCATGCGGAATTCAACTACAAGCAGTGACTCTGGCGAATTCCAACCACAGCGCGGACCGCGACCCCCAACCATGGAATGGACTTTCCCCTCCACTATGCCGACTGGTACAGATGCCGCCAGCCACGACGACGAGCCCGGCCCGGACGTTGAGCAACCACATGAGGAGAAGCGGGATACCCGAGCATGGACCTTCCCAATCATGACCCCAGAAGAGGAAGCCCCGCACGAAGAGCCCAACGAATGGGCTGATGGTGGGAACGCTTCATCGCGCCATATCGAACCCGACGACGAAATGACAATGAAATATCCCCCGCTCCGGCGTCCAGCATACTCACAGCCTCCTTCTGACGGGCCCCCAGACTCTCGACCCTCAACCGCAACATCCACCCAGTCAACTATGTCAGACGCGGATAACGACCCCTTCCGATTCGACAGACCCGTCACCCCTCCGGGCGAGGGCGACGATGTGGTGGTAGATGATCTACAGAGTGACTTTTACACCACGTCGTCCTCCCTAGATCCATTCCCCTCCATCACCGACTCCGTCATTTACACCGACTTCGACGAAGGCACGCACCGCTCGGTACACAGCTACTCGGAATTCCACGAGCCGTACCATGAGGACAACACAGCTAGCGGGGAGGGCGCGTTTGAGGGTCCTGGGGGCCAGAATGGTAGGGCAGATGGTGCTGATACTTACGCTAATGGCCATGGTGATGGCACTGGTGTTGGTGACGACGATGATAACGAAACAGAAAGAAAATCTGTTATAGAGTCGGACATGGCACACCTGTCTTTCCCAATGCCTGTCCCGCCGAGCATGGAGAGTCTGATGCAGGGCGCGAGTGATGAGGTTGTTGAGCAAGAGCTGGATCGACTTTTGGGAGATTTCCTGGACGGTCTGGCGGTTACCGGGGAAGCGCTTGTGAGGACGGATGTAGGGAGGGGTAGGTGGGGTGGCGCTGGTGACAGTAGCGATGGGAGCTTTAGAGGCAGTCGAGCGGAGCAGGGGCAGGAATCAGAGACGGATGATTGAAGCGATGGGTGGTATTTCTTTTTTGAATGCGATTTTTGCCGAACCTGAACCTTCCGGCAATGTTTTTCTTCTACTTGAAATATTTCGTCTTGTGTTCTCACTTTGTTCTAAATTTTTCTACGATTTGATGGGATACCTCCTGGGGTTACGAGGAAGGGCATGCATGATTTGTTTCATCGAGCCAACAAACGGCGTTTTCAATATGTGCAGGATGCCTATGTTCACTGTTCACTGCTAGCGATGGATGGATGATGTGGGATGTTTTTACTTTTTTCGGTTTATTTCGATTCAGGGAAGAATTGGCCTTCTCTTTTGCCCTGTGCGATGATTTTGAGCACCACTGTTCATCCGCCTTCCAGATGGGGTA
Source organism: Blastomyces parvus (assembly GCA_002572885.1). Taxonomy (NCBI): domain Eukaryota; kingdom Fungi; phylum Ascomycota; class Eurotiomycetes; order Onygenales; family Ajellomycetaceae; genus Blastomyces; species Blastomyces parvus. Next base: position 214,654 of record PDNC01000005.1, read on the forward strand.
GGAGTACGGAGCACTTCGGATTGAGACGAGCAGCTTGAAATGGGAAATCAATAAAAGTGAGACGGGAGAGGAGAAAGGAAAACGAGAGGAAAGGGATTAACTTAGGAGTTAGTGGTCTACTCTAGATGCAAGAATACCAATTGACTACTTTCATAAATATGAATGATGACTTTGTGTGTCTTGGTTCATAATAATAGGTTTGCGCTATGGTGGGAATTAAGCTTCCTGCAAGGCTGCTGCAACATGGCCAATACTCGTGGCCCCACCCACTATATCCTATCCCGGGGTAGCCTATATGGAGTAGATAGAACAGATTTGACGCCCATCGCCAGGCTGCACCAAAGGCAAAGGGAGAAAATGTCAGTCGTTAATTCTGTTCCGAGAGCCTCAAAGAAGAAATCACAAGGAAAAACATACTTCCGCTGCCGTAGCCCAAATAAATCTTCTGACGGCCAAAGCTCAAGACATGACTGCGCTCATGAACTCAACTTGGTCTTCGCCGGATTTATCCCCCTTTTCTTTGACGAAGGGCAGGCAGAAAAACGGCCTTTAGGGCCTAATGTCTAGTCTACTTCGGTGGTCCCGGCGACTGGTTCCCCTTCTACCGTCACCGACCAGACAATTTCCCTTATCAGGGTTCCAGACTCTCAGCAGCGCAGAGAAGGTCGAAGAAGAAAACTTTGAATGGTATTCTCCCGATGACTTCTACCCGGTTCGCATTGGAGATGTCTTTCATTCAAAATATCAAGTTGTCGGCAAGCTTGGATATGGACCATGTTCGACCGTGTGGCTTTGTCGGGATTTGCAGTAAGTCTGGTTTGTTTGAAAGCTGTCATTTTAGCTTCTCACCGATCTATCATTAGGGGCCACCAGTATGTTGCTATGAAAGTTTGCGAGCGAGATTCTACCCAGGCCCGAAGAGAGCTAGATGTATACAACCAGTTGAACCTGATCGTGACTGAGAATATTGGATCTACTCTTGTGCGTACTGCGCTGGATCATTTTGACATCAGTACACCCAAAGGCGATCACCTATGCCTTATTCATAAACCCCTCAGCATGAGTCTGTCTGAACTGAGGGCGAGAGCACCATCTCGGAAATTCCCGGAAGATCTTTTAAAGCCCATCTTACTTCACATCTTTCATGCTCTCGACTTCCTACATAGTGAAGCTCGGGTCATTCATACTGGTTTGGGCCTCCATGCCTTTCCAAAAGTCCTTGTCTTATGCACTAACCTGTCACTTTAGATATTCAAGAGAAGAATATTCTGTTGGCAGTTGAAGATGAAACAATCCTGTCTACTTTTGAAAAGAATGAACTAGAAAACCCTAGCCCTCGAAAGATTGATGGTGAGAGAATAATCTATCAATCCCGCAAACTACCTGTTCCGAAGATCCACGGGCGCCCTGTACTATGTGACTTCGGCGAGGCTCGTACTGGTTCAACAACATATCATGAAGATATTCAACCTTACTTGTACCGGGCTCCTGAGGTGTTACTGCGGATGAAGTGGGATGACAAGGTGGATATTTGGAATGTCGGCGTTCTAGTAAGCTTCCAGCAGTAGACTGTGTGTTATGCCCACTGACTAGCCAATTAGATCTGGGATCTCTTCGAAAACATGCACCTATTCGACGCTCGAGACGGAAAGAAGCAGAATTCGAACTTGCATCACTTGGCTGAAATGGTCGCTCTTCTTGGCCCTCCGCCAAATGACTTTCTGAAGCGTAGCGAATACGCCCCAGAGTTTTTTGATGATCAAGGTGTGTCTTTGCAACCATGTGATTGCCGCTGGCAATGATAGCTGATTATTAGGGGGGGAAACGGGTACCTGGAAGGGTGCTATTGACATTCCACCCATTTCACTGGAAATGTTGGAGAGGAACCTCTCTGGAAGTAATAAAGAGTTGTTCCTTCAATTCATAAGGAAGATGCTGCAGTGGACCCCGGAAGCGAGACAATCAGCAAAGGAGCTCCTTGATGACCCATGGTTACGATCTGATTGAGCGTTGGTGGCATCTTGTATTCGCTGGGTTGGTTTGTTATCCAGTCAATGAATCGGCGAGGTTATGTTGAAATCGTGAATTACATTACTTGACAGGTAAATCCGATAGCTTGGTGCTGCCGACATATTGAATGAGTCGGCGGGTGGTACTCGAAAACATTATTGAAGATTGAGAGTTTGGGAATTTCGAAACAGAGGGTAATATGGGGTGGGATATATGCGAGAGAAGTAAAGGATAGCTTGGTAGTGGTTGTTATGGACGAGATGAGCGGGATAATCGTGCCATAAATACCACCCGCAAGCTCAAGACATGATGGCAATCATAAAATCAAGTCAATTGCATGGTGGGCGCGTAATTGAACCTGCGGCTGCGGCATCTTTCCTAAACATAGATTTCCTATGATTGGGGGCCGCCAGGGTAGAACACTCCGCGGTTATAAATGTTGGGACCAGGTGGAAGAGCCTCAGACTACACTTCATAGGTCTGTAGAGGACACCTTCAAGTCTTGTGGCCATGATGCCATGGTTGATGACATTCGCAGTCCAAGCCTCAAGGCGCGAACAGCCTGCATGGGGAATTGTGGGCACTGCGAGCGGACATGCATTGACAATTCAGTCCTTCTTTCATTGATGATGCTTGTAGAACTCTCATGCCTCCCTGACCCTGTAACTAGCTTGCTCCTGGTCCCGATCAACAGCTAGCGTCAAGCAAGTTAGCGAGTTCAAAACACCAAGAAAAACACATCGAATTTCCCCTGAACAGCCATTCATGCCAAGTGCATGTAGCTATGGAGTTATTGAAAATGCTGTGAGATAACTTGGTTTGAGCGCTCACCCGTCGTCACTTCGTATTCTCTCATCATGTCCTGCTCATACCCTCGCTCATTCTTCAGTCTGTCAACCTGTATCTTCACTCACCCGTCTCATTGCTCCCCAGAGTAATCTTCATGGAGCAAATGAAACGCATGTTTCTGTACCACATCACGCGTTCCTTCTCGGACACACGCTCTCCTATCTCTCTCCTATCTCTCTCTCTCTCTCTCCACGTGTGGGAGTACCAAAGTCACACTGCGCTCTCCGCCGATGCACCTGCACCGTGTGCCTGCATCTAATTTCCCAAACCGGTTGTGTGTGGTTGTATCCATGATGCAGCATGGGGAGGTTACCCGCATTTCTAAGTTAATGCCCCCTGGATCAAGAATGTTGTTTGCATGGCGCCAGACACGGCGGCGAGTCCCGCTTTTGAACGGCCAGGTCAAATGGAGATGTTTTTCCCTTTCTTCCTTTTGGAAGGTTTCATTTTCCTCAATCGGTTGCCTCCCGGAGTTATTGCATTCGTTCTGTATCTCTGGGATACATTATTAAACGGTATATTTCGATCTCAGAGTTGAGTATAGCAAAATAACACGGATAAATTCTCCTCTCTCTCTCTTTCTCTCTCATTTTCTTTTTCTATTTTGAGAATGGTAAACCCAGTTCTCGACTTGGATATACTTTGGTTCCTTGCATATTCAGGGCAAAAACAAGGTACTGTACCAAACTTTTGCTTCCGGGTGCATGGGAATAGGCAAAAATAAACGCGCTTTGGGTGGGTTGCATCGAACTCAATTTGAGGCGTTTGTTTCTTCGATCTGAAGCTGGGGACGAACCTTTTCTGCTTCGTCTGTTTCGTCTTCTTTTGTTTTTTCTCCATCTCGCATTCTTTCTTTGCTTTTTTCGTCTCTCACTTCGGAAACTTGTTGCTGCAAGCTCCAGCCTTGTTATTGATTTGCGCAAGTCGTCATAGGTAAGGGGGGCATTCTCTTTTTCTTGCTCGTTTTCTCCTTCAATTCCTATATCTTATTCCTGCTATGCTGTCCGTTATGTCGAGTTGTCCTTGTCATTATTTTACTCAGCTAACATGCAGAACAACAAAGAAAATTATTCTTGCTCATGACAAAGAAGTTCTAAAACCACGCAATGAAAACCCATCAGGTCTGAATGTACTGTTGGGCTCCAACAATTCTGTTGCTGTAGCTGTTGCCATAGCTGCATGACAAACTATATACTGGCGTCTTTCTATCTCGTTTCCCACATACAACACAACACGTCAACCGCTTCTCTCAGCGGCAGCGTTGCTTTCTTTTACCCCATCTGAGATATTTTCCTTCCATTCCCTTGCTCGCGGTGCATTTGCTATATTCTATGTTCAAGAACCTGTTCCATCTACCGGTTCCATGTCAACTCATCACCCAAGTATTCCGATAATTTACCTTGTGGCTATGACGCTACGCTCGTTCCGTTTCTGAATCTTCTTCTTATTTCTTTCAATTCTTGACATCTGAGTTTGATTTCTCCTCGCCTATATACGCGTTACTTACACCATGTCTCCGTCGATTTTTTCCGACTCCTTCGTGGTGCAAGGGAGCAGTACCCATGCTTTTCAACTCTCCCAGCCGTCAGAGCAATGGAAGCTCTCCCTCCAGGAGGTCAAACTCCTCTATTTGCGACGCCAATATAAGCAATGCGCTGCCAAATCTACAAAGTTGCTCCGCAAAATGGATATCCAGGTTAGTTGTCTCCTCTCTCTGCGCTCTATATAAAACGGAAGTTCATACTGAGTAATCTCTTTCCACAGCTCCATGCAATCCAAAAAGCATTCCTCCATTATTACAGTGCCATCTCCTACGATGCACTGGGAAGAGGCGCTCATAATTACTCGAGCAACAAACTTCCACTGCTTAACTTAGCCAGAGATAACTTCACGGGGTGCAAATCCTCCATCATGGTAGCCCTAGGAGGGTCCGTTGAGAAAAAACAACACCTAAAACCACCACTACAGCAGCAATGGCGGAAACCCAACAACAACAGAACTCGCGAACACGTGTTGAAGAACGACAAGAGGAAATCATATCCCGGAGTATCACCTACAAAATCTTGTCGCGAGGCACCTAGAGCTGTTGAACATGGGACCAATCACCATGCGGCTGCATCGACGGCGCCAGCTCAGCAATCTACTTCCCCTAGCCAGTCCACTATGGTGCCACGTCAGGGGCCGTCAGTAAACAATAAAGAACTCATGCCGTCGCCTCTTCGCATCCACAAAGTCTACCAGAATGGTTATTACCAAGATCAATTAATAGAATACGATCCACCGTCTTTACCTCCCCCAACGCGCCCACTACCGGAGCTTCCGCCAGAGGCCAATCACAGTCCCGTCTCCAACATTGCAAATGCCACCACTACCCACGATGAACCACACACGGTAACAACTGTGTCGCTGTTTCGACCCCTCGCTCCACAGTTCTACAGACACTCTATTGGGTTTTCCCCCGCTTCTCCGCTCACGACCAGCTCCAGACGCACAGGCAGAAACAGCACCATCCATAAACCGCAAGCCAATGCGAACTCCATATTTCCCCTGCCGCAAAACTCCCCGCTCATCCCGCTCATCACCTCCCTCTGCACCCAACTCGACGCAAACGTTAAATCCACCTGCACATTGATATCCAGGACCCTGGAACTTCAGCGCGTCCACAATGCGAAGAAGAATAGCCGCCTAGCCTCCTTCTGGAGCTTCACGCCTACCTACGACGACGAGAACGTCATCGCCAACGATCCTTTCTACAACCACGACACCGATTATAGTAATGACTATAGCCACAAAGCCGCCGCCACAACCACCACCAGCAGCAGCAACAGCTCCTACCACAGCAACGGAAACAGCACGTCACCACCATCTTCCACCTCCTCCACCTCCTCCCCATCCTCATCGCCACCACCGCCACCATCATCATCAGCATCCACCGACGAAACGCGCCAGCAGCGAATTGCCCGCCTGAAAGCCGACGGGTGGACGACGGTTGGCCTACGGTCGAGGAAACGCGGCTGGAAGGGCTCGGCATATTATGAGCGCGTGTGCAATGAGGCGTTGGCGGAGCTTTATGGGAATGGGAATGCTAATACTAATGGCAGTGGTCGTGTTCGGTGAGAATGAGAATGGGTATGAGAATGGGAATGTGGAGGATGCGGGATCTGGTGCCTGGTTGGGTTGGGGTTGGGGTATGTACGATTATGCTTTGCTTTGATTTATTATGTTTTTATGTTTGTGTTCGTGGGTATATATGGTCATGGACTGCGTGGGATGGATTATACCCCAGTTTGGGTTTATATTGTCATTTTCTTTCAAGTTCTTTGCACAATTTTTCGTTGTTTCCCCCCCCTTTTTTTCTCCCCTGTATTCTTCAATTATATGAGCTCGTGACTGTGACTGACATATACGACTGACTCTCTTTTGTTTATTGCTGGCATCCCTTCCTTCATGTCAATTGTCCTCACCTCACGCCTTTTCTAATATTGCAGGATTCTTTCAAGTCAATCTTTTCTTTTCTCCTCCTTGTTTTCTGTCTTCTAATTTTAACAATTCCTCTAAATATCATAAAAACAAATATTCAATCCAATTTGTCAATATCTGCTTTAAATAAGTCTGTGCTGGCCCAAACAAGTAAAATAAATAAATAACTTAAATGATCTACCTATCTGTTGACGGGTGATGCAAGTGATAGGAGTGATGAGAGTTTTTCAAAGTAAAAGGGAAAAAGAAAAAAGCGAAAAGGGGGAAGGGGGAAGGAGGAAGGAGGAAGGAAGGTTGACAGGTAACTAACAGCCAAAATTTAGAACTAGGTATAACCTAGATATTTTGATATAATACCAAAAGTAGATGGGAGAGAGGAACCTTGACGGGCAGACAATAAACAAAACCGAGGCTTTTTGTGTGGGAGCAGCATTGAAATAACACAACGCATGGGGATATAGGAAATGAAAGATATGAAAATAAAAAATAATAAAAATAAAATGGAATAAAGTCGAAAAGAAAACAGAGAAGAAAGAGGTCATTGACACCTTCACAAAACAAAAAACAAATAAGATATGAGGCCGGGGGCGTCAGTTCTCCCGAATCAACGCGACGGACGGCCAAATAACAATTCTTTTTCTTCTTCTTTGCAGGATCAGAGATTAGATGAAATCAAAAATTTAAAAAAAAACAACCAAGTCGGGTAAAAAAGCCAAGAAAGAAATTCAGGACCTTCACTTCAAAGCGGCCGTATATAATTTAATACCAAAAGGAAAAGAGAAAAAAAAATTCATTGTTGTTTTCCTTTCCCCCTTGTTTTCCATTTGAACCCTAACCAAAAACCTATTTCAAATAAACCCAGCTTTCACCTTGGCCTCCCGCTCAACCTGCTCCTTCTGCTCCGCTTCCTTCATTTCCCGCACCTTAGCAAGCACTACTTCCCGGAATATCTGCCCGCGCGCTATCTTACTCAGGCTCCTCTTCTTCGTCCCGTCAGTTGGAGCGCCTTGTGTACCCGCAGGGGCTGCATTGGCGAGTATTGCTGCGCCTGCCCCATCACCACCAACACCACTAGCAGCGCCGCCCTCAGATGGCTTTCTGGGCTGTTCTACACCCTTATTATCCGCGGCGGCCGCAGAGGCATCAGCAGAGTCATCCACACCACTCGGGATATCTTCCTCATCTTCCCCTTGCATCCTTAACGCCTCGATGCGGTTGGCGAGCTTGATGATCTCAATACCGCGCTTCAGGCGCGCCTTGGCCATGTACGCCTTAAGCTCAGGTAGCAAGTTATGGTCGCTGGCGGATTCGCCCTTGAGCCAGGGGTGGGCGAGGGCTTGTTCGCTGGTGGCGCGCTTGCTCGGCTCGGGCTCGAGGAGGGTCATGATAAAGTCCTTTGCGTCCTTCGAAACGTCGCGCCAGTATCGTTCGTGGAACACAATGCGGCCGTTCTGGCACTCGTCTATCAAATCTTGCAGGCTTTCTGATCGGAAGGGGGAGTAGCCGCAGAGCAGGGTGTAGGTGATTACACCCATGGACCACATGTCGACGGCCTTTCCGTGGCCCTTTTTGAGCATAACTTCGGGGGCTGCGTAGCCGAAGGAGCCTGCCATGGTTGTAAGAACCTCTTTAGGGTCGTCAAGCATTTTCGCAATACCGAAGTCAGCGAGCACTAGGGGGGAATCTGCTGCAGGGGTAAGGTAAAGGAGATTTTCGGGTTTGAGATCTAGATACGAATAAAGAAAAACTTGAATCAGCCTAAAATATGCACATAATTGTAATGGTAAAAAAAAAAAAAGCGCGGGGGGTTTATGATTCTACCTCGATGCACAACATGGCGTTCATGCAAATAATTCACTGCCTCAAGAACCTGTTTAATGGTTTGGGACGCATCCTTCTCCGTGAACTTCCCATATTCACAAATTCTGTCGAATAATTCACCTCCCGTTGCCAGTTGTGTTACGATGTAGTATTTGTCCTGCCATAGCGTCAGCAATCGCAAAGGGCTCGTTGAGCGATTACGCAGTATATCATGAGCATTGTAAACTCACCCTAGACTCGAACCAATCGTGGAATCTCACGATATGTGGGTGGTGCAAGCGTTGCAGCATATCCAGCTCATCGTATACCATCTGCTCATTACCCTTTACATTCTTTTTCAGGATGATCTTCACCGCGACCTTTCCAGTCGGGCAGTCCGCCTCACGAACGATGCCATAAGTGCCAGCACCCAAGGTCCTCCCGAATCGATATTGTGATCTGAACTGTTGTAAGCGACAAGAGGTAGCATGTTTTGTTTCTAGGATGTTTGGCCGTACTTCTTATCGTAGCTGTCGGGTTGGCCCTGCAACTTGTTGAGCCAGGCTGCGCACGTTTTGACGGGCTAGTTAGAACCAGGCATTCCACATTTCCGAAAAAAACAATAAATAAAGAAAAGTGGGAGAGGAAAATAAATTATTCCAGGGTGTCATGCAAATAGCAGCAAAAGTATTTCCATTGCTATCAAGGCAGTATCTTCACGATTAAACTGGCAGAGTACAGTACAGCTGGGCTGTCCAAACACGGCAAAGGTACAGACAGCTAGCTAATAAGGAGATTGGGCATTTGACACTGAACGGAATAAAGTGAGTGCAATAGACAGTACTTAGGGGAATTGTTCACTTACAGCTCATCTTGAATACGCCGAGCTTTCCGGTAGACTCTTCGAAGATTGGTTACCGAGCAGTAGGAGGAGGAGGAGGCACCGGATAGAAACGAACAACGCTGAGCAAACTAAAAGCTGGAACTGAAGTGGTGGGCTTGAAAGTGCACAATACAAATCAACTGGCAAGTACCTGAATTTATCGGTGTCGAGGGGTATAAAAAATGTTGCAGAGAGGAGGTGCAGGAAACCGGTGCCCAAGGCTGAAGATGGGGACTTCAGAAACGAAGCGGCAGCACCAACGCGGGACTTGTGGAGACGCGACTCCCCGTTGCCTTCAGACTTCTGAATGGACTCCAAATGAGGCAGACAGACAGCAAAAGACGGCAACAAGCAACACCAATGAGGCTATTCACAGCAAAAGTGACGACGGCAGCTCCCTCTGGTGGTTGAGAAACTCGCAGAAGACAACAACAAACAGCCGTTGTTCTCCCGCGGTATGGCGGGGCAAGGGGCGCACAAGGAAGGAGGGGCCAGCAACCAGCCACACCGGGCGATCACAGCCAATCACAGCCCCGGACTCTGCGACAGACCCCTCTCGACCGCCCAGCCCTCAGCCTGCGCCACAATGGCTTCCCACCAGCCACTTCTTCTTCTTCACGTGATCATTCCTTGGCAACCTTGGAACTGGAACGAGGTCACTTCCTGCCAAACTGGAGAGCAATTCCTGTTTCCTGCTGTGACGTAGCTGGAGAAGATTGTAGGAGTATCCATGGACATATAAACAATGATTAACCATTAGAGAGCAGGCTCATTCAATGCTGAGTTGGAAGTTATGCTCTCTATTTTATACTGTCTCCTATCTAGCCTCACAATTTACTACAACTTTGGCTCACGATGCTTGCCCTCCTCGGATACGGAAGTCTTGCACTCATCATTCTAGTCGCTTGGGTCTCCGGTTCCCTTGACCCTTATCAGAAATGGCTGCAAGAGATCGTCCTCGCCATGGTGGGAGAGACCAAAGTGTCTTATGGCCTGAAGAGTAACTATTAACAGCCACAACCCTCCCCCTTCGCTTCTCTGCCAAGAGATAGTTATACTTATTTTGCTAGGCGGCTGGCTAACCAGATTCACTTGTTTTCTTTTGATGATTCCAGAGAGCTTGACTGGCAAAAAGCTCATCGAAGAAGAGAACCTGACCATGATACAAAACAAGCTCGGAAATGATATCGGAGGACTCTTTGCGAAGGGTGCTCCTGGCTCGGGGCTTGGGGCTGCCGTTGGGAAAGCCCTGTGATCGTACACATTGCATATTGATGAATACTGTTTGCTGGGCCTTTAGTTTCTACCCCTGTACTGTAACTGTTTATAATGACCGGCTGTTGTTCTTATACCCTGCAATAATTTATGAAAGCCTTTGAAATTGGGCTAGTCCTTTGAAGCTCTTCACATTCAGGCTTTGAAATAGTTAGTTACCACACAAATACTTAACTGATAATGCAGATAATGAAGAACATTTTATTGCAACACGTTGAGATACTTTTTCCATTGTGACATACTGAAAAATATCCGGATCCTGTCTGAGTCACGAAACGAGATTTCACTGTTGCCTGTCAGTTAACCACCATTCTGCAGTACCCAACCCCAGATCTACAAACGATTGATTGGAGAAAATAACGAGCTGCTATAAATAGAACCTTAGCTCGTTCTCCAGGCATGATCCGAGCTAACGCCGTGATCACTGATGCCGTTGGGACTCGAGCCTAACCTTGGAAGCTTGCCTCATAATTATAAGAAGAATAATACTTCAACGTCTTTCACTTTCGCTTAACGAGCCGGCTCCCCTGTCCTGAATGTATCTTGTCTACAGATACTACATATACGCCTCATCGCCCGCCACTCAGTCTTCATTTTTACGGCTTGCGGCCAAACTGCAGCTCCCTCCTCCGGCAATTTAGAACCCCGCCGATCCGCGCTGCTGCCCTACAAATTGGGACCTAATCTACCCAGCGATTTTTCCGCAGAATTACCTTGTATTAAAGAGAGTCTTTCTATATATCCAGCCTGCGTTTTAGGACTTGGGAGCACTGATCCATACGTCCTCTGTTTTGCTACAGCCAGCCGCTGCGCATCGGTTTTTCCCCCCCGACTCTCAGTCACCATGTTTGCATCCAAGCGGCTGAGCAAGGTAGGTAGATCCATGTCCTCTTTCAACAATCTCACACTCCCATCCGCCCCGCCCTTTCTACTACACAGCTCCATACACAAGTATCTAACTTATCACAATCAACAGGAACTCTTGAAGGTAAACTACTGGATATCGGCGCATCGCCTGGCTTCGCCCCGAAACCCCACCTGATCCTTAACTTTTTATATCTATCTATGTAGATAGATATTTCCTAAAAAGGGAGAATGAGTTGCCAAAGAAGAAAAAGAAAAAGAACAGAAACAAAAAAAACGGAAACCAACAGGCCCTGACATATATACCTCTATCACTTGTGCAGATGCAATCCTCCCTCCCGCCGGGAATCTCCTTAGTCAAAGCAGACGACCTCGAGGAATGGCAAATGGACATCAGCGTCCTGGACAAGTCCAACCCGCTCTACCTCAATGAAACCTACCGACTGAAATTCACTTTCAGCAAAAATTATCCCATCGGTAGGCGGAACTCGTGCATATTCCAAACACACCAATCCAAATCTATACCACATATATATTATACCATTCTATGCTACCACGCCCACACCTCCAACACAAACTAACCCTCTCCAACCCCCCCACCACAGAAGCCCCCGAAGTCCAATTCGTCTCCATCCGACCCACACCGACACCGACCCCAGCACCCGCAACCTCCGCCACAACGACACCAACACCCCCCTCCACAACCCCGTCAACCGCCCGCCCCATCCCCATCCACCCCCACATCTACAGCAACGGCATAATCTGCCTCGACCTGCTCGGGACCGCCTGGTCGCCCGTCCAAACCGTCGAGAGCGTCTGCATGAGCATCCAGAGCATGCTGGCTAGCAACACGAAGAACGAACGGCCGCCGGGCGACGAGCATTTTGTGGCGACCAACCGGCAGCGGCCGAGGGATATTCGGTTCTATTATGATGATTCGACCGTGTGAGTTTGGTGGTTTGTTATTTTGTTGGGGGGATGCGTCACGGGGGAAAAGAGGGAGGTGGGATGCGAGCGGGGGAGAGAAGGAATTGGTTGATATATCGGGCATATTAGATTCGTGAGATCGATTTGATTGTGGTTGATAGATAGATGGTTATGAGTATTTATGTGCTCTCGAAACAGTAGGGGGAGAAAGGGGGAACGCAAAATCGTTTTGGGGATTATATACACACTTTTTTTCTCTCTCTCTTTTCTCTCCCTTCGTCGTTTTTTGCCCGTTTCAGTTAAATGGTTCCTCTTCTGCTAGCATCGTTCTGCTTTCTACATGGCTTGATGTGTGATGAATGAGACTATACTATAAATATTACGCGGCTGCTTTTTCTCCCTTCCTTCCTCCCAGTGGTCTGCCTACACAACACATCGGGTTGGTTCATGCGGTCGTTTTTGAAAATTAGACAGCAAAAATGAAAAATAAAAGGGATACATAAAAATATTTCCCGCTTAAATTCTCTGCTATTTATGCTAAATATTTACTGAACGGATCAAAAAAAAATGTGAAAGGAAACAATAGGAAACACTGGAGCGGCGGGAAACAAGACTTGTGTGTATGGACACCCGTGACGATAACGGTACATGGGGGGGAAAAAGCAGGCAGAGATCAGGATCAGGAAATCTGATATGCAAAAAGGAATAGGAAAAGTGAGGGAAAAAAAAGAGGAAATGAAAAGTGAAATATGAAAATAGAAATGGATCAGCCGTCTGTCCGCGAGTTTTGGGGAAAGATTTTACAAAGGTGAGGGTTGATGAACCCATTGAGCGGTGTAGCAGGGCTGGATGTTTGAGAAAAATACAGAAATTTTGTTTGTCTATTATTTATTTTTTTTACTCCTGTTCTTCCTTCGCCCCTTTTCTGCTAGATTTGCGGGAAAAAAAAGGGGGGGGGGAGGATTATTAAACATGTCCACGAGTATGTAGGAGGGTTTTGTTTCATGGTCATTGCTAATTGTCTCCGATTATCTGTCTACTTCGCCGAACACGAGATCCATGGTACCTAGAAGAAAGGGGGGAGGTATGTTAGCAAGGGGCAAAGGCGAAGGATTTACGTAACCAAATACTAGAAGGAAGAAAATAAACGGAGGAAAACGGGGGACATACCAATGATTGCGACGGCGTCAGCTAGCAGATGGCCTCTAGAAATCTGATCGAAACAAGACAGATGGGCGAAACCGGGAGCACGAATCTTGCATCGGTATGGTCGTTCACTGCCATCGCTGACGAGGAACACAGCCATCTCACCCTTGGGTGCCTCAATAGCAGAATACGTTTCACCAGGTGGAACTGCGTATCCCTTTGTGAAGAGGAGGAAGTGATGGATGAGTGCTTCCATGTTCTCCTTCATGGCAGCTCTCGGGGGCGGGGAGATCTTATAGTCCTCCACGCGAACGGGCCCTGCTGGCATCTTATTCAAGCATTGGTGGATGATGCGAAGGGATTGGCGGAACTCCTCCATGCGGCAAAGGTATCGGTCATAGCAATCTCCGTTGACGCCTACTGGGACGTCAAATTCTACTTGGTCGTAGGCATCGTAAGGTTGCGATTTGCGGACATCCCATGGAACACCGGAGCCACGGAGCATGACTCCCGTGAAACCGTAATTGAGGGCGTCTGCGGCAGAGACAACGCCAATGCCCTGGGTTCGAGCTTTCCAAATACGATTGTCGGTAAGCAGTTCTTCGGTCTCGTCAATACGGTCGCTGAATTGAGTGGCCCACTGGTAGATATCATCTAGGAGGCCGAGGGGGATATCTTGATGAACCCCTCCCGGTCGAACATATGCAGCATGTAGACGGGCTCCCGAAACACGTTCGTAGAATTCCTGTACAAGTAAAATGGGTCAGACCATGAATCCAAATTATATAACCTGCATCAACATAATTAAGACGCACCATCAATTTCTCACGCTCCTCGAATCCCCACAAAAATGGAGTTAAAGCCCCAACGTCCATAGCGTGTGATAATACCGACATGAGGTGGTTCAGGACTCTGGTGATCTCCCCGAACAATGTTCTAATCCATTTCGCCCGCTCTGGAATCTCGACGTTCAGTAGTTTCTCCACCGCCAACGAAAAGCATTGCTCGTTCGTCATCATCGAAACGTAATCCAATCGATCAAAGTATGGCAGCGCTTGCAAATAAGTCTTATATTCGATCAGTTTTTCCGTGCCCCGATGCAGCAATCCAACATGGGGGTCCGCGCGAATAATTTCCTCTCCATTGAGCTCCAAGATCAACCGGAGCACACCGTGCGCAGCCGGATGCTGAGGGCCGAAGTTGACTGTGTAATGGCGGATCTTGCGGCCAAGTCCAACTTCGGATTCAAGGGCTGCGGGTTCAGCATATGAACCAGGCGGTTTGCTGGGTTGATGTTTCGGACCACCCGGTGCGAATTCCGGGTCCGTAGGGATGAGTCTAGTAGGCCGATAGGCAGGAGTGGCATGAAGAGCGGGTGAAGTAGATACCGATCTCAGTCCCGCGATTGAGGAAGCTCTGAATGCGGAGGAGGACGAGGGGCCGAGACATAACCTTTTGGGCGCATGCCGAGCAAGGAATGTGAGGGAGGACGCCATGGCCATGGATGTGGGTTATCTATTGAGATACGCACAAAATGTTTCGTGCCTCGATTTTGACACGGTGTATTAGGTGGGGGACGGCTCCCACAAGAAGAAGCACTGGTCAATGGCTGTCGACAACTTCCCGTCTTCTGCCTGTCTATCCGTTCTGTCGTTGTTCGTATTTGTGTCGGTTGCAACAAAGCGAGGTCGGTGATTGGGTCAGTCACGTGGATGTTCACTCAGCAGGTATTTTCATGCTTCTGATTGGCTACCGTCTAGATCTTGGCGGAATACATATTTTTCTCCCAGGACACAACCAAAAACGAGGTACCGCTGGAAAATGTCAGCACGGACCACTAACATTCGCCGGGCATATTGAAATTTACCACCAAGAAAAAAAGTCACTATCACCACCACTGGTAAGATATTTTGCGCATTACAAACTCAAGGAAGAGGGCAACCATGGCGCCAAGAATCGCTTCTCTGGAAGAAATTAATCAGAGGAAGGTAAGAATTCTATTTTCCTTTCTCGTTGTGTCGCCTCTAACCTGGCAGTGCTAACATAACCCAGGTCATTGGTATAAACGCGGAGACCGTCACAAATATCTCGTCAACAGATTTCCCCGGCCACTGGCCTGGCGAAAATCATGAGTGGTCTATCGATGTATTTAAAAGAGTGAGTGGGAAAAGGAATCACTCTCAATCCCGGCTCATTACTCATTCTAATCTAGCTTATCCCAATATAGAACCTCAAAATCACTTTTCACAAGAATGAAGCCTACGAAGCTTCTTTCTCTTTGATCGGCGTCGACGCAGCTATCGCAAACGCTTTCCGCCGCATAATGATCGCCGAAATTCCCTCACTTGCCATCGAAACTGTTTACATACACAATAACACCTCCGTCATCCAGGACGAGGTGCTGGCGCACCGTCTCGGTTTAGTTCCTTTAACGGGCTCCGCGGAGGGGATCAACTGGCTGCGCTGGTTTAGGAAACCAACAGAAGGCAAACCAGACTCCGGCAGCGAACTCTCAGATGACAATACCATCGTTTTACATTTAAGCGTGGAATGCACGAAAAATCCTAAAGCCAGTGCAAATGAGGAAGACCCCACAAAGCTATACAACCATGCGCACGTGTATGCCAAAGATATTACATTCCACCCGGTAGGCCGACAAGACACCCTCTTCCAAGAGCCTGATGGTATCATACGATCCGCCAATCCTGATATTCTTCTGGCGAAACTACGACCTGGCCAAAAGATCGACATTGAAATGCACTGCATAAAGGGCATTGGCGCTGATCACGCTAAATTTTCCCCGGTGGCAACAGCCTCATACCGTCTCCTTCCAGACATACGCATACTTCGGCCCATCCTTGGCCAGGATGCTCTCAAGTTTGCGCGGTGTTTCCCTAAGGGCGTCATTGGGGTCGATACTGTATCAGCGGAGGAGGCATCGCAGGCTGGGAGCGGATATGAAGGTCACGAAGGCGAGAAGAAGGCTGTTGTGCTGGATCCCTTCAAGGATACTGTGAGCAGGGAATGCTTAAGACACGAGGAATTTCAAGGCAAAGTCAAGCTGGGTCGTATACGGGACCAATTTATCTTCAACGTTGAAAGCACAGGGCAGTTCAGGAGTGACGTTATATTCCTAGAGAGCGTAAAGGTCCTCAAGCTCAAATGTAGGAGATTGAAACGTGATCTAGCTAAACTCGCTGACATGACAGAGGTTTCATAAACCTTAAAAAAGCATTTTCCCTTCCTTTCTGCCTTTCTAGGGAGCATTTTCTGGCGTTGGGAGCCTTTGTTTCAACGGAGTTAAAGGGCTACTAAGCGGATTGGGAAAGCTATTATGATTTGATTTAAAGAATGGTAGCTATATCTAGAAGAACTCATCGCACTATCATGTATTCGTGTGAATTTTCGTTGCTCCCTAGAATACCCTTAGGAGTACAAATAGACGACCCAATCATTTAAATGTGATTCTAAACCGGAAGTCGATCGTGTAAGCTGGGTCGCTAACAGCCACTTCATCTCCGTTTGCAACAAGTTCTTTCATTTTCAGTTTCAAATTGGGCCTTGTATGCTCTTCGAACTGTCGGGGTGCGCGCTGATAAAGCATCTTCGCCTCCGATCTCAAGCTAGGAGCTTTGAGTTGGGCTTCCGGTAATTCTCCTAGGGACAGAATGAAATCTTCCAAGGTCGATTCGGGATCTACTATAATTGGTTTCGCCAAATTGCCGCATACAGGACAGTCACTCTTCTGTTCAGCCGCAAACGTGTAGGTGTAGACCCCTTCTTCGCCCGCGTACATCATATAATTCTCTAAATAAGGGTTGCAGGACGTCGCAATCTTCAGTGCTTCCGAGGTGCACGCAGCGGCGATCACGGCGTTTGTGGAGGCGATTGCAGGAATAATGTTTTTTACGACACCCTGAGTCATCGAGAAGGTCACACCAGAGATATTAAATTGCTTCGCGCGTTCAAATGCCGTCTTATAAATCCACGTTACATGCTCCATATCGTCGCCGTCAAATTCTTCATCCTTATGGTGTTCTTCCCAGGCAATTTGATGTGCCCATTCAATGCAGTGTTGAGGTTGTCGAGGAATCGTCGCAATGGTGCATAATGGCACCGCGGCCCGGGGAGCATGCATGTCGAGTTGGCACTCGATGCATGAAGAGAGTGTAGGAAGAATAACTCGGGCTTGTCCTTTGAAGCCTATATTACTTTCCAATATTAACCCTCAAGCAAAACTTCATAGACTACATCACGTTTGGTGCCAGGGCAGCTCCAACAATACACACCTTCTGAGCCACCATCGATAAGCGGTTTTAAGCTCTCGAGATTCTCACCATCGACCATCCCAACCAACATCGAATTTATCCAGCGCCGTGCTTCGATACTGTCAAGCCCGCAGACGATCATTTTGAATTGCATGTAGTAACTTTCATCCTTGTCTTGGATCTTGCCGACGTAGGGAGTAATTTTGACCCCTTTTACTCTTCGTTCCACGAAGGCAGCTGCCACTTCAGCTTTAGGCTTTCCAACATCATCTTGGCGGAACAAAAATTGTCGATTCAAATTTGATATATCGATGGTATCTAGGAAACTGTTACTAAGATTCACTTCACGGGCTGGTTGGAACGCACCCATATCAATGACATGAATATCTTTAAATCCCGACAGGGCCAAATTCTTCAGAATTTCACATCCTAACCCTCCAGCTCCTCTGAGTTCCGGTCAGCGGCCAACCAAGGCTGAAAGATAAGCCAGTCACGTCCACTTACATGACCCTATGAAAACATTATCAGCACCTTTACGCAAAATGACCGCGGGTTAGTTAAATAGGCACCTACAGAATTTTAGAGGTCTCGAGATCCGTAATAGTTTCTGGGCCAGGCACCCAATCCTCATCACTAAAAGGGCCTGCGCGAGTGAGCATTCTGTAGAGCGACTTCCTAGATGAATGTTAGTAGGTATTCATATCAGTACAAAGTTTTGATTCTAGAGTACCTACCAGCGCTGAGGCTCCTGACGAGGAGGGACGTCAGAAGCAGACATATCGAAACGTAATATTAAATCACTGCGAAATTAATAGATTCCTAATGAAATAAATGATTATCAGAATCGTTAAGTAGCCCGGAACTCAAATATGCAAAGGAGTGTTGTCGCCTAGTTGGCTTGCGATTCTATCTTCAAGAACGAAGGGGGTAGCGCGGATGATCAATATTCCACATCTAATCATAAAGTATGAGGAGCGTTATGGTGGGGGCCTCGAATGTAGTATGTACAGTGCTTCGTAAGACTCATAAAAGGTATCGCTTTTGTATCACTGTTGGCCGTCGTTCTTGCGCGGGTTAAGCTTCAGACAGTGTCACGTGATAATTTGATATCGACTTCAGGCAAACGTTGTAGTTCAGGACATCACGCACGATGAAATAACGCACGATGGGTATATCGTCCCATTTTGATACCGTTTCACTTCATTTTATCGCTGTGTGGGGTATAGGCCATGGATGATCTCCTTACTGCCGTCAGAACGGTTGAAAACCGTGAGGAGCTGACTGTTTCAAAACCACTTCAGCCAAGCCATCCCACACCTGAGGAAAAGCAGCCGTGTCAGCAAAATGGGATAAAATCTCCAGAAGAAGCGCTACACGCCCTTAAATCATCCCCAGACAAATGCCGTGTTGTACAAACCTTAGACTTTCTTGATCCTGCTAGAACTCCTGGGGATGGTTTCAATATAACTACCCCAAGCGCCAAAGCAGCACAAATTTTGCACATTTTGATTACTACAACTGTTCCTGACCATTGGAGTGGTCTCAGAAATGAAGATATCCCAGACCCGGAGGGAGACCGCAAACTAAAACCAAAAGCAGCCCTTCTAAGATGTTTGAGCAGTGTGGCAGGCGTCGGCGCTCTGGTAGCTCATCTGCGCTCATTACTTGCGAAACAAGACTCCTTGCCTGGTGAAAAACGTTCGGGTAACAAGTTAGTTATTCGAGACTTAATAGCTGTTTTGTCGTCTGTTTTAAAGCCTTCCGACTTTCTGTTCAACACGTACCAGAATATTTCGACCACCGTCGAACGGCCAGCCCAAAGGCAGATAATGTGGAAAGAGCTTATTTCGCTCCTTGCTGCCGGAAAGGTGCTCTCAGTCGTTTCCGAAGGTCTTCTTACCATTAAAGATCTTAAGACCCCTCGTTCGATTCATTGGGTTGGTGAAGGAAACCTATATGCAACCTGGCTTGGACAATGCATTTCAGATATGGCTTCAAAAGTCCAAGCTGCAGATTCGGATTGTTGGAATTATTTGGCCCAGTTTGTGGCTAGGTCGTTGAGTCTTGGATATACCGGTATATTGGTCCACTCTACGGATAGTGTAAATGGAATTGCTAAAAATTTTCACTTCCAGCCCAGGTAGCGAGCAAAATATATGACACCCTATTGCTTCAAGAGAATGCTTCACCGGACCGGTTTGGCCTTCTTTTAGATAGCCTACGACGCCATGATCAAATACTACTCTTCAAATCAGTGCTTCATGATTTGGGGCGAAGATTTCTTCCTGTTTTTCCCAATGCGTCGCAGTGTCAGCTGGAAGATCCAAGTAAATGCAAGGCTATCAGCGGAGTTTCAGGCGTTGTAGCGACTATTGTTCGCGGCCGAGACTTCCTGAAGTACCAGTTGAGCGAGTGGCTTGTAACGGGATTAGAAATGAACATCCAAGGGATCGATTTTCGACGCGCGCTTTTGGCATCATTTGGAAACCAGCAAGGTGAGCTTTCAAGGTGGATAATATCTCTACATTTTACTTACTAATCTCCAATATTAGAACCCATACTAGAGATACTGAGAAAAGCTGTAGAAATATTCGGTGATCAGTTATACATCAAGCATACGCCAACACGTGGACAGGAAGGTACAATATTTCTTTTTTCAAAGTGAGAAGTTATCGATGACAAACGCTGAAAAAAACCCCTGCAGCGAATGCCCAGACTATCCTTTTGACGGCCGGATATGCCCATCGGCTCTTCCCCCATAAACTACGTTCCATCACACAGTCAGGAACTTACCTGACCGCGATATCCAATCGACTCGCGGCCTCTTCGCCACGGGCCCGTTTCCTTGGCATGACAGTTGGAATGGCATTATCAAAACTAACCGATCCTCCAGGCAAGGCAATGAAATTTGACCTTGAAGAGATGGAGAGTGATGAAGCACTCTGGTACATGAGCTTGACAAATGTGAGAGATGAAATTGGTTCTATCAATAATTTGAAGCATGAAAACGTACAGCATGCTCCAAAGAAATCAAAACATCATCTGCGGAAACCTCCCCGGAATCATCAGCCAAAACCAAGTCAGGCGAGGTCAAAAGTTCTTTCTATTGAAGAGCTGTCTGAGTCGGATGGCGATGACTTCCTTCCCTACGAAAAGCCGGATACGGATGCTTCGGATTCCGAAGATGACCCCACACTGATCAACCGGTCAAAACCCAGTTCCCCTGTGTAAGTTTTCTCCTTTATTTGTAAATTGTCTTCATTAACGCTTGGTTGCTGACGTAGTATGCAGATACATACGGGACTTGTTATCTCTTTTGCGGGATACAGATAATGCAGAGCGATATAACTTGGGAATATCAACTGCCCCAACGCTTATACGGCGCAAAGCATCCTTTGGCACCGAGGTTGCAGAAAACTCTGAGATGCTGGCTCTCCTTATTGTCGGACTACAAGACAAATATAATTTACCCAGGTTTCATGAGTACAGGTTACAGAGTGAAATTGCATTACTTGTAGCCTATCCACTTACAATGGGCAGGTGGTTCGTGCATACACTTTTTAACGCTGACTTATCCCAAAGCCAGCGATCAACAATACTTGTTGCGCTTGGTTTGAGTGCCCGCGAATTAGCAGGATTTGGAAAAGAAGACGCAGATTCAATGAGTCTCCCTCCTGCTGTGGACTCCTCGTTCCCATCAAAACGCCTACCTTCCAATCTAGCAACTACCTACAGCGACATGAACAACCCTATTGATGCTATATCAAAAAAACTCTCACAAGCCACCTTAAAGCCTTTGGCTCTCCATGCCGCCGATTCGTTGGCCGGACCCAACGCTCTCAAGGTCAGAACATTCTCATCTCGTATGGAAGTTGAGAAAAAGAAGCAGCAGAGGGAGCAGCAAAGAAGACAAAAAAATGATCCCAAAGACCTCCACAAAATCCTTTCAGATGGGTTCTTCTTTCCTCTTACCAATGCTTTCGAAATAACTATGTACTCGACCTCGTAAGTCAAAATTCCTTGTCAAATCTCCAGCATAAACAAAACATCCGCACCCGTCTCCCTACAATTAGCATTTGATTCCGGTTGTTCAACCGCTTACTCCTTCAGGTCCAACAACGTGTACAATCCGTTCTTGATCCCGCATCTCCTCCAGCTCTTTGTTCAGACAGTTACACTTGTCCTTTCAACCCTTGGTCCAAACTCTACCAATCTCTCCACACTTACACACGAGGCTCTTGCTCTGGTTATGACTCTGCACAACCTCCCAGTCGCTACAGAACCCACAGTGCTCCCCGCGATACTATCCTTGTTCCTCGCAATCGTAGATTTAAATATATCATCTGGCAGTGCTGGCGAAGAGAGACTTGTTACTGAATTTGTAACGCAGGTGGTGGAAATGCGTGAATGGGTTGATGGTGTGTTTGAGCGCGCTTCGAAGGAAGAGGAAGAAGTCAGGATGCTCTCTGCAGGTATAATGGTCAAACTTGGAGATGTTATGGAAAGGTACCAGAGCCGATTGCTGGGAACGAATCTTGGGTTTGGATATTAATCGCTATGATTAGGGTAGGTTTATCTTAACCGGGGTTCATATACATGTATAGATTTATGGGTAGCCATGATTTTTCAAAAATTACAAGTTCAGAGCGGACTTCTTGAGGAAGTGACTAGGTAGCTCCAAAGAGACTCTTGAAGCACGCCTCTTATCAGTCGTGGAACCAAAATTGCGAAACGTGGGAGACAACAATCGACATTAAAGGACATTTAAATGATTTAGAAGGGATAAGTAAAAGCAAATAATGTCAGACATTGGTATAGTTCTATTTACTGGACTTAGCAAATCCCTGCTGTTCAATCGCGCCCTTCAACATTCGATTCCCGCTAATTATTCCCGTCGTACAAATAACAATCCGTCTTCGCTCCGATTCTCTGCTCGCAATAAACCTCAGCGCGGCAATCTCAGTAAAGGTAATCCCACCAAGGAAAAATACAAAAACTGTCTTGATGCCCCCTGTTCCTGAGAGGGTTTGTCGCGCCCTCACCGCCTTCTCATCACCTTTTTGGACGATATTGAACGTGGCACCCCGCGCACTTTTTACGATATCTTCGAATCCTAACCAGCCAGGGGACGAAATTCCAGCAGAAACTCCTGCAGCGGCTGCGGGGAGGCCCTTTGTGAGGGACAGGATATATGGTTTCTGCAAGACGCACTGGACAAGACGTACGCTGAGCGGCGCATACCCACTGTAGACGTATGCGATGTCCTCTGGATCCTGTTCGTTGACTTCATCGACAATAAGTCGCAGGCTCTTGCGGAGATAACTGTAGTTGGATTTCAAACCCGCCGGGCCACCTCCGGTCGGGAGCAGCATAGCAGCCGCAGACGTTCGTGCCTGAAGCAACTCCATCTTTTCAAGAGCATGGAATGTGAGGAGGTGCTGGTACCCGTACGCTTGCAATATTTGCTTTTTAAAGTTATCTAAATCCCGGGGTCGAAGACCACCAGCCATGCAAGACTCAAGGCACAATAATCGGAGAACAGTATTTAGAGGAACGTCGCGTGCAATTAGTTCTTCGACAATCTCATGCTGGTACGTAGGATCTGATCCTGCTGCGACGTTTTGCTGAACTCCAAGCACTTTTCTGAAAATGTCTGAACGGGTTTGACGCATGACGTCCTCTGCAAGGTTTGCGTGAACTTGAAGGCTAGTGCGTTCTGCTTGGTACGCGGGTAATTTGTTGACAAATTCTCGAAGTTCGGCGGGTGACTTGGCTACATGACGACTCTCATAATCACTCTCCAGCCGTCGGGCTACTTTATTTAGCAGACCTCCAACTATAGCAAAATTTGCATTGCGAAGTTGACCAAATAATTGATCAGAGGAGTCGAGTTGTATCTTTCGTTTTAAACCCTGTTTGGCAGCTGCTGACGATGTACCAGTGGATGTTACTTGAGAAGATGAGGGTGTAGGTGCAGAAGGGCCGAGGATCATGGAGTCAACTTCGGCTTGGTTATTTGCGATCTCAAAAAATTCGTCAACGAGACCTTCGTATGTGAGCTGAGTGAGTAGGGGAGTTGCGAAATCCACATCTCGATCGATAATTATCAAACTCTCCATCGTTGAGCTAACCATAAGACCTCTGCTGGATCCATCGTTCAATCCGGAAGTTTCTTCAGCATCTAGTTCTTTTCTCATTCGCAAAAGTTGATCTGCTACTTTCCTTGCATTGTCTCCTTTTCCAATAATTCGAGGAAAGAAACCATGCCGTAGCTGCAAATTCATTAATGCCTTAGCGGAAAGATAAACTGGGCCTGGGTCCTTGTGCTACAATATATTAGCTTAAAACATTCGCTGAGACAGGAAACTATATATCATACCAAATAGAGGTCCGGAAACGCATCGCCCAGCTCCAATGAGAGAATATCGCTTTCCAGAGGAAGAAAATAGAGTGGAAATTCCGCAATATTAACGTCTCCAATAATACCTTCGTCTTCTAAAATTTGATTACCAACAAGAGTACGGCGCGGGACCCAGAATATGAAGAACTCATGTTCGACAGCTCCATTTCGTTGAAGCTTTCTTACTTGTTCTAACGAGAATGTTAGCACATTATGATGGCTATAAAATATATAGGGAAAAATAAGAAAATGCCAAATGGATGTGCTGGAAATTGTTTTTATATAGGGGGCAAGACTGGCAATGGCGGGTGGAAATAAAAACCACCAGAGCCTCATGTTGCCCCCATTCTCTTACACAATAACAATCAAATCAAACAAGAGTAAGATTACACATAAGAAGAAAGCTAGGAACTGAGGTAAAAGAAGATGCAAAGACAAGCGACGTAAAATACTCATACCAGCCGTGGATTGTACCTGGGTAGGCTTTTCAGCATGCACCAGGAAGACAATGTTCTTTTGGGACGAATCGACATTTCCATTCTCAAGTAAAAAGACACGGTCCACCCCGTATTCTTGAAGAACGGAGAACTTAACGAACAAGCCAACTGGGCCAGCCAGGTCTTTGCTAATCACAAGGTTCTTTTTCCCTCGCACCTGGATATACAATTAGCACACATGTTGGAACATGGTTTCTTCAAATGCCAGCCTTACTCACGCCTTCAAGAAGATTCAGCAGATCTCTCCGGGCTTTCTCTCGTATATACTCGGCTTCTGACCCAGGATCGGGAGCCATTGTGCAGTGCAGTGAGAACTAGGGCTGTTGATATAAACCATACGCTGCCTGCCTGCCTGCTGTTGATTGACGACCTCGGACGTCAGGTCCACTACTGCGCGGGAGCTGGAGCTCGCCTTGGGAAGATCTATCGCGCTAGCTCTATTTGTACTGGCTCAAACTTAGTCAGCCGCCACTCCCCCGGATCACGTGTTATGTCTCGAACGAACACAGCCTCGTGTCCCATTTCACTTTGAAACTCCAACGCTGCCTCCTCGTTCCTCTTGCTAATTCTCAAAGGTTTAAAATCAGCTACTAGAGTAAACAACCCTTTGATTTTCGCGTCTGCTGCCGCCTGCATTATGAAAAAATTCGGCTTTGGCAGCAAGAAAAACGAGGGTGCGGATGAGGATAGCAACCGCTCAGCACTCTTCGGGTCCAAGTCCAAGAACAAGAGCCCGGCACCCTCCTCAAATCCATACGCACAACCTCCGCCGTCGGGCGATCCGTATAGCCAAGGACGTGGGCGCGGTGCACCGCCTAATGCAGGCGGATATGGACCCCCTTCAAATCCTGGACGTCCTGCTATGAACCCTCCAGGCCCCCAAGGAAACAGCGGACCCAGAAATCCCTACGAGAATCTAGATAACAAATCTGGCCGGGCTAATGGCGGTTATGCACCTGGAGGACCTGCGTACCAGGGTGGGTATGGAGGAGACAGGTATGGGGGAGACCCTTCTGGTCCTCCAGGGCCAAAATCTAGATATGGCCCTGGTGGTTATGGTGGACTTGGGAGGGTCGACCCAAACGATACAGCTTCCGTCGATGATAATAGAGATGCCCTGCTAGGAGATGCCCGAACACGGCAACAAGAACGACGTTATAACCCTGCCCTGCATGATGTCCCACAAGGCGGTGCCAGCGGTGCTGCTGCAGATGGAACCACCAGTTACGCCCCGACTTACCAGGAGAGACAACTCACAGCAGAGGAAGAAGAAGAAGAAGACGTCCAGGCGATGAAACATGAAATCCGAATGATAAAGCAACAAGATGTTTCTTCCACCCGCAATGCTCTTCGTGCCGCCTTGGAAGCAGAACAAACAGGCCGTGACACCCTTCTTCGTCTTGGGGCTCAAGGAGAACGGATTCACAATACAGAAAAGAACCTCGATCTAGCCTCGAACCAAAACAAAGTTGCCGACGAAAAATCCCGTGAATTAAAAAAACTAAATAAAAGCATGTTCGCCATGAGTGTTTCCAACCCATTCACAGGCGACCAACGACGACGTGCTCGTGACGAGGCCATCATTGACCGCCACCACGAGGAACGCATTCAGCGAGAAGCCACTCGACAAGCCGCATTCCGGACAGAACAACGTATGGACGACACATTCAAGACCTTATCAAAGAAAGCTACCAATGGCCCACAGAAACAAACAAACCTCGCCGACAGGTCCAAATACCAGTTTGAGGCTGATAGTGAAGATGACGAAATGGAAAATGAGATCGAGTCCAACCTTACTGCTATCGAGGGTGTTACAGGCAGATTGAATATGCTTGCTCGGGCACAGGGTAGAGAGGTTGAGCAGCAAAATGCTGATTTGAACCGCATCATGGGCAAGGTATGTTTACTTTTCCTCCCGAAATATGAACGAACCGTTGCCATATAAATATTTGTGCTAACCAACAACCCTACAGAGTGACCATGTGGACGATCAGATCGTCATGAACAGTGCCCGTCTCGGCCGCATTCGCTAAGCATCGCAACATCACTCATCTCTATACTCCGCCAGTAATCATCTTTCTACAGCACCTTGACGCTTACAAAAGCCCCGACCGAATTCCCCCTGGCAAGCATGTTTCCCAGCAAAATCTAGGTCTTGAAGTTATAACAGCATCTAAGAGCTCCCTTCCTAGCCTTAATATTTGTCCGTCCATACCCATCATGTCTCTGATCAGCCTTGCAGCACATTTATTTCCTGTTCATTTGGTTTCATTTGGCGATATCGAATCTCCCCGCGTTGATCGTGGATAATGATATGATAGACTTGTTCTTTTTTTTTTGCATGTCCTTCTCCGAAGTGTTTTTAATTCCACGCGAAGCTTCTCTCCGCACATACCCTTGGCCGGTTTAATAATTGCTGTCCTCTCATACATAGCCCAGCCACTTGCGTAGTTTTGTAGCACGCGTTAAAAATATATAATCCAGATCTCTAACCACTAGCTATACTTTACTCCTCCCCTCCTCCAAGAATGAATGCCCTTCTGTCCCAAAATCACCGTGGCAATCCAGCACACTTTCGACAAACACAACAGCCAAAATATCGCTGCGAGAAGCTCGCTATGCCTGTACAAGGTAATATTGTACAGATCCCCCTGAAATCGTCAAATAGATAGTGAAAGATTGAGAGAAAACGAAAAACCAAGCTCGAATAAATAGACTCTTAAAACAACACCAAGCGCATGAAACGGTGAAACGTTTAATATAGATTCTGTTCGGGACTCTTAAATACATTCCTTTGCTCATCCTTGGATGAAATGTTAATTTATAAAGAGAAGCGCCGCCAATTCCAAGCCAAAGTTCCAACATCTGGATTGCCAATCTGCCACCATATTAACCGACCACCCAACCAATATGGTTGTCCCAAACCCCGGCGGCATGCCCTCCATTCAAAGAACTCCAATAAATAAAGAACACTGACAAATAATCGTTTATTTCACATTTTTCGTTTCTTTATTTCTTTTCTGCCAATCATGTATGCACCAAGGTTATAATCTCTTCAAGTATACCATCGACCCATTCGGACGAACCGATCTTTCCGAAGCCAACATCTCCATCCTCCTCTCTGTCGTCAGCCCGAATTCCAAACTCAACACCGCCACCAAGGTTATCAAATAGCGGACTTTCCAGATCTAGAAAGTCAAGGTTTACCTCGCGCAGGTTCACCGGTGAAGGTGTGGAGTTGTTGAGGGTGAGCGGTAATGGTTCAGTTGTTAATTGAGGAGTTAGATTATTCTCTGCTGGTGGCGGATGGGAGGCTAAGAGCTGGTGAGATTGCTGTTCCTGCTGCTCCTGCTGCTGTTGTTGCTGTTCCGGGCTGGGGACTTTAGTCATGCCGTCAATCCCATAAAATACATCTGCATTCTGCAAATTGAATTGATCTGCTAATTGTTGCTGTTCCTGTTCCTCCTGCTGCTGATTGGCGGGCTGTGGCTGGGATTTCGTTAGTGGCGGCAGGCCTTTCAGTCGAACTTCCACTGGTATGGTGGGTTGCATAGTCTTGATGGCCTGATCGCTATCCTGTCTAAGGTGAAGCTCACGAACGAGTGCAGGTAAGTCTGCATCTCGAGGGTATTGCCCTCTTGAAAAAGCGAAGTCAATTGACAATGAGAGCCTGAGGTAAAAGCGTGGCTGTCGAATGAAGACTTCAGACCAGCTCTTTGTACGTTTGTTAGACGGGTCAGGTCCGTTAGATGCCTCCGTTACTGGACTGGATTTGTTCGTGTCCTCCTTGCCGTTATCGCTGCTGGCGTTCGGGCTTGACGTGATACTTGCGGTCTCGTTCGGCTGGAACGATATGAGGAGGTTTTGTGTCTCCGCAAATCTAAGGACTTCCTGAATGAGGAGAGCGACGTAATCCGTGCCGTCATACCTGTTTCGATAGAGTTGCATGACCTCCGCATAGTAGCTCAAGCGCCGTTTGCGTGTTGCGGATTGGGATGTGGTTCCAGATAGTTTAACGTCAAGTGCATTTAGGACGAGAGGTAAAGCAGTGTATGCGATGCTTTAAAAGTCAATTGAACCGTTAGCCATAGGTCTTTTTAATTCAAACAGGCTCTTCTCACTAAAATGGAATTAATAATTTGGCACGAGAATCAAACTTACGCGCTGATGGGAAGATGTCGCGCCACTCCCCGCATGAGGAGTCGTTTAACACTTCTCGTGATACCCAATGCCGCATCTTCCAGTTCGTCTTTAATTCCCTCTAAACGTTTATTGTAAGTCTCTGCGATAAAGTTTTGATGTGTCTCGATGGTAAGAGCCTGATTGTGACATAGGGCGACGCGGGCAGTGCTGATTATATAACTGTAAGCATGTCTCGACGAGTACCAATATTCAAAACATCTATATCGGTAGGGGCACTCACTGATAATACATGAATGTCAAATTGGAGTAAAGGGTGACAGATTCATGAACGCCGTCCGAGGCAAAGATAGAACCAAAGGCGGATTTCGCCTCATTCGCCCATTGAGCTAAGCTCGCTCTAATGTCTTCTATCTCCCTGAGTGATTTCAGAAACTCCTTTTCGGTCATCGATTTGGGTTGTGAAAACCCGTTAGGCGCATAAACAATCATTATAACCCCGGTTAGCACAATAGCTAGCTGGCACTGGACGCGTAAAACATTCGCAAGAATGCGCTTGGTTTCCGCATTATATACTTCGGAGTTGTAGATCTCGTCTTGAAGATCCTCTTCTGTCAAACAGTCAAGAGACAGATCGAAATGTTGAGGTGTGATCTGAGGGTACCGGCGTAGCCCTAAGGGCAAAATTCTGTCGCGGAGTAGGATTGACCACCATAATCGTTTCTTCGTTCCCCTATGAGGATCGTTAACGTTTGATTTGTTATTATATAAATGCGCGCCGTAAAGAATGGCGTGTTGGATAGCAGTTGTCAGCCACAGACTCCCGGCGTGGAAATCGATGGACGAGCTCTGGTAAGTGAGGAGAATCGCGCCCTGGGCTTTCGCTAAAACGTCGTTCTCCGCATTTAAATCAAAAAGAAGCTATGCGGAATTCGTTAGTCTATTTATTGAGCAGCCTTGTCAGGAATAAGCTATAACATACCTTTGCTCTCCGGTATAAAATATTGCGAGCTGTGCGGCTGTCAACGAATCCAGCAGATTTGATGACATTTGACGGAACAAACTGCAGAGGAATAATTAGCACACCTTTTTAGATTTTATAGAGACAATATAAAGGTTAGGGGAAGAAATGCTTACTGCACAGCTCGCAAAGAACATTGCCTGCACAATGAACAATGATATAGCTCGTGGCTTCTTTGTCCCATCACTTCGATTGGCATACATACTCCAAAAGTCTGCCTCGTTTAATACTGGTAGGCAGGGATGAACATGTAGAAAATATTGGCGGACGAATTCATCCAGGACTGGTCCCGATGGTACATGAAGACAACCTTTCATTTCCAGAAATTTGACATCTTCAGATGGTAAAGTGTGGAGATCGCGAAGCTCAATGAAACGGTAAAAGGAAAATATGACATTTGACTCTCCGTTTGGACTATCTGATGAAATGGGTAGGAAGGTTCTAGGAAGGTGAGGATTCATCGATCTGAACATCTCGAACTGGGTTTCTCCTGGAGATTGCCAGCCTCATTAGTGACTATATCTCATCGAACAGCGTAATCCAGAAACAAAAAGACATTAGCACTACTTACGTTCTCCCCACATCTCACCGAAGAAGGGAGGTTGCCGATTAGGATCAATATATTGAGGGAACGTCGGTTTCGATAAAATACTTTCCATTGGCCCCATTCTACTGACCGGGTCCGATTTATGCACAAGAGCACCATTTTGAAAATGCTCTGGCCATTGGAGCTGGGTTCGGGCACCACGGCTGTAAATATTGTTAGATCATGACTATAATTTCGAACCCTTAAAAACACCAATCTGGGGTAAATAAAACACGACGGGGCTTGATAAACACAGACGACACTGCATCGTCGGACTCGCGTTGGAGGCAGAGAGGAGTTCGACCACTCTACTTACCCTCGACAAGCACTCGACCGGATAGTACATTCATGGCCATCGAGCCGGCAGTTTGTACAGGGGCTTCCATGGATAGAGACATCACAGCGAACTTTGCGTTCATGACACCATGTGCAGGCCATCCGAGCCCGCTTTCGCGGGCGCTGTGAGGAATCCATGTTGCGAGTCTGCGGGAGAGAAGAGAATGATTCAAGTTGTTGGGATGGTTGAGCAGAAGATGAGTCTCGAAGTGCCAGGTCCATCGTCATCCCTTGCGATCTGCGATGCGTGCTTTCTGCCGATGCACTGACGGAGAATTCACTCGACAACCCGCCTCAGGGAAGAAAGGAAAAGCGGGTCGGATCTGGCCGGATCGTGTGGAGCCGTTGAGTATAATAATAAACATTTATGCAGAAGTATCATTTCCGAGATGTGAGGCATGCGTCGGAGCAAGGAGGCGGTTAGAACAATGTAGCGTCTGATGCTGCTTCCAAGACGACTTTCGCCCACCACAACCTCCTCAAGCACGCCAATAGCAGCCTTCTTGGGAGCCGAACACCGTCCTAAAGGGCTAGGCAACTAGCCAAGCGGGCTTCTTGCGCAGTAAGCCAGAGGTCAAGCACGGGCGAAAAGGAGGCCACCATCAACACGACGTGACCACTCACTACGGCGGTTGCGAAGGCGAGGCAAAATGGGATCTGGATCCGTCTGCATTATTTCTTCCAACCGACGGATCCTTTCTCTCCCCAGATTCCTAGCTTTCGAGGTGGCCCTGGGGTTTCGAGGCAGTAGCGCCATGTGGGCAGTGTGGACCGCGGCTTTGACGCATCTCGAGATGTTCAGGCCGGCTCACCCACGCTTCATCCGCGGCAAGGAGGGCATTTCTTTCCCCCTTTCTTTTTCTTCTTTTTTTGTTGCCTGGTTTTCCTTATTGTTTTTCGAATGCTCTCTGCCCAACGACCTCTGTCAACTGCTCGCATAACCTTGAATGGGGATGGATGAAGCAATTGCGTTGTTGCAGGCATCTCCCGGTCCGCCAGAGACCTTGCCTGGGGTTGGAACTCTCGCCTGCAAAAAGTAATATGGATCTAAAGTTGTGGCGCCTCAGCATTGAGGAGTCCGCGCCTTGCATCAGTTATCAGCGATATTATTGGACATGTTCTCCAGTTTTCCCACACCAGCGGCCGTCCACCGAAAGGCTAAATTCCCACATATGTCGGCAGGAGCCCGGGAACAGATTTATCCCACCTTGCTGAAAGCATGTCCCCATGTTCTTTGTGGGGAGGCCTGCCACATGACGAAATGTCTATGCTTCACGCTCCGAGCTTCAAATCGGCAGCATTTCTGATGAGCGTTTAGCTATGCATGATTATTGTGAACCGTCTGCCACCCCCGGACAGAGGGCAGCACTTTCGTACCAGTTGCACATCAAGATTGATAATACTGGGTTGATCTCGCCGTCTCAACATTAGTTCGCTGGTTCCATGGCACGCAGAAAAGCTAGCGAGCTCATCTGGCACGGACTGTTTCGCACTAGATTCCACCAGTCAAGTTGTCAAATTCCAGATTGCGGGGTTGCAGCACTGACCGTTGACCAAGCAGCTCGCCAACCTCCCGGAATTGCCACCATTATTTACGAGAAATGGTCAGGGATAGAAGAAGCGATTCCAATGTTGTGATCCTGTGGAGGTGAAGGGGTGACCTCCTGCCTCGCACGGCCCTTGGGGCGGCTTCGGCTTGTTTTGAGATCGCATGTGAATATTCGGTAACTCCAGTTTCTAACAGCATTATTATTGCTCTTATGAAAGCCCCAGCTTTGGCTCCTCTTGGCGCCACTTGTGCCAGCCTGCCAGGCCGTCCTTGGCCAAGCCAATTCATCGCCGATGTCTGCTAGCGCGCCGTCTCGAAGCCCGGGTTTGAGGACGGATTATTCTTGCGATGAAGGATGCACCTGGGCCTTGGAGAGACGGTGTGAAGGTGTCGAAATCGGAAAACCTGACCAACTTTCAGAGGTGACCCTCCTACCTTGATGTGGATTAAACGGTACGGGATTATCCCCCCCATTAATTCCCCAGAAGGCCCCGCCGTCCGGCAGTAGTGTTGTTTTATTTAAAAGGTGTGACGTCAAAGCCTGTCTGATTCAGGAAACTCTGTCAATGTCCACGGGTGGAGGATGCATTGGATCCCTAGGTATGTAAACGACAGTTGAGAGTGCAACAAGAAGCTATTTTACCATAGACTCACTGTGCTGGCTGGTTCTGTAAAAGCTACCTAGCAGATAAATGTTGTCCAAACAGGCCTTCAGTTACTCAAGTTTGGCCAGTTCAACATTACAGAAACACACAGTGCAAGAGATAGAACTTTCAATGAAGATACAGCACTGCAACATACAAATACTGCTATATATGAGTAGAGTTATTTCATCGTGTCAAGTTGCTTCTAATATTCTTCTTTTATGGAAGAGATGTCTCTATATCAGCTTTGAGAGTGAGCAACACTCTGATATTGACATTACTATTCAACCCCCACACAGAATTTCTGTCAGTCTCAGGAGAAGAGAATTCAGATATTGTCATCTGCTTTTCAGATTGTGATTTCTTTCAAGATTTAGAAGGTGTATTCATTCAGTTTTCAATTAACTTGAATAGAATTTTAAAAAATATCAGTTAAGTATATTTCAATTCTTCTCTTTTTAACAATTCTCTGAATATCAGAGAGTAAGCAGAACAGACTCTCATTGATTAGACTTAGTTGACTCACAAACTAAATAACGCTACCACACAAATCATTATTTCTTCAAGAGAGTGTTGTATCCACGCGCCTCTGTGCTTCTCATGGAACCATCTCTTCTCTTGCTGGTCAATATTATTTAGATGAGACAAGCAGGCTCAAAGGTAATTATCCTCAAGCGTCTAAGAAACTGCATTGTGTAGACTCCTCTAAGATTCCGATGACCATCATCTGCACATAGTAGATGCAGGTATGCGGTATGGTAAAATATAAGGATGGAAATGATTCCTCTTCATTCATTATGTTCTATAAAATGGAAGCCAAGTAAGCATCTTGAAACTTGCCTTGGTTAACCTCTGTAAAGACTCCTGTTGATTGCGGGATTTTTCCACGTTTGTTTGTCTTGTCCTCGGCCTTGATGTAGAGGAGAGATGCTGCCCTATACCCATTGATCCTAATATAACCGCCGAATGAAGTCTTCCTGAGACTTTCCCCGGACGAAATCTAGTCTGCACAGAGCAGTGTTTGGGGGCTGGGATAAATCCAGCAGTCATCTGCCACATTGCCTCAAATAACCACATCGTTTGATTTTATGTCAAATCTCTTTTAAGGTTCATCACTTACCTATATAAGATTATCTCTGGCGATACGTGATGTCCAAAGTTCTAGGCACATTTTGCAGATTCGTTAAACCACACGCACGAAGGGGCTGGCTGCTGGTGAGGCCAGAAAGTCAGCTTATCAATGAATGCAAAAACTGGTGACTATGGCTATTCAGAGCAGGTAACTTCAGTAACTGTCGGGAAAGCTACCTTTCGGAAAATTGATAGTTAAAACGCAAAGGTTAAAACAAATAAAATTCGACCTACAAAGCCGATATGCTATGCGCCTGTCAAACTTGGTTCGGGAGCCAAGGCATGGTTTCAGCGGAAAGGCTCGGCCCGATTTTACCAAACGACACTAAGAAGGGAAACTTTCGGCTATGCCTTATCAATCTTATCAGATCCATTTCGCAGTTGTTGGCATCCCTGATTGAATATTTGCCCTGCAATTGCACAATTAAGCTTTCGTTCAGTTGTTATATAGATGTACGTGGCTCTAGGCTATGATTGTGTATCCGGTCTTCCATGTATATTTCATCAGAGCACCTGCTGCTGAAAATAAACTGTCTTCACTGTGTAGAAATATTTCAGTCAAAGTACTTTCTTCCTTATCAGCTTTAGAAACCCAATAAAAATTATAAAAATAAATAAAAATTGTAAGAATCCAAGCGACTAAAGCTGCCACAGAACGTGCAAGAGTTGTTTCACTTATGCTGTCTTAGAGAGAAAAGAGAAATAAAAGAATAAGAGACATACATAGCTAGACTAGTGCCAGTTGCATCCAGGAAGATATATAGATCAAGAGAGCTAGAGAAGAAAATAATCAAGGAAAGAAATTAAAGAAGAGTATTATAAACTCTAGAAAGATGGCAAATTGATGTATGTAGCTAGACAAATCGGGCAGGGGAGAGAGGGGGGAACAGATGAGGTGATGATGAATGAGAAAACTTAAGATACTTTGAAACTCATTAAATCAATTAACTTCTCAGCACATATTTAATGCTACAAACATCCAATTTTCTTATCCTCTTTTATTGCCAGACTATGGGGTCTATGGAGTACGGCAGCTCGAGTATTGCTCAAGAATGGTGCCTAGGTGGAGAGTGTATAGTACTGTATTTGACAACCAAAGGAGAAAGAGGAAAACCCGAATACAAACCGAAAAACGAAAACAGACAACAATGGATGGGGAAAGAAGGATATGTAATTAATACCGCAGGTTTATAAAAAAAAAACCCCACATTCTTCAAAGCGTATATTAGTTACTCATTACTCATTTCAATTGCCTGGGTCCGTACGGAGTACACTTGAAATCACAACAACAATCACACATTTACGAGTAACCCACCGCTCTGAACTCCGATAGCGACCAGAGGCAGACCCCGGCCCCGCCCCTTATTTCCCTCGTGTTTCCCCCCAACCCTTCAGCTCTCCCGGCGTCAGCGCCCCATGCTTGCTTCCACGTTGCCAACATCATTCCAAGGTTCCGTATCGTGGCCCCGAGATCTGCGGCCACTATACCTCTTCCGGGGGAACGCGCGTACAGCGAAGGCAAATTTCCTGGGTGAGAGTTGGAGAGGGGACGGACTTGGGGGTCGGCAGGGGCCATGTCCATGCCGAACACGGAGAAGGTTCGGAGGACGGATTACGGTTCGTGCAGGAGCCGAAGCGCGGTTATTCGTGTTGTTGGCTTTTTGAGCCGCATCCAGCATGCATCCAGCGGTGGGGGGGAGTGACATTCTGTATTTTTCTCTTTCTTATTTTTGTTTTTTTGGATGTTATATACGAGCGGAGGGGAAGACTTGTGAGGAGGCTGACAAGGTTGTTACATATTTGCAGACCCTTCATTGGCATGGATTAGTATTGGTGATTACCTACATGTACCTCCCATCCTTTTGATCTCTAGTCGAATGTGGCGAATCTAGGCAGAGCCTGAAACGCATAGATATCTTGATTCAATAAAGGTTGTGTGGGAAGGGAAGAAAAAGGGGGAAGGGAGGGGAGATGCATATATTGTCAGACTTCATCGCCGCAAGGAACAGACTACGGAAGTTTACCTCAGGTCTGGTAAGCTTCAGCGGACCGAAAAAGCTTCCAAACAATGGGCTTGCAAAAAGGATATGCATGGAAACAAATAAGCACATGTAAAGAAGGTTTCTGGTTCTTTTTGTTATTAAATGGAGTTGGCAATGGTGGAAACCCCATGATAAACGAGCCCATTTTTGAAATTCGCGTAGACAGCAGGGGGTTCACAGAAAAGGAACAACAGCAAAAAAAAGCAGAGGTAGATTAGGAGAGAGGGACCGTTATAACATGAGTATAATATGCACCAATAATAGAGATTAGACAATTAGAGTTAATAGATATATAAACGAGCGAAAGGAATTATAAAATAAATAAGAGGAGAAGGAACAATGCAATAAATGATGCTGCAGGGGGAATATAGCAAAGAGACAAAGCGGCAAAATATTTGATCTACAAATGACGTGTGGGCAGGTGTAAGGGCAGGAAATATAGTATGCCAACTTTAAACCCCTGGTTTGTCCATCACGTTGCCACTTACTCAAGTGGCACCAAGGTTAGCTGGCAGCGATAGAGCAAGCAGACGAGAGCTGCAGGGGACAGAAACAGATAGATCCTGGTAATGACCAGGGCAGGATTAAAAGAACATGGGAAAATAGCGAAAGTATTCAAGAGATCAAGACCTCGAAAAAAAATAAACCAGAACCAGGGGCGAATGGGCAATGGAATATTATAAGAAGGAAAATTTTCCCAAATTGTAATATGAAAAAAAGAAAAAAAATGAAGACGTGATCCACATCAAGGGATAAACAAAAGAGAGAAAAAAGCAGGAAACAAAATCGCGACAGATGATAAGAGGTAACGAACGGCAAAAATCCACACTGTGGTATCAATGAGAAAGAAAAAAGGGGGACAAGATATGACGAAAGGTAGAAAAGAAGGGCGAAAAACGCAAAACCAAACGCAGAAACAAAAATGACACGCCAGGACAAAAGGAGATGGACAATCCACGGAGAAGCGACCGGCCCAAGTCTAGCGAGGGTATGTATAAAAACTGTGCAGAGGAAACGAAGGAATAAAAGTATGAAGCCGTCCCATCCCCACATACAGAAAAAAACAAAAATAAAGAAAGAAAGAAAACGAGCGCCTCTATCGTCAATAAAAGACATGACACAAAACACACCAAAGATACAAAAAAAAATTATGTGTTCCCCCCCCACCCTTCAAATCCGGTGCAATTCCCCTACCTTATGCCATCCGAACAAAACAAAAAACAAAATTCTCACACTGGGGTATCTTTGATTTCCGGCCGTGAAAACTCGAAATCCCACAACTCGAGCCGGGTGAAGAGAAGTAGCAAAAATAGGAAGCAAAAAAAAAAAAAAAAGTATAATACAAGCATTAAAGGAGGTTTGGGTAGAAGAAGACGACGAAGAAGCCAAAACGGAAAATTAAAAGTTTGCAGCCCAACCTTGAGTCGTATATGACGATGTGAAGGTCGGGGATAATCGTCGAGCGAGGGAAATAAAGAAGAAATATTAGGGATTAGAAAGCCAAGGCTGGTTTTCGGCCCTCATTTTGGGCGATGCCTTGTCGAAGCAAAAACCGCATGTGAAGAAAGAGTCGTAAAGAAAATTATGGAGTTTCTTTTTTAGAGAAGACGAACGAGCGCACATCAAACAGCAGAGATGGGGCTATTTGGTGTAAAAAGAAGAAGAAGATTTTATTCTTCTTGCTGCTCAGGGGAGCCGGAGTCCTTTTCGCCCTTGTGGACTTTGTTGTGTCGACGAAGATTTGATACCACGGAGAAGTGACGCCCGCAGCCTGGGAATTCACAAGGGAACGCTGTTGGCCGGGGTGGCATCAATGTCAGTATGTACTCTTGTTGAAGACAAAATCTGGAATTGGGTTTCCCCTGAATTACGTATATATTTGTGGGGACTGGACTCACGTTTTTCACCTGTGTGACTGTACATGTGGGTCTGCAAGGAGGAAGGTCGGGTAAATCGCTTATCGCAGACTTTACACTTGTGCTTCTTCTGCGTGTTGGACGGGACTTTTGAGCTAAACTGGCTCATCATCGACTGGGGGCCGGACATGGAGCCATGGATGAGGCCGGACGGTCGAGGGAGGGTTCGCGATGGCATGCCATCATAGGATTCTGAAGTTGTCGAGCTGTAGTCGGTGACTGAAGAATCGACGGAAACAACTGACGCACTGTAATATTGATAATTGCCCGCAGACGAAATTGATGAGGCTGAAGAATGTGCAGCCGGGAAGCCGTAGGCCTCCCTAGGCCCTCTCGCATTCTGAGGGGCGTATATATTTCGCGGGGTTGCCAGATCTTGGCTGAGCGCAACCATTCCTCGACTAGCATCCAGCGCATCGCCATAAGTAGACGGTGGTTGCGGTGATGGGACCGCTTGCGACGGAGGCTCGTTGCTGAATATCAAGTTAGTAAAATCGCACTGAAAATCCTCCATCCCCCTCCCCACCCCCTCTTTCTTTTAATCTGATGAAACGCTAGAATCATGGGGTAAATCTAAAGAAACTG
Organism: Blastomyces parvus; assembly: GCA_002572885.1. Taxonomy (NCBI): domain Eukaryota; kingdom Fungi; phylum Ascomycota; class Eurotiomycetes; order Onygenales; family Ajellomycetaceae; genus Blastomyces; species Blastomyces parvus. The sequence continues at coordinate 253,003 of PDNC01000005.1, forward strand.
GAAGAAGCAATAGACGAACCCTTGAGGCATAGTTCTTGCATGTGAATGTTGGTGATGGTGTTGATGTTGGTGCTGCTGCTGCTGCTGCTGCTGGTGTTGATGTTGCTGGTGTTGCTGGTGCTGCAGGGATTGCGCATATTCAATGGGAGGGTAGTTAGCCGGAGTGAATGGAGCTATTGGAGACGGTGATGTATAGCTCTGTGCCTGTTCAAAAGTCGTCCGTGGAATCTCCTGAGGAAGAACAATGAGCTGCTCGGGACCGCCGTACGCAGGAGCAGGGTTGTAATTGCTGCTCGGGGCCATTGATGGGGCGGGTACGGGCACGCTCGTATATGGCATCGAGATAGCTGTAGGTCGAGAAACTTCTTCCCGCTTTACAGTCTGATTCAGCGCGACGGAACTTGCGGGCAGAGATGTAGGGTAGATGGGTTGCGGGGGATGAGCGGATGAATGCGCTGCCCACGCTTCATTGAACTGGGGAGTGCCGGGATGAACTTGACCCTGATACGCATGGTCGTAACCCATCCCACCGCCATACTGGCGGTTTTGGTTTTCGATAACCATAGTCATAGGGAAGGTTGGCCGTGGTGATAATTGCTAAAAAAAAGAAGAAGATCGCAAGGGTTCGAGATGCAGAAAATCGGCGGGTCTGAACGACAAGAAAATAGGAGGGACGTCAGATGGCCGATCAATTGATCGGGTTGAACTTCTTTTTGCTCTTGTTTCTTTTTCTGCTGGCGGTGGTGGTCTCGTCTCCTCAGCAGGCGTTGGGGCCGGCTATCTCTCCGTGTGATATGCAGAGATCTAGCTCATGTATGATGTTGGATGTGTGTATGTCAATATGTATGTTGGACTGCAGAAAGCAAAAATGCAAGGCTCGACAGAGCAGTAGTGGAGTGTGCACGTATGTAGGAAGCCGGTTTCGAGGAAGTATCGAGCTATGTAGGACCGGAATGGGGGACAGCTCGGGCGGTTCCTGATGTACAGTGCGGAACAAAAAAAGATAAAATAATATGAAAGCGAGGTCAGATCGAAGGTCTGGGGAAAAGGGGATCGGCGCAGTTAAGAGGAAACCGGCGAGCGAGCGGAATCGAGAGGAGAGAGAGTTCACGAGAGGAAGCACAAGGTCGACACAGGTCGTACTGTGCAGGATAGTGACAAGGTACACGGCACAACGCCGCCGCAAAGATAGTTGAAGTACCTAGCGTATTCAGTTCCCACCTTGGCAGATAGGGCGGTATGTAAGTTATCGACACGACCCGTATGGCCGCTGTATGTAAGATTGCCTGTATTCTGTACGGCATGTACCGACTGTACAGTATTTGTCAAGTAGATCTCAGCTGGGTACGACGACTCCTTCTATCAGGAGAGAATCCAATTGCTGGATGGTGTGGAGCTGCAGTAAGCGGGATGATACGAAAATTGAGCCAAATCACGAAGACCAAGATACAAGAATAATGACAACAGCAGCAGCAGGAGCAGCAGCAATTACTCCGATTTTAAACAGTCAATAAATGCCTGATGATGAGAGGAAACGCTGCGGTGAGGAGCTGCAGCCATGACATATCACAGAAGAAAAGGAGACACCACCCAAATCCTCGAAGCTGCAACATTGGTTAGTAAGAATTTAAAGAGCGGAGACAATACCAGAATAATACTGGAGCTCTCCTGCAGCTCCGCAAAGGAAAAAGAGTGGAAGATTGCGTGTTCTTCTTGTTGTTGTTGTTGTTGCTTTTCCCTGATAAGAGTCAAAAATACGGGACCCAGGAATTCGCCGCACAGGTACCCGTCCACACAGCAGACGACAGCACACGAGCAAACTCTTGGGCCACAACTCCTCCTGGGGCCGTAAAAGAATTAAGTTGGTCCCCAATTTCCAAACAAGCTCCGAGCGCTGTCCCAAGGGTTTGCTTTCCAGCTACGCAGTAAGTACTCCGTACCTACGTACCCATCATCGGAAGAAGCTGCAATGGATATCGTGCCTGAGTATCGGTATGTAAATAACATGAAAAATGACGTAATGAATATTTGAAAAATGATGTATTTCATGTATGTAATTTTACCCCCTAACTTGTATACATCTTTCAATAAGCAAGATCTGGTTTGTTCGCGAGCTCTATATCGTTAAAAGTCAAACCCCCTGCAGGATGCAAGGTTCTTCTTCTTCTGCTTCTTCACCACCTCCTTCTTCTTCGTCCTCATCCTCCTTACTCGAAAAATGGGTTCCTCACGAAAACAATTCAGTCAATGTGTGTGTGTCTCCATTCCATTCCCATTATTATTTGGAGGAGACGACGACGACGACGACCTGGTGGGTCTGGGTGGGTGGGGAGAGCGAACAAGTTGCTGGCTGGTCAGGTTCGCGGGACCGCCCCAGGGGGCCAAGGGAACCGATGCCGTTGTGGTTGGCTAGTGCCACCGACGCGGGTTTCTTTTGGGGAAGGCTGCAGATCCTTACTTGGGTGGCTTCGAATCCAACGGCTCCACCAGGGCCACCACCGCCGCCCAAGGACGGGCAGGGAGTCCAAGAAAGTCAAGGACGCCAGCCCTCAACGAGTCATCCCCGTTATTCCTGGCCTGGGATGTTGCTGAGGCGTGCTTAGCGGAACCACTGCTGAGGATGATGCTGGCAGGGATACGGGCGGGCGTGGGGCTTTATATGTTTTTACTTTTTTTTTTAGTTTCGCTCCCGGATTTCTGACGGATCCTGGACTAACTACTGGAATGTGAGAACCGATGGATGAATGGAATGGCATTGAATGCTGCTTCCCCCTTGGAAGTCGTAACATGCCGCAGAGATGTCACCTTTTGCGTCTTCCACCAGGGTTGTTGGTTTTTTTTTTTCTTTCGGCTTTAGCGGCCTCAAGCTGTTGCTCTGTAAGCACTCACAAAAAACCCTCCGAACTGGATAAGCAGTTGAACTTCAACAATCAGGGGGAGTTTCTGGTCACGTTGGAAAAAAACACAATTCTTTGTCCCAGTTTGCCCCTGGGACCTACAGCTTACGAGTGGGATGGCATCGCATTTTGTTACCATCGCAAAACGCGATAGCGCCCGCAACAGCAGCCCGGAGAGAGAGGAGCAATTCCCTCCATGCCGTCAAGTTGGAAACAGCGCGTTTACCATGGACATGAGCACTCCTACATCCTAGTCACAGTCTGGCTGTGCATCTCCCATGGGCCATATGCTGGACAGCTGTTACTTCGAGACGGGGGATGGGTCTGGCGCAGTCAAAAGAACAATGACAGTTCTCCTTTTATCTTTCTTTTTTTATCACATCTGTTGCAATAGCGACTGATATGACATCTGACCTCCTGGCCACTACCGGGTAGCACAGCCAAGAGGCATTGTCGTGAACCTGACAGGTGTCGTCCGTCTCACTTGTCTCCCAGGGTTCCGATGGGTTTCCCATCCGTTCTGTTGCATTTTCGAGTTCCTTGGCCTGGGAGACGCCGTGTGTACGGCTCTCGTATATGTACGACTTGGCGATGCCAAGGACAGATCAATCCTCAATCCTGTTGGTATGGGTTCTCGGATCCTTGCCGCTGACAGCCAGTTGATATTTTTGTACCGTTTCTTCCTGCTTCCTGCTTCCTCCTATTTTCGATGTCATGTCGCGAACTGCTCAAACCAGGGTGCTGGATGCTACAGCTCTTGATCAGCAACGCTACAAACGCCCCAAGGGCCAAAAGACAAGCAAGATACCCCCGGTTACATCTCACCCCTGCCAGAATAATCTGCGAAAGGGGTGCAAAACTTGTTTCAGAAATTATCCATGAGGTCTTCGTGTGCGCGGCTTAAAAAATATCCATCCAAAAATGCCACTGACGAACGACAGGGTTTGGAAGTATGACATACCGTTGACAGCAATCGGGTCCCCAGGGGGCTGACGCCCCCGATCTAAAGATTTCCCGGGGTCCCCTTCCACTGCCACCATCTATGAATGGAATACTGCCAACCCCCTTTCTCTCAAGTCCGAGAACACCCCCTGAGTTGGCATTGGCAAAGATTGAGGGAGGGAGGGGGGAATACCAAAAAAAAAAAAAAAAAACAATCAACTGAAGGCACAGGTCATGTGCCGCATGCCAGGACGCATGCCCCGCCTCCATCTGCATCAGTGCATCGCGAGGAGAGTGACAGGAAAACAACGCGAGATGTATGTATGTCCGGCACCAAAAGAAAAAGGAGGGGGTTGTTCGGAGGGGAAAGCCGAGGGCAAGACTCACAGAGCATGGTGGGAAAAGCACCAATAGGACGAGAAGGAATTAGTATTTTGTCTTCCCTTCCTCCCGCCTGAAACGCGGAGTGGGAACAAAGAAGAAGAAACGCAGAAGAGCCTTGAAGAATGTTATTTTCTTTCATTGTTTTTCTCTCTTCTCTTGCATCGTCACATCGCATCGCATCGTGAGTACGGGGAATGTATGTACCCCAAGCAAGCACGGGCCGAACAGGTGCCTGAACCCAGAGAGGACAACTCCGTACTGTGGCAAACATTTATAAGGGGTTTGTCGCCTGTTTTTTGATCCTCTAGTTTTTCTTTTTTTTTTTCAATTATTTTCCATTACATTTTTCTGTCAGTTAATACTACTACAATCAACGATAGCTCAGCTCAATTCATCAGTCATCCTTTCCGAAAAGTCCCATCGAAATATACAGTACATACATATCCAGTCTGACAAAAAACCCCGAAAATCGACCCATAGAAGAAAAAAAACCACACCAAAAAAAAAAAGGAACGAGATAAGATGCCAAGCATCTCGCAACCATTCTTCCTCTCGAAAAGGCCGCGTCAGCTCAGCAGGGGTGTGCATAGTCGCGGGAAAACAAGCAATCTTGGTTTGTGTCTAGTGGAGAGGATGGCTGGCATTGGCTGCGGGGGGTGGTGCCTGTCTAGCGTCTTGCCCAGCCGCTAACGCTGGGAAGTTTGCGGCGGGTTTGGGCGTTCTTCCCCCCCCACTTCCCACTCCCCACTCCCCCCCCCAAAATCTACTAGGGGCCAGTCAGCAGTCGTCCCCAAGCCCGAAGGTGACCTGACCTCTTTGTTTGGTGAGGGAGGAACTTGGAAGGTAAGGTAAAGTAAAGGTAAGCCCCGGAGCTTACCAAGATGTTTAACGGGACTGCGCCGGGCGAAGCTTTTCTTATTAGATAGATAATTCAATAGTGGGAATGAGAGAAATGGACATTTTTGATACTACGTTTTTTTTTTCTACATCGTATCATCGCACTGTAACTTTGTATTGGTAATACGTTATTACACATTCATTTTGCATTGAAGTCTATTGTACTAGGTTTTTTACGTCATCTTTCTTGTGGACATGTTTAAAAAAGAGTTGAGTTACAGGGGTAATCTTAGAAAGCTTAGCCTTGCAGAGCCTGATTTGCAAGTACCTAGGTAATTCGAGAATTCTTATTTGCTGCAGATTTGTTAATTTACAAAATAAGGAACATTTCAACTTAGGTCTGAGGTCAGGTCAGAGAGAGCACAGAGATGAAAAACACCTTTCATAGAGCTTCAATCTGAATTTTCACTTTCTCTTCTTTCTCATCTAGCTGACAGCAACTCTCAATCTCCAGCAAACAAAGTTTAGGAATGCAATTTAGCTGGCAATCTTTAGCGCAGGTGGCACTATCAGTCCACCACCAATTTCCAATGATCTGATTCAGCCAGACCTGAAAACATGGTTGAGGATCGAATTAGTTCGCGGTAGCTGGGAATTTCTTTTTCCTCCCCCTCCTTTGATTAACTGGTGCGCTTGCTGACAGTACATTTCAAATCCTGCACATTGCCCAAGAATGAACGATGATGAGTGAGGTTTTATGCGCCTTGCCAACTCAGGAACAAACAATGTTCTAATCTTATATTCATAGGATTTGTTTGCATTGAGTGAAAATGAAGCTCTGACTTTTTAAACTTTCCGCGAACACCATTGAATCATCATCGAACCGCATGCCATGGGGGGGCCCATCATCAACCGCCCTAACCCTGCCAATATGTGCCCAAACTCGCCAAGCCGCCCGTATCCTATCCAATGTCCACCAGAAACCAAACCAAGATAGGTATATAAACTCTGAACTCTGTCGACACGATGGACGGGAATCCGCTTGCATCTTAGCGCTTCAGCCACTGCAGCCCCTCGCGGATTGATGATTGCTATCGCCAAGCGCCTAACTGGGCCGACCCCGAATACGCAGAGGCGCGCTTTCGGTGCTTGCTTGCTTGCTTGCTGCCGCCCCTCGCTGCTCAGGCTCAATTTTGTACGGGGTAGTTTCTGTTCACAGGATACGGAGTTAAAATGCGAAGAAATACGCTCCACTCCCGTCTGTCTGGCTGGCTGGCTTCACTGCCCTGTTTTCCTTTCCGGGCCAGGGTCCGATCGAAGATTGCGGTGCTCTTCCAAATCCGCAATCTTGAGCTCCATAGTTTCATGGATTTTTGTTGCGCTTTTCACCACCCGAAAGGGCCCGCCTTCCGGAACCCGTCAACAGATACGAATGGGCGTGCAACAAAAGTTGAGTGGGAGTGGGAGTGGGAGTGGGACTGGATGAAATAGAATAAAAGGGATATGCAGCCTGTCTCGTTCTACACGATCCAAAGACACACCGCGCTGCTTGTATCCAAGCTGCCCCAAACAAAATTAAAATATGTTCACACATATCCAGTTGAGCTCGCAGGCACGCCACCACATATCTATTTCATGCTGCATTATTCAGATTCACCGCGCATGCAGCTTCTTATCATGCATAGCCCCAAAAACCTTAAAAGGTGCTTTTACATCGCTCCTAGCAAAGGTACCGTCCGTGCAGTATGTACCAGCGTCGTCCTCCATTCATCGGCTTTTTGATATCAAAAATTCCCCCTAGAAGTGTCCGTGTGCCTCTTTCAGACTGTACATGTACAGTAACTTACAATGCGGCCCGGAAAGAAAAATGTTCGCAGCGGCAAAGAAATGGCATGAAACAACCCAACCACCCCCGAGAGAAACCCTGACCGTTCGTGAGAATCAGCACGGAAGGATAAAAAAAGGGTGAATTCTGTTTCATGTTCTCCATGGCGACAAGGTTCTCCTGGGCCATGTCACAAGAGCTATGTACAGGGGGGTGATAACAATGACATGCCTGTCTGGAGCTTTGGCTCGGTCACATCAGGACAACCGCCCCTTCGATATCCGATGACCTCAACCCATCAAGAGTAGCAATGGTAACAACAGCAGAAGAGGAAAGGATATCCTTTTGACCCGCGTCTGACGAGTAAAAAATATCGCCAGCGCGCTACAGCTATTAATAAGTATTAATAATAAGTTTACCCAAGCATTTGTCCTCTGTTTGGCCGTCGCCATTGGTGGTCGTGGGTGTGGTCGCTGTTCAACCTTCCTCAGGAGCTAGCTTTGCTTTGTTTATTCTAACGGCATGGAAATAAGCTCGCTGTGGCTGTTCCTTTATCCCCCGCGATGGGACACGTCCAAGGGAGATCGAAAGGGGGCGTTCCACTCGGATGGGAACTGCTACATGTATGGAATACTTGTCAACGCAGAGGTGTGAAATGGCGCAAATGTATGCGCGAGGATCACCCTGTGGGTGGTAGCATTTTGAAAAAAATGAAAAAAACTTCCCAATGTTTGAACTGAGGTTGTCGAGGGGAAGGGGAGAACGAAAAAGGGGTGTGCGCTGCCTTGGATGTACACTGCATGAAGTCCCAGCCGTATTTCGGTGGTCCGGAACGGGAGTGAGAGTGGTGGTGAAAGCCGCTGGATTGACGGAGAGTACAGGCCGCTATGTATGTGCTGTATATTTTTTCAGTATTTGCAAAACAGAATACTGTCAATGGATGGGAAAGAAGATAGAAGTAAAATAAATTACGCGTTGGCCTTGTACGGAGTACTGGAGGTGGAAATATTTCGCTCCCTGGTAACTTCAAGTCCTTGTAAGTTATGTAATAAAGTACAGGGGATGGGTGTTTCAGATATTGTTCACTGCCACAACACCCGCACACTTCCCCCCACGATGCAAGGGGCTCCTGTCAACAGCCACATTCGCTGCTTCTTTTGATTCAGGGGGACCTTTCACCTCAAGTTCTGTATAGGGGGTTCATATGAGGTAGGACGCTTGTCTACAATGCTACAGAAAATCGCCGGGATCCCATGGTCTTCCTGTTCCTGCAAGCTTGACACATTTGATTGATTGTTATGATAGGGCATTTGAACCGTGCTTCTGCAATATCCCACCACATTGCGTAACTCTCAGTTGAATAAATCGCTCCAAAAATTAAAAATGACTGCGGCGTCACAGAAACTTCCTCAAATCAGCCAAGGTGATCCTGTCAAAGACGGGCATATGGCGTCATTGTGCCGCAATAATACAATTCATTATCATAATAATGAATTATCCCCGTCCGCTACTATTACATCCCTAGCAGTAGCTGCGAACCCTACGAAAGCTTATCAAAGGCTCAGGCTCACAACGTCTTCCGTTATGGTGGCAGAAAGCTCACCTTGAATTTGAAGAAATAATGGCATCGAGAGATAAAACACGTTAATATGATCGCCAGGATCTGTCCGGAATATCAAAATTGACAAAAAGTGGCCTCGCAAATCATCAGCCAAGCGCCTGGCGATCTGCCGCCAGGCACTTTTCATTTTCCTTGACACTCCACTGGAGTTTGTCTTAGGCTCTTAGCCGACGCCTTTTTGTTTTTTCATCTGCCAGATCTGAAACATAAACCTACCAGCAGCCTGTCTCAACCACGTTTTTTCGGCCCGATCGACTTCCTGTCTCATGTTTATTTTTTTGGAAAGATCCGTCCAAGTTGGTTGCGGATCACAGGGCGATCAAAAACCGCCAGATTGTCTCTCTGTGCTGCAAGTCCGGAACGCGCGCGTGTTTGGGTTCGTTCTGGCGGCAGTCACTTGTTTGCCGTACGACTAGCGACAGGGCTTATGGATCCGACATAGGCATTGTCGCTTCCTAACTTTTCTGACACTTATCGCCTAGCAGAAGAAAGCGAACCTACTATCATTCCCGAACGATGAATGCTTTCAATCCCACGTAAACATGCCGCTTTAAACCGCTCGCATAGTCATAGTCCCAATGCTGCTTACTACAACTTGTCGGAGCCGAGTGAGAACGGCAACTGGCCAACAAGCACGAGACATAGATTTCGATAAGGCTGAATAATGATCAGCGATCAGTGGTTTGGAGACCCCAGGCCCCCAAGTCCATGGCAAATCTAACCAACGAACCTCATGTCCGTTGAAAATAGGCGGGCAGCAAGACTATTTAAAAACTGATAAAATACATACTTTGTCAAGAGCCAGAAACAGCATCCCACATTTTCGTTTGTCGGTGTGCGAGATGTATTTCAGTCACTACTTTTTTTTTGAGTATCGCCCATACCCACCCGCTGCGAAGTTCGAACCAACAAAAAAAAAAGAAAAGAACAAGAAATGCCCAGCAATGCCCAGCAATGCCCAGACTGCCTAACCCCCAACATGGGCCCCGCTGATTACGTTGCCCTCCCTTCCCAAGCCCGTGAAAACCCTGGTTCAGGGGCTTGGCTAGTGCGGCAGATAAACCAGATCCACGCTGGGCGCCATCGAAAATTGGGCCACTACTGGGCATGGTTGTGCAGGCTCTCCAACAGGAGGCAAGCAGAGGAAGCTCCCACTGGCTAGCCAACCAACAACGTCGGAAAGCAACAAGGGTTGGTTACGAGCTTCCCTTCCCTGGGCATCAGCATGAGGACTAAAAACCGCTGGGCAGGCTCGGTTAGCCCCAGCGCAGAGTTTAGGCGGGGAGGGACATCGGCTTCCAAATCCCTCTTCGACAACATGTTGACAGACGGCGAGCGCACATGCAATTGCGAAAAGGCGAAGAGATGTTGACTTCATGGCTAATTCTCCGGCGCATGACTGATGAAATATCGAGCCAATTTTCCGCTCGAAAACAAAAAGAAATTCAGAAATCACAATTCTTCATCGTCTCCCTTTCCCCCCAGCCGCAGCTGAACACGGGCACTGGAATCATATGGTCGTATCCGAAGGAAGAAAGAAGCAAAATAGCCACGGAGACAAAAAGTCACTAGTTCACTTTTCGGGTGGAGAAAAACCACATCTTCCTCCTTTTTTCTGATTTTTGCTGTCTTCCCTCTCCTCAAATGTCGCGTCGAAAGGTGGAGCATCGTAAAGGGACACCCAAAAAAAAAATGTGCCGGGCCACACACCAGGAGCAGTAGCGGCCAGCAGGGACACCAAATCAGGGGTCTTGCTGATCGCGCCGGCTTTCCCCCCTTGTGCCCCGTCCTGCAACATTATGAAACACGCTGTCGATTTTTAAGGTCGCCGCCCCCTGGTTCCCATGCATCATCGCCGCCGCTGACCCTCCTCATGATCGTCCATGGCTGCGCGGTGCGCGCTCTCGCAACCTCTGCTTCTCGTAAACAGCGGAGGATAATACTTTGGCCCCCATGATTATTTTTCTACTCCTTTTTTGCTGACTGTCCTTTTTACGCCCGCAGAAACAAGTGGGACGCCAGGATTATGAGCTGGAGAGTTTTTCTTTTCTTCAGAAATTCCTTTTTTCCTTGCGCCAAAATGATCGCTCTGACCAATGGCTGAAGACTTAACATTTCATCAATGGTGCGGTGCCACCTTGCGCTTCCCTTTTGCAGAGGGCCCCACCCTGGGAAAAGGAAAAGAAAAAGAAAAAGAAAGAAAGAAAGTTGAGGAAAAAAAAGCAAAAAAGCAATAGGAAAAGAAAAAGCGCGAACGAAGTCACTGACTAACTGCATCTATCTACTCCTCCGCATTTTTGGATGTTGTGTATCATTAGCAGTAAAATACCGTCGAATTTGCAAATACAAACCCCTGAAATACCGATACGTCAAGGTACTCTCCCCAGGTATCAATCCACCATATCTTTTGGGGCAGCTTCTTCAGCTTCGGCATTCATTTTGCGACGGTGATACGGACCCATACTCCTCCCTCCAGAGTTGATTTTTTACGAACTCAAACGGCTTATGTCCGTGCTTGTTGAGCAAGCTACAATAACGATAAAAATGGCCCTGTCAGCTTTGCGTGCTGGAGGACTCGGAGTCCGGAAGACGTGCATTTGCTGCTTGTACTGAAAATCCCTCCACGCGGTCACGTTTGGGGGGTGCAGGCTGCTTCCTCTGGTTGCTTTACTCCCTCCATTATTAGCAGAGAGGCAGTCTCAACTTGAATACATCCAGCGAAATGAAAAAGAAAAGCAAAACAATCATTTACTCCCGGCAATAATCGATTTTGCCAAGAATGAATTTAGAACCGAACACCAATTGCTCCTTGGGCTGCATGATGATTATTATTGTGGAGTATTGAACCAAAGAATCACCTGCGATAACTGCTTAGTTCTCATGAAATCTGCCGGACAAGATGCTGTACGCGCAATGGCGCGATGATGTCAGAGCTTTCCGGGGCCACTCTCACCACTCTTATCCACACATATGCGGAGACGCACTTACAGCGGAGCTCACTGATAGTTTAGTAGACCTCTTGCACCTCTACACCCACGAAGGCACACGGACAGGCACCGGCTTTGTTGTTTCCCCATTATTAGTTTCAAGAGGCCATCAAAAAAATAGGACAAACCAGAGGTAGGAGGAATCCATGGAAGAGGGTGGCTACGAGCTAAAATAGCAAGCAGCTCGAGTTTTTCGGATATCCCTTTTAACTTGGTAAATTTAATCTTCCCTTTCGCCACTGAATGGAGGTTACAAGGGGGAAAAATATGAATTCCAATTGGGCGTGAGTGCTCTCACTTTGCTTGGACCATGTCCTTCCAGCACCCGGCGGCATTGGACCCGCAGTTGTGGCGTCTTTCTTGTTTTCTATCGCACATGGTGGATAGGAATACGGGATGGAGAGAGCGGGCTTTTTTTGCTGTTGCAGCACTACTAGATGGATGGCTCACCGCGATTTTATTCGATGGTCTGGTAAAAACTACTGCATATATTTTCTTGCGGTCTTATACGGAGTACGCACCAAGGTAGTTAGGTAGATTATTGAATCATTGTCATGAATATGTATTCTATATTCTGCCTCAAGTTCTTGTTTGAATAACCTTCAGTTGCCATCCCTTCACACACACATGGCAACTATAAACACTAGGCTCAGTACAGAGGCATTTCAAAAATCCGGGGAAGTTTGATCTCCAGAAAATCCCTCGGCCCGAAATGATCAACACAAAAGCTCCCATGCGGTTTACCCGAGGCAGGACCACCAAGTCGCCTGGGACACATCTGTTAAATTCGCACATTCATCAGATGGATGCTGAATATTTCAGACCAATCTGGGGTTTCTGATCTTTATTTGTTCCGTAAACAAATTTTCGTATAGCGTCAGGACTGTACAATTTTGTAAAAGTTTTGGGCCTATTTGTTATGATAGATATTGAACATCAGTCGATGAGCTTCGGAAAGGCTTGGGTCGAAGATACTGATAGAGATAAAATCTACATCAATCGGCAAGTGCTCTGGCTTTCGCTACATTTCATAACCACCCAGGAAGATGTTAATATGCGATGCCAACCCGGCTGCTTGTCTCAAGCGTTACCGCCGCCAAGTGGAAATAAAATAGTTGTGAATGATATCAATTTTGCGATTCAAGTATACATGCTTTTTACATCCAGGTATTATTAAAGGTACAATTAAATGATAATTTGAAAAAGAGAGATGAAAACTTAAAACGCTGAAACGCAGTCGCCAAAAAGGATGGAAGGGGCATAAGAATGATATTAGGTAAATCACAAGTTAGAAACGAATCAAAGCGCAATATAAATTCAACAAGGCTTGGATACCAGCAAGGAACGCCTGTTCAAGATAACAACCATCCATCATCAATCACAAAACAATCGCCAATTCATGCCTTGCCAAACCCTCGTCTTCGAGAGTAGGATAGTAAGGTACCATTGCATCCGCCCCTTGAACGTAAGCATCATTGTAAAGCCTCCAATATGGCTGCCGTACTTTTCTTGCCGGGTGGAACAAGCCTGCCCAAACATAGTTCATCACAATGCCAGTGCCCACGGCCATGCGTATAGCCTCGATAGCCTCGATAATCCGATCAATGACGTGAGGGCTTGTCTCGAAAAGGTTGGGATAAAGCAAATTGAGGAGATGGAGCATTGCATCTTCACATCCCAGGCCAACAACGCCAAGAGCAATGTGCTTTACTACGCTGGCTGCTGTTTGTCGATGTACTTGGTCCCGATCTATCAATGCGTCTTCGAGCAGTGGTGTGACAGCGTAAACGTAGTCTTTTGCCATTTCGCCGATATATTCGAAAAGGAAGGACATAGCTTTGAGTACGCCATTCTGGACGTTCAATTCTGGTACTCGATACTCGTTCATAAGGGCAGGTAGGACTGTGAAAGGTGCACAGGTTTCCGCAACAATACCGATGGCAACAGCTGTACAAACGCGGGATTGGCGTTCTTGTACGCGAAGGTTGTTGAGAAGGGTGGCAAGGACATCTTGGGGGCCGATTGCCTTTGCAATGAAGCCAAATGTGTTATTAGCTGCACGACGAATACCCTTTTTGTGAGCTTTGAGCATGTCGAGCAACTCAAAGCAGATTCGCATCCATTCTCGGGCATTAACAGATTCTGGCCCTCGATCCGCTATCCGACCAACTAAGTCAATTGTGTTCTCCTGTACTTTTTCGTGTCGATTTCGTAAAATGGGAGTGAGACGGGGCAACAGGTCTCGAATAGGTGGCTGCATTTGATTGATACCGACAACGGTGACAATAGACCGTAAAGCTCCAAGAATTGAACCAAGGACTTCTGGATACTCTTCGCCAAGATATTCGTAAAGGACGATACCGAGTTTACCCATGAGGGCATCCTCACCGCACTGTTTCATGACCATGGCAATGCGGGATATAAGATCGGCTGCCTGTTGTCGAACTGTTGCAGACTTGTTATTCAAGCGCCAGAGAATTGTACTGACGATCTGAGGAAGATACGGCTTGCAACGAGTTCCGAGTGCGTTGACAACAGTCCCAAATCCGTTCAAGATCACGATATCTTCTATGCTTTGTTCCTGGAAAGCGAACAGAACACCATCAATCAGTCGCTCCTCTAGCCTTTCGCCAATGTCTGCTGCACCGAGGGACGCAATGACTTTCTCGACAGTTTCCACTGTCATTTTTCGATATGCCTCGCTTTCATCCTTCAAGTTGTTGACAATCTTTTCCACAATTTCGCTTACTCCAACTTTTTGGCCCAAATCAACAGTTGTTTCCACTACTTGTCGGTAGTTTCTTTTATCGAGCGCCATGCGCCGTACCCAGAAGCATTTGAAAAAATCGGTTAGCACATGTTCCTTTAAATAGGCAGCCGTGACACCATCCGTTCCTGCACATTGCGATACAACTTTCAAAACAACCTTCTTCATTTCTTCATCAGGCGAAGAGAACTCGCGAAGAAGAATTTCCATAATCTGGCTCGTAAAGTAGTTTGCACCCTCCTCATCCATAAGTGGAATAATATAGCCGACAGCCTTGAGGAAGCCTGCAAGCCCCTTGCCTCGCTGCTTTCTTGCTCCTGTCCAAAGGGGCCCAAGGATATCTTGAAAGCTTTCGATACCATATGGGTTTGCAGCCTCAGCAAGCGCAGCAATCGCCAAGCTAGTTACGGTACGAACTTTGGCTTGCTCATCACTGAGATTGTCCCCAATACAGTCCACTAAGCCTTGCAAATGTGGTAAGACTGCACATCCCATCAGGATTGGAATTTGCTGAACAATCTTAACACCGGTATGCCTTGCTTGCCATGATTTTTTACTGCGGCACACCGCCCGTAAAAATGGAAGGAGAGCAGGTATGCCAAGGGCCGATGCAACAACAGCAAAGGCTCGTGCAGTGGTGTTTCGTACGTATTCATCGACATGATCAATATCAGGGCGCATGGTGCTGATCATGTGGGCGAGACCAGCGGCTTTGCTAAGGTTAGAAATGATCTCTCGACCTTCCACGCGAGCATAGTAATCCTGATCAATAAGGAGTGGCTCAATAACAACGAGGATTTTGTGAACATAGGGTCGAACAAGATCATCAAGTTTGTAAAGTACCCGGTCGATTACTTTAACGAGCAAATGTCGTTCCTGGTCCTCCAATGATTTCTCCATGAGCAATGGAAGGATTTGATTGAAAAGTGGTCCTGCACCAAATTGACGGGCATTATCTGTAAGCTGTCGGAGAGCAGTCTTCCTCATTGGAGGTGTGCCATTCTTGACTTTCAAAAGCAATCTCATGATTTTCCTTTCCTTTAGTTCGTCGACTGACATGGTATTCTCATCTGCTCCATCGACGAGCTTGCCAAAATATTGCATATCTTCTGCCTTGAAAAACTGCAAGTCTCCAACCCCAGGGATATCTGTTGGCAGCTGCTTCCCCATCGCCCGAGCATTCTCGGGCTCTTGCATCATGAACCCCCCAAATCCACTGGCGCTTGGGATTGGCGCTGGCGTACTCATCAGCTTCCGAGCAGGAGTCCGAATAGGTGCATACCCAGGTGGAGGTTCAAGAATCTTATAGCCTTCTGATGGAAGCATCAAGTCCAGTTCTTCGTCAGATAAAGGTGCATTTCGGCTAGAAATATCGGTTCCAAATGTTAATGGAGCAACAGGGGCCGCTGCCTGAGAAGGATGCATGGGAGTTGCAAGGCCTTCATTACCGACTGGCGTGGCTGTTACGAGAGATGGTGCTTGATCCCATCTTGATCGGCGTTTGGGGGCTTCTTCCGGTGCACCGGGGACGGGCGTTTGGTCCCATCTGGATCTCTTCGGTTTTGCTTCAACCTGTTTGTCACCTTCTGGTGCAGGTGGCGTTTCGGAGGCCACATCCCATCTTTGCTTTCTTTTCCTCCCAGAAGCTACTGACACAGTTGAACCCGCTTCCAGATTTTCTTTGTCAGCCTCCTCTAATCTTAAAGTCGCTTCGTGTTCCAACGATCCATTTTTTTCGCCTTTGACCTGTTGCTCTACAATCAACTTTTTCACTCGTTCTTCTTCCTTTTCGATCTCGCGAAGAGCCATGACTTCGCGATAGGTTTGGCCTTCGGGCTCTACACCCGCTTGGGAATTTGAAGCAAAAGGGTCGGCGCGTGTCGGCGTAAGGGGGCCACGGTTAAAGCGTCGCTTCTGGTAGTCAGTCTCGCGCTCTGAGATCCTGCCAGATTTCTCACGTCCAAGGAGGATATCTTCTTCCTCGACGCCTTTGCCAACAGCAAATTCGTTCATTTGTTCCTTTGTCGCCGTATACTGGCCAGTCAGCCGGTGGCCAGCGTCCCCATCAGTCATGTCCTCATCTTCGTCGTCGACGGGGATGGAAGTGTTATATTCCGCATACTTGTCGGTTCCATTGCGATCGTAGAGCGTTGTATCGAAGGATTCAGTCAGGGAAGCCTTGGTCGAAACGTCAGTTCGTTGGCTGGATGCATCGAAAGTTTTAGAACCTTTTTTGCTCGCGGCTGCAGCGTTTCGCTCAGCCTGAAGGCGCCTTATGGCCTCAAAGTCAGCTATAAATGAGGAAGTTAGTTCTGTTGCTAAGATATTGGGCGCGTGGGTTTGCGTACCGTCAGACATGATTACGACTGGCGGGCTGTCCAAACACAGCTAAAGCAGGCCGCTAAGATGTATCATGGGGAATAGGACGTGGTATATAGTGAAAATGGACCTATGGTGATGGTCCCGGTTATCTTTGCAGCGATCGCTGATGATGCCTCCAGAGAATGATGTCGTGAAAGCAGAGGCTTAAAATCGGCTTGCTGAATAAGCAAAGTTAGGGATGCACGGCCGGGGTTGTTGGCATTTTGCCACAAGAGGATTAGCGGTTTATCACATGACCCCAGGTCGGCCCTTTTAATATTCCTAGCTCTGATCTTCTGCAAAGGTCCAGTGCAGGTGTCATATTAAGTGGCCTATATCATTTCATAATGGACTCGCATAAAATCAAAAGCATTCTGCTCAAAAGTTGGCTTGTGGATTAAGACGTTGGAATATTAATATTTAGCTTTCTTATGTAGGAACGATCATAATATGTAACAGTCTTTTCTCCCGCGTCCATGCCATCAATTGCGGCATGAGTGAGTGATATAAAGGTACTTTGAAAAAACGCAAAGAGCAAATCGAAAACCATACAAAACACGCTAAATCGAACAAATTCATCAAGAACAATGGTATCACAAAACCATCAAGCAATGCAACGCTAACCACCTATGTAAAATCCAACAAGACAGATGGGGAAATAATAGTAAACAATGATGCAAAACGCTCACAGATACAAGTAAAATAATTACACAGAAAATAGAACGTGGCCTGCCGTAAGAATGGAAAAAAGAAAATGGAAAGAGCTTAATGTACAGAACAGCAAAACGAGATTGGCCGCGAGGCCTATTGGGAAATCTTCGTAGCGTCTGGCATTGGCGATTTGGTTGCCCTGTCTCATCTGTTTGAGTCATTTCGTGAAGAGTAAAACGGGAAATAGATCGTTAAATTCATTCATCATTCATAATCGTACTTGAAATCGTAAAGGGAGGAAGAAGCGTTGCAGTTGCTGCTTCGAGGATATAAAAATGATCGAAAAGGAATTCCGCTTCAAGGACGTAAAGGGATTTTGGTGGGTTCATTGCTCAAGAGCAACAAGGAATATCGACGTATCTACCGTTCGTTATGGACGCTCCTAGGTTCCTTGTTCATGCCTTTTTAAACACTCGCTGTCCTTCGGGGTTCGCTTGGCTTTTGCGCATACGCAATTAGTAACCGAAACCCTGTCCCACGTCTTTGGCATTCCCTCAGAACCCTTCTATCAGCCCAGATGCTGTAATCCGGGTTTCCGTCGGGTAATATTGCAGCCTCATAGCAGCGGGTATACCACCAACGAGCAACTTTGGCTACCATTTTAGCAATGGATTCATCATTGGACTCTGAGGGGCTCGAATCTGAGAGGAGGTCACCAAGAGAAAGGCTGGGATCGTCTGATGGAAGTCGTTTTGGTATACTACCTCGTTGAGTGGCGGATGTAGAATTCGAGGAGTACGGATGTATCGATGTGGCTGACCGGTTGGAACTGGATGTATCAGATGAGCTCAAAATAGTGCCTGCAACTGGCACACCAACTATGCATCGATTCAAATTCTCGAACCCTCGCTTTCCAAGCAGCCTCTGGATATTATCGCTTGCGGGTTTGAGGCTTATGCTTGGATCTGCCACAAATATACGCTCTTTTAACATCCGAATAGCTTTTCGTGTTCGGGTCCCCATATTCACCATGTCTAGATCCATAACGTTCATTTCTAGATATGCGCCTGGTCGTAACACGCGTTTGCACTCTGAAATAGTAGCCCGCAATCCACTTTCGGAGCACGCAGCCGGGAATCGAATAACTGCTGCGGTGAAGAATCCCTTGGGAAACGGAAATGGGCTTTCCATATTGGCGTGATGTATAGTTCGGTGATTAGAAGGTGGCTGCCAGGCGGCGGGGTTACTGGAAATTGTGGAAGGACCTGAGAATCCAAGACTGTATACAGTTGCAGTAGGATAAGTCAATGCACAGTAAAACGACCAATCATCATTTCCCAAGCCGTCAATAACAAGAACTCGACCCTGATCTTGGTCTTTGAGGTGATTGTGTGCAGGACTGAAAAGCACCCGCCCAAACGATAACCACCGGCTGGTCATGAGGGAGCTAGAGCGAAGGTTTATTTGCTCCACGGCGCCATTGCGATCTCGCTCTGCCCTATCTAGAAGGATGGTATTTCTGCGACGATCCGCTTCACTATTTTTAGGCGTCGGAAGCGACGATTCCCTAATTGTGTCCGATTCTGAATCTAGTTGCCGGACGGATAATGTACCACCTTGATTTATCAGCTCTGCGCTATTCGTATTACCGTTGCCACCATACATGTTGAAAGACATTGGAGGAGATTGGGACATGGACGAGTGTAGAGCGGAAAGTATCATAGACCTGCGTAGGCGCACCGAGCTGCCACTTGATCTTGCTGTAGACAATGATCGATGCAAGGATGGGTTTTCCGAAGGGATGGGAGCAAGACGCTCTCCATTTCTCGTTTCGCTTATCTCCACTTGTAAGGTCCTGCTGGCACGAGTGGCCATTTTAAAGGACTGCTGGGAAGAGTTTGACCTTCTCTTTTTGGGAGCCGCTTTTGGTGATAGTACCGTGTCGATGAAGTCATCGTATTCGTTCCAGATTTCGTCTTCGCTGAGTTTTGAACCGGGATGTGGTGCAACAGCAGTCACAGCCGTTAAGCTCTTGCGTCCCTCAGAGCTACTAGAGCCAGAATTTATGGATTTCCTTCGTGGAAAAGTCAAGAATTCGCCGTCTTTCTTCTGTGCATATGAGGCATTGCTTCCGGGCATGATAAAAACGGAAGTGTCCGAAATTGCACATCCCGGAGAGAACTCATGACTGGGGAGAGCCTCCGTTTGAGACCCCACGGGGGGCCGACCTGGATTATAGAATTGAACAGGTTGGGAGTCGGCTGTAGACAATAATGAAGGCATATCAGCTCTGCTGAAGGGTCGGGAAAACGAAGGGATAGGTTGGTTTTTCTGCGTGTCTCGGCTCGAAATTACTATAGGAATTCTTCCCACTGATGCAAGTCGGTTAGGTCGTCGTTCTTCCCGAACATCCGCTTTCGGTTGAACATCGGTCGCCTCCTTCCCATCGAAGATATTTTTGTTGAAAAATACCTTTGGTGACGAAGGAAGCTTTTCGAAGGCGTATCCTCCTAAAAGCGGAGGAGATGGCAGCAGAACGGAGTGACCATGCTCTCTTTTCAATCCAAGGCCGAGAGGCACTTCTTCGGTCTCGTCGCGCTCTTCCTCAGTGGGTGGTGATTCCTCGATCCCTTGAAAAATATCTCTGAGTGACTCCTGATCTATGTGTTCATTTTCGAGGAGCGCATAGTGAGCGACTTGCCTGGAAGCAGGAAGCTTAGAGATGGCAACTGGCACTTCGACAGAAGGGCTCGGTTCAGGAAGGGATCCCTTCCTTGGGTTTTGGTGGCTCCTTTGAAAAAAATTCCACTTCCCTCTCTTCTCCAACTTCTTGTTATCCTTTTTATCATATTTATCATGACCACGTTCGTTCACAGTAATAGATACGCTGGACTGGGAAAAAGATGTTTGGCTTGTGTTGCAACTGTCAATGGATGGACGGGATTTGGAAACATCGGGATGGATGGATAGTGGTACAGTCATCTGTTCTTTGGACTCAAAGAGTTGCGACCTGCGGAAGGACCGACGGTCGGCAATGCGTTGGCTTTCTTCATTTCGGTGTATTTTGTGGAACAAAGAGTCAAAAGTTTCGGCCGGATGGGAAGTAAATTGTGTCCCTGAAACTAGTGACTCGACAGACGCCCCAGCGGCTTTCGAATATTGTGAACCAGGACAAGAAGTTGCCGTTAATGTGGTGCTCACACCGCTCGCGCTCTGCTCACTCTGCGTTCGACTGAGATCTGCTCCAATGGTTCCCTGTCCACTAATGACGACTGGTTCTAGGCGATCTAGTAGGAAGTCATCCATTTCCGATTCTGTCTGGCTAGCGGTGCTGCCTTTCCTAGATGGAGGAGTTGCGCTTGTGGACCTTGCCCTTCCATTAACGCTATTTATGCTAGATCTTCGCCCCCGCTGGGCATATCTTCCATAACCTTCGTGGCCAGTTCCTGCAGCAGGCCCACGTCGACTCGATTTATCTTTCGAGTCCAAACCAGGTATATCTGTATCTGATTTTCCTTTTCTTGAGAATATCCCAAATCGCCTTGTGCCGCCACTGGTTGAAGGCTCTTTGGCTTGCTTTGGGTCTTTTGATGAAACCGTGTTCGCACGAGCCAGGGAATCCTTTGAACCCGTCGCGATTTTGGAGCTCTGATTACCAGTGAGATACGGGGAGGCATATCGATTAGGAACCCGGGTAGAACTTTTGGACTGGAACGATTCTGTCGAAGAGTTGATATTGTGAATCCTATGAAACCCGTCATGAGTAGAGTCGCTAGAAGCTTGACGTTTATGCCCAGAGTGCTTTAGGGTAGTCATATTACTCTGAATCACCGGAGATGGTTTCAGCTCTAGGTTACCCGTACCAGCACGACTGGGCCTAGGTGGCCGGGAAGTCGAGGTTGGAGCTGGCAACCGAGAATAATTCTCCGTTTTGCGTTGATCTGGTTTGACAACTTGCTTTTCTTCCCGTACCGCTAAGTTTTCATTTGGGGTTTGTGTGGAATCGCTCGCCGTCATCTTCGGAGATTTGAATTTAGTGGATGATTTTCGAGGCGGGGGGCCACGAGGAGGTTCTAAGGGTGTTGCCCTGCCATCATACTTTCGTTCGGCTTTCTCAGTCTTGACTGCGGTTATAGGAGGATGAGTCTGAGCTTTCCGGGGTGTTCTTGGATAAAACGAAGGTCCATTTTTGTTGGCAGTGGTGGGAATAGTGGAGGGAGCAGGGGCGGTAGATTGCCTAGGGAGTGGACTTCTCGATAGAGCGGGACTAGGTTGCCTTAAACGTGACCCGATCTTTGTTGGATAAGTGATTCCTGGCGAGTACGAAGACATAGAGGTTGGAGTGGACGTCCTGCTACTCCAGGGTCCAGGGGATTCAGAATATCTCGTGGAGGGGCTGCTGGTGGACGTGAAATTAGGAGTTGGAGGGGGCAGCGGCGTTGTATTTACTGTATTTACTAGTCCGGTTAATTCCTTTGGGATATCCTTCGGGATGCTGGGAATTTCGCCAGCCCTGGTACGCTGCTGAGCCGTTGATTGTAGAGGCTGGACTTGATCCTGAGTTCGACTCTTCGAATCTTTATGGGGCCTGTCCGTTGAAAGGGGCTCTGAGTTTAATAGGCTGCTCTGACCCTCCATTTTCGACAGAGAGGTATTAGAACCAAAAAAGCCAAATTTCGACGTATCGGATGCCGCCCTATTACGCTCAGCATATTGCTCTATCGACGGAGCTTTCCTCCGCAGCACATTACGGGTCCGGCCCTCTGCTGAAGATAGTTTCCCGAGCCTATCGGTAGTTGAATGACCTGGCTTTAAATGAGGCTGAGCCGGGGGCGGCATCTTGCCCATCGATGGTATCAAGCTAGGTGCCAGGGAGGAACCAACTTTCGAGGGTTGCGGAATCCTCAAGGGCTGCCCGTCGTCTTTCGATGGGATTTTGGTATTCTGAGGAGTCGGGATTCTTCCCCGAAAAGAGCTCTCATTATCTGAGACTAATGAGCCTCTTCTATTTCTGGAAGGTAAAAAGGTTCGCTGGGCTTGTGATCTAGTTGTCGTTAAACTAGATTGACTTGCATTCGGGACACCCGGAATTCTAGATAGGTGGACATCTTGGGATGGCTCCGCTAAGTCCTCCTGTCTTAACATCCGCCCACGATCAAACCTGTGAGAGGGCATGGTGTGACCTGACCTCGAAACACCTGGCCCAGGTTGAAGAACCAGCTTTCCAAAACTTTACTGTCAATAGCAAGCTGCAGACTCATAACGGATGGGCACTAGGAGCTGCATGGGAACGATGCCGGGATAGTATTCTGTATCAAGGTCAACAACGAGCTTCAGTGGTTTGTAGGGGTTGGGTATCGCCATGCTATGGGGACTCACAGTCAGAGCCAGACTTTCTCATTCCTCCCTGCTATGCTCTATGACAAGCAACCATAAAATAACACTGATATCCTTCACAGTGACCAGCACCATATATGGGCTTTGTAGTGTGTGTTTTAAGATACAATTGAACTATACAAGATTTATCGTGGGTTGTAAATCCCAGTACAAAAGCAAGTGATAAAAAAAAGTCAACGCCAACCTCAGGAGGGAAGATATATGAGAGCCTCTCTTATAATGTAGATATTTCAACAACGGTCAGAGATTGAGGCACAGGATATTCACATCATGGGGCGTCTAGGCACTTGGTATACACATAGACTGCATGTATGTGACTTCGCCACACACACGGCGGGCCCGTTAGGCCTTTATGCAGTGAGCTGTGGCTAAGGAAAGTGGCAGGGCCCAAGAGAAATGGTAAGGCGAACGACTAGACGACGGCCACGTCAATGACTACCATCATTATGCAGAGTGAGTTCCTGATCGACAGCTAGGGCCACAATAGATGACAAAAATTTCGAGAATTGTTGAAGTTTTCTCCTGGGAAGCAAACGGGGGCAAAAAAAATGTAGAAAAATGTAAAATGAAGAGCGTTGAGGTGCCATCGGCCTCTCTTTAAGTTCCAAGGAGGGGTCATTGTCTCCTTGAGTCCTGGGTAACGGATCGGACAGGGGTGCAGAGGGTCGGGCGCCTGTGAAGTTCAGCAATGGAGTCTCACTTTGAGCCGGCGGGGAAGTGACTGGCAAGTCGAGAGTCTTAGTGAGCTCGAGATCCAGTAATGAGGCGAAAGGAGAGTTTCGGATAGCGGTGCGGTACGGAGCACGGCTGCTGGGGGTTTCCCGCTAAAAAACCAGACTTTGCATAAGGCCGGGCTTATTGGCAGTGGCGAGTCACGGGGCACCGCTCCTCCATACGAAGCTCTGTCGAGGGATCGAGCGAGTGTCTGCAGATGGCAAGGAAGCTGGACTTCGGGAATCCAGCGCTCTGATATGCTCGCGTTGGTGCCGCAGTGGGGTACCACTGTACCAGTAGATCTGCTGGAGAACGTTAGCGGGGCTATGGGCTACGAACAAGAAAGAACATGGCCTGGTGGCTCTCAGCACGGATCCCTTCTTACATCTCGGTAGGTGCGACATATTTTCTCCTTTCGAATAAATAGCCTGTTCAATCACGCTACAAAAAAGAGCAATGCCGTAGTCAGGCCTTTGAATGGCGTCAACCAGTCGTTTTGCAGAGACTGTATTGCAACAGGTAGAGACATCGGTTGTACCGCTTCAAGCGACTGACTCAGGGCTTCGAGTATCATGTGGTTACCAGCAGGCAAAATATCGTCCACCAAGTAAGTCCACCACAATATCAAGGCTCCCCAGAACTCGCGACACCTTGTGCAAATCCCTCAGCCAGCATCAACACCTCCGGTTTGTGTACTCATAACTTTGGCCATTCATACTTCTTGTCTGAAGTCACGGGTCAAGGGTACCTGTGCAAGGGGTCAATATCGCCTTTCATAGGCAGTACCGTTTTACTAGCTAAACATCACAATGCGCCGCCCGAGGATTACACTTGCATGATCAAGTAATGCCTTTATCTCTAGGCTGCCTATCAGGTTTCAAAACAGAACAGGAGAACTCCGTGAGATCCTCCCCTGACATCTCTTAGACTCCCAGGCGTGCCGTGCCGTCAACAATGACAACGACGATCTGCTAATTGTTCTCGGAGCTTCAACATACCAATCAGCTCCAAAACCACTCTTGGAGGGTCCCTAACGACTGCACTGGCTTCAGTCAAGACCAAGGCCCCATCAAGATACCCCTCGGAATCGCTATCGATAAGACGAAAATGGACTCCGCATCTAAACTTGTCCTTTGGTTTCTATAACTACTCCGTATATCTATCGACAATAAGAACGTCCTCTTGGAATGTGATAATTGGGGGCGTTTATTTTTATGATTTGTCCGCGCAAAAGCCCGTGCAGGAGACCAGTCGAATCTGCTGGGGGCCACAAGCACTTCGGGGCGCGAGGGCATGGACGTCAAAGTTAGCGAGGATTTTTATTCGCCTTGCCAGGGCCAATTGCGTCCCGAATCAGCCAAACGGCTCCGTGATTCGCAGGCAGGGTTATCCAGCCTAAAATTTAGCGAAGCACGCGAATGCAACTCTGGCTCGGCACTCCCATCGAGTCTCGTTATCACAGCGGCCCCCAGAATTCGAGAATAACCATATGTGGTGCTCGGCCTTCATGGACGCCGATCGTCATCCTCAATCTGGGCTTTGTGGAGGTTATTTAATAGCAGAGAAACATGATAGGATTTAACCAACATTGTCGATCAGCCTTTGGACTCGGAGTTTTTGATCATTGCCTAGACAAGATTTTCCCTCACTGATCTCTATGTCGTGCAGCGAGGTGCAGACTCTAATCGTAAATGCCAAAGTGACACTTTCTTTTTTGGGTTTTAATCCCTTGTTATCCGCCAAAGAAAGTCAAGATAAGAGGCGAAGGCACGTTTCTTGGTGATAGGCACACAGATCAAGCCGGCTCACACAGGGTATTTGTTTCTAGGGGATTTAACGTAGGGGATTTAACGTGGGGTATCGAAGATCCAAAAAAAGGATGAATGGCTTTTGTCGCCACTAGTGAAACGAGGAGGCATTTCCCCCAGCATACCGTTGGCGGCTTTTACCTTTTCGTTGGACACTCCTTCATCAAACTCAGTCCAATTTGCATATCTGTATTCTGTATCTCGTTTCTCTATCAGATGGAGCTGAGGGATTCTGTTCGCTTAGTGGTTAATCCAAGGTGGAGAAGATATTAAATTCTCCAGACCAACTCGTCTTGCCATGTAGCAGGCGAAAATCATTCTATTTGCTGCCATCCTGCACAGCGTTTGAAAGGCATTCATTCTCAGCTTACATAGCATATCAGATAAAGCTCAGACAAAATCTCAAGATAATGCCTAGTTAAATTCACTACTGCGAAAGGTATGGCGAGAACGAGCCGGAACGCACAGTCGCTTGTCCTGCAAGCTCTGTGGTCAATCAACGCTGCCCGCAGCAGCTGGTTTCGATATGCAGAGGACGGATTACACGCAGAGGAAATGCACGATTCAGCTGCGCAGGGACGGCTTTCTCGATTCTCGCTCTCACATCAACCACGCTAAAAATTAATTCCCCTTCGAGTCACCAAATCCAAACCCGCCCGCTCGGCGCGTATGCTGGGTGGATCCAACGCCTTCCATCGTCAATATTATTAGTGAGAATCCACTGGTTGAAAAGTACTGACTTCATGCAGTCTAATTAAGGTCTTACGAAGCCCATGACACCCCGATCCATGGGCTGATTTTGTATTTTTATCTACCACGGACCACAAGGCTGACTTCCTTCTGTTATTTTTAATCGTGCTCTATTCTTAACTGTAGTCCATTTCTTCCACAACAAATCTAATAATATAAAGGCATGACAGGAACAGAGACCAAGCAAATGAGATGTTAACTGTGTCAGTGATTGTCAATCATTGTATTTTTTTTATGGAATTCTTTTGATGTGGTAGTTAGGAGTAAGTTAAGCCCCTTGCCAGTATGCCATGTATGTGATAAAGCTTTTGAAAACATCACAAAACCATTTCCTCCTCTGATATCATGAGGCCTGTGTCAGAATATAACATATATATTTTATTATTTCTAAGTTTGGGTGCACATACCTACGCTATAATCAATCCCCCACGCTTTCTTTCTGTCAGTTTCCAAAGTCTTCTGTTAAACACTGTCAGGGGCGGGGACAAAGAAATATAATGAAATTAAGGCAGGGCGTAATAAAAGAAAATATATTCCTATTTGACTACCAATACAAGAATTAACAACAAAGAAATAGCAGAAGCAATCCCAGGCCAGCAAACTCCCAAGTCACGGATCACAAAGATAACAAATCAGCATAAGTTAGATAACTGAAACTGAAAATGAAAATAACCGGTTAAGAATAGAAACAACATTTGGAGAAACGAAAAATCCGAGAAAGTCGATTTGAGAAGCACGTTATCTATACCCTAACCGAATCGGGATCTCCTCTTTTCTAACGCGATACGGTCTTGCTCGGTCCATGAGCTGCTGCCGTTTCCACCATTGCTTTGTCGGGGAGCCGGTCCTCTACGGCCCCCTCCTCTCCCCATGTGACCCCTACCCCGTCTGAAGTCGCGGCGTTTCCCACCACGGCCACTTCCACCTTCGTCAGTTCCACGCTCCCGCTTCCGTGTACGCTCCGGCAGGGCCTCATCCAATCCCTTGACGATTGCTGCGTCTTCCGTAACCGTCCCAAATCGTTTCGCCCTCTCAACAGCTTTCTTCGCTTGCTCCAGTGCGGTTGATGAATCCTCCACTATCCCGAACTTCTCTGCGCGAGCTTTCCTTTTGGCAAGTTCAACTTCCAGATCGGTGGCTGATAGTCCTATGCTGTAATCGACGGCTGGTTTCTCTGCTGGTTTCTCTGCTGGTTGCACGGCCGTGCCGTTAACTTGTTCGGTGGGAGCAGCTTCATCTCCGGGAGCTGGTGCGCTGGCAGTCTCCGCCTTGTCTTCGCTTCTCACGACTTTGAGATCGTGAGTTGTGGAGGGATCAATATCGATCTTCTGGTTGGGTACCGCAGTGGGATTGGGAACCTGATTTATTGGAGCTGCAGTCACAGTGCTGGGCTCTGGTTTCGCAGCCACGGCAGGCTCAGTAAGTGCCGCATCATCGTCCCAATCGATTACATCTTCAACCGCACTTGCTTTCGCGGGCGCAGCGGCGGCCGCTCTGTCGGCGTCTGCTTTATCTGCTTCCTGGAGTCGAGCGATTAGGTCTGCCTTCTTCCCGGTGTGAGGTAATGAACGAGACTTGAGGATCTCGATGAGCTCCGCGTTTGTCTTTTTGGCGTACTCTGCTGGCATTGTGAAGGATGTGGATCAGGTAATGGGAGGTGCTTAGAGAGAGAGATGATAGACGGAAGCCGGGTAATAGCTCAAACGCTCAGAGGTCGAGATTTCACTCCAAGGAAAAAGGAGATTTTCGTAGCGAGTTGGGGTCAAGGAGGGTGAGAATTCAACAGTTGTGGAATCGCATGGTGTGGCACGTTTGTTAACAAAAAGTAGATATGATAAATCCAGAGAGATGGGTTATGTTGCTTTGAAACCGACGGCGATCAATATAATTGTCGCGGTTGGGCTGGAAAATCTCCTGAGTTCTATCGCGTCACTGTTGAGCAGCGCCTAACCCGAAATGGGAGTGGCTGGTGCAGCGTAGTCACGTGAATTGGGATGCTTAGTCATTCGATCCTGCGCCTGCAAATGCAAGGCTTGGCGGGTAACTATGAAATGTTTTCGAATAATGAAACAATGCTCACCACCGCCGGCAACTGAGGCCTCATTTTGGAATTTTCACAATTATGACGGGTTGTTAAGCAATTCCCCGGATAAATCGAAGTACCTGAGTCATATAATTCTTTTTTCTAGTAAGAGCCACCTCACAGTATCGGAAACATCGGCAGAGCCCTTTCTTGAGCCCCCTTTATGTCTCGCCCGGGTTAAACTATCTATTTCCACTTGCCAGCGATGCAGCGAGGAAATTGTTCAGAATTGTGTGATGACTTTCCCTTGGTTCAATGCTGGATAACAGGAAACAGTAGAAGATCGAGTTTTCACACTAAATGCTACCCAAATAGCATCAAGCTAATCCTCGTCCATGATGCTCTGGAACATCGCTAACACGAATCTTCAAGTCAACCACGATACGGCATCTTCACTGCAGGAACTGAACAATATTTGGTAAAGGGAAAACGAAAAATGAGTTGCTCATTGCAAGCTTAAGGCGAAATATCCACTCCCATCTATGGATGCCCCTCATTTTTCGCCGCCTATCTACGGAATCCAAAAATATGACATATATCATCGCATGAGAAAAGGCAGGAATCCCCCAGTGCATCGAACGGGGATTCATCTGCTGAAGATGCCACCAAATATTTCTCTCTTATTATCCACCAACGCCCAAGGAAGGGTCCACACCACCATAAAGTCACATTACCAAAATGGCACCGAGCGAAGGGTTCACCCTCCGTCCAGTCACGATCCAGAACTCACCCCTGTTCGTTCACACCACCCTCCCAACTCCCTGACACCTTTATTCTTGTCCATTCATCAAACAGTCCAGGACTACCAGCAGTGGGTCTTCCCAATGAGCTTAAATAGCGGGAAGGGGGGGAATGCGGACAAAACTTCTTGGCTGCTCCGGGGCGGCAAACTTCTTCTCCTCTATCTAGCGAAGTTTATGCATGGTAGGTGTGAACATGAGCATGAACATCGTTGCATTAAGACAGAAACGAGGTTTATGATCTGTGTGATGGACACCGCATTAGTTTCCAGATTGTTGATGACAGAAGATCTAGACCATTTCAAATTATTCTTTCCATCTCTTGCGGAGTACTTTGCGTCCAACTTCCCATATGCATGCGCCGTAACTACAGATCACAGGCCGCTCTCCCCGACAACCTTGCTCGCCTTTTAACCCAGGTTGATGGCGCCAGGCCCACTATCAAAAATTTACCAGGACCTGTTTCCCCGGCTTAGACTCATTATTCTCACGTTAATAGTGGGGGATGGCTTCGGGCAGAAACATGGATAAACTATGCTTACCCTTTCCCTACCATTTTCGCCCTGTTTCTCTTAAGAATATGTTTGCCGCCTGCGCCGCTGGCAAGGCTGCGGCAATAGTCCCGCATAGATACATGATGGTTCAACAAGGCATTTAACACATTTAATCCCAAGTCACCGTTCCTGTCAGCGCTCAACACGTGTCAAATCGGGGCGAGCAAAGGAAGAAAAACTCTTCAACCTGCACTGGCATATTTGTGCTAAAGGGCTGTGTATGCACTGCGCCACAGTTATGTGGCTGATGTAGCTTTCTCCGCCCGTGACACGTGATATCCAAGATTGTTGCGTTGGCAAGAGCTAAGTACTCCAGACCACGCTCTGAGTTGAGGGAAAGAAGAGGGAAAGAAGGAGGGGA
Organism: Blastomyces parvus; assembly: GCA_002572885.1. Lineage (NCBI taxonomy): Eukaryota > Fungi > Ascomycota > Eurotiomycetes > Onygenales > Ajellomycetaceae > Blastomyces > Blastomyces parvus. The sequence goes on from PDNC01000005.1 coordinate 282,682, forward strand.
AAAGGTAGTAATTCATTTGGACGTTCTGAATGGCTTAAGACGACCACGCGAGAAACCAAAGGAGCCATATGGGTAGTGTTGGCTGTCCGACTTGGTGCTAGATAAGTGGCAAATAAATCATCAGGAGAAGCAGAATGAAAAATAAATTTGGAAATCCCCTTTTTGAAACCCATTTATCAACAGTGGGATCAGAACGAAGAAAAAGAGTAGGCGTCCCAGCGTATACACCCGTCAAAGGAGAAACAAAACAACCAAAACAGTAAACCGAATGTAAAATCTCAGGAAAGTTATTACTCCCAACGTGCCTATTGTTAAGGGAAACAGCACAGGATATGGTGATTTGATTATGGTACAGAACTATTGAAACCCCTACGGGAAAATGCCGGCATTTGCAAATTCCTTCCCGTCATTTTCCAACCTTAGTCTTTTTCTTCGGTCTGTCGTCTTCATCGTCGTTAGCAGCCTCTGCGCCTTTGCTGTCGTCGGCATCATCCATCTCAACATCACTCCCGCTGCCACTGCTTTCATGCGCAGAGTCGTATTCTTCCGCAACATCGGATTCAGACTCTGCATGGAAGTCTTCATCTACAGATTCTTCGTCTTCGTCGGCCGAGCCACGATCATTCCCGATGGCTACATCCTCGTCACTGGAACCCTCGTCGTTGTTCAGAGCGGCGGCAAGAAGCGCGGATGACTGCTATGGAACGTTAGCATACTATTGTATAACGTAGTAGATAGGGAATATGGGCAGGGGCATAGCTGACATCATCGGTCATCTCGTTCTTAAATCTTATATTCTTCGCCTTGAAAAATTCTTCCAAGGGTTGTTGTTCCTCACTGTGTCATCGTTAGTAGAAACTCAGGAATTAACTTGCTCCAACAGGGGGTTGAGTTGCAGAAGAGTTATACCGATTGATATTGCTAAATTGATGTTCTCCCATTCCACCTTTAAGCGTCATCGTGATATCGAAGGTTCGACTAGCGGAGATAGCACCGCCGACACGGGACATGGTGATGACGGATATATTCTCGATTTGGACGTACGTCGCAGGTTTGGGTACGAACATGAAGCTTTTGTCTAAACAAAACAGAAGGCCTTCGTTTGCTTTGATGGAACATTTGACGCCGGAGTGTCCGTGGTGACTATATTTTGTGTTAGTAAATTTCGATCGAAGACGTCCATTGTGTGGTTGGGTATGATCGGATTTTGGGCCGGAGTTTTTATTGCGGTATTCAGAAAGGGACTTAGATAAACTAGTTGCTGACCTGACGAAATCTCTTGAAGGCATCACGACCTTTTTCCCAGAAAGGCCGCGAAATACTTTCGTTACAACCTGGTGAATGGGTTCCTCATAATGGGCCTCCAACTTGTCCTTGTAGCGAGTTTGAAGTAGTTCACTGTCGCAAATTTATTAGTAAGGCTGCGGAATTGCTGCGACAAAAGAAGGTAGCATACTCAGTCATATTAAGATCGATGCTAATCTCATCATCAAGCTTCAACTGCATAACCAGGAATGGATATCGGGTTTGGCCCTGTCGGAGTGGGGGGTCCAGACCAAGAGTAATCAACGTATGGGTATCATCGTTTTTCGGCAAGAGGAAGAACTTCTTGATCGACTGGTACTGGATCTTATAGTCGTATGTTTTGCCACGTAATCTGAATGAACTCTCGTACATATCAATGTCGAAACGGCCTCTGGGAGGATGTCAGTAAAATAGGTTCCCGCAGGAGAGTTTTGAGAAGGCAAAATTCTGACCTTGGTGTAAGATGTAGCACATCCAGGAAGGTAGCAAAGGTATCACCAGCGACATCCCCAATCTCAGCCTTATCCATTAGAGTCTCATAGAACAAGTTTGCCGCATTCTGCTCCTCAGCTTCTTCGCCATCAACACTTTTATCGTCTTCCTCTCCCTCCGACTTCTCCTTCTTAAGAGCGGTGCCGGGAATGTAAAATCTCATCTCCACCAATTCGTCACGCCCAGCGCCAGCTTTTCTTCCTCTGTTTTTAGTGCTGCCCTCTGACTGTCCGCTAGTTCCATTAACACCATCGGTTGGAAGTGAAAATTCGACTGCAACCTCGTTCTTGCCTGCAAGATTCGTATTTGAGATTTCCGAATAAGGGATTTCGAATGCCGGTCGGTTCTGGACATTGAATGCGAGTTCTGCTTTTGTGAATTCCGCTTTCCCCCAGTTCCATCCCCGGAGCGCATGTTCTCGGTTTTCGAGGTTGATACCATACCAGATCTTGAAAGCCTTACTCGTTCGTTCAAAATCCTAAAACACCACAAATGTCAGTCCCACAAAAGCAAACGGGTATGGTAGGGTGCACATTTTAAATTCCGTACCTCTTGTTGAAACCCGTCAAGCTGGATGACTCCTGAAGAACGGGATAGAATCTTCAGCTCATACCCCTTCGCAGCCCGACTCCATTGCGCTGCGCCGATATTGCTGCTATCAAGAGTGAACGTGTCGCCGCCTCCTGATGGTCGCCAACCCAGGCCACTCTCTGCGAGTTTACATTTGCCTGGCTGTTTTGATAAGTCGAGGTATATATTCTCAAAGCTCTCCCTGGTATGAAGTCAGTCAATGGAAACCACAACAGGCAGATTGGGGCAAGCAAACTGACATGATGGAGCACGGGATGAAAGTCGGGATCTTAGTTACGGGTTAGCCAAAAGGGAGAGGCGTTGAAAGTCAATAAAATCTTCGAAGTTATTTGAGGTTGAATGGACAGACGGAAGCTGAGAGTGAAGACTGTATTTGGTGTCTCCCCACTAGCTAAAGCAATCGCGTGAAGACCACTTAAAGAAAGTTTCGCGCCTCGAGGAGGTTTATTACGGCAGACGATAGGAGCTAAAACCGTCATTTGCCATCAAAAGCTGCAAACGAACAAATGCCCTATATTTTACTCTATTTTAATCTTGACCCTTATGCCGTAGGTATTATTATTATTTTATTTATGTTTTTAAACTTCTAGTTATTACTGGTATTCTTTCACTACCAATCGACTAAGTACATCTCAAGATGTATGTTCTGAGATACCCGTCTTTATCACGCCTCATTTTTAAGCTTCGAAATTCAATAGTAAAATGTATCGGACGAAGAAGCTACCAGAAAAAGGTATACCTTAACTGGTTATAATGATTTCTAGGCGTTGATTACCTCCTGGAACAGCTTACCCGTGGGCGTCCAGCTTAATAGCAAGTAGTCATTCCATTATTCGCTGTCCACCAGGTTTTATTTGACAGGCAACCGGAAGATGATATGGATTGACCGCATCTATTTGTCAAGATTCTGGCTCGCAGTCGGGAAATAATCCATGTCTACCAATATTATCACAGGGACTGACTCCATAGTTCAAAAGGTAAGGTTCCTAGCAATATATGCGGCGTACTTCCCGTTTTACTACCATAAAAGTTATAGATAGATTGCGGGGTTATTGTATACTTGACACATGCCTATGGTGGTTTTCGCCAGAAGTTATCAAATCACAATACTACATCTCCTCATCGATGCAACGGCCGCGCGAACATATATGGAGATTGATGGTGAGAAACTTGACAACATAAACCCGATCTCTTTCAACATACATGCCTAAAACCTTGGAATGACGGCTTCGGCCGAATATGTCCTATTCCGGGCGGTCCAGGGCCTCCCTTTGGCAGTACATAATTCCAAGGCCGCTGAAAACTTATTATGGAGGAGAGTGTTCAGAGCGATTTGAACGCATCTTCAATATGCAAGTGTGACTTGGGGATTATCACAAATACAGGGATGGAGGTTTCCAGACTTCCTCCACCAAACCGAAGGTCTGAAGTCAGGTGGACTTAAACCCCGGACAACTTTGGGGTAAATACCGTTGTGTGTTAATTAGTGGTTAAAATGTGCTAGAAGAGGGGTAAGTGAAAATATAGGAAAACTGTTGCGTGAAATATGAATTTGTCGTCGTGCTTCAAACGCCGAGGCCAAATTCATTGAGCTTAACACCTTGCTCTCTGGCACATGGAGTCGGTAATTATACTGTACTGTGCATGGACATTTACGTCATGGATGCAAGGAAACGACTGTATCTGCGAAGTGCTCTACTCCGTATTCTTCTCACGGTGTGAAAAGCAAGGCGAATGATGATTGGAAGATAGCTTTCATTGCGCTCGGTCTCGGAAATTTCAAGAGCCGTTGGATCTTAGCTCAGGAAAGCAATGCGACTGAGGGGGTTGACGTTCAATGATCGACACTTGGAATAATATCTTCCCTATCCTGACCAACCGCTCTTCCAACGTCAGCCGCACCATCGCATTCGGCCTTCCTCTCACACCTTGCTTCCTGCGGTGTACTATTGAGCTGCACCTAACTATTCTTGGATTCAGAATAACAACACTAACGGTCAGAAAATCGGTTCATTCAGCTGTCAGGACGGCAGATCAAAATATCTCGGACGGGCTGTAAACTCGGCAACTTGTTCTATTTGGAAGATATTTCCATGATCATTCCGTGAAAGAGTTCCTCTAATTGGCTCCTCTCTTCCCCGCAGGGATCACTGTCATAAGGATCTTCAAGTTCCTCTTTCGGTGAGCTAGTAGGTCCTGTGGAGTAATGCTGATGCATCATAGTTCGCACGTAGGACCACTAACAAGTCTACATGCCATTGCAGTGGTAGGAATCCGAATCGGCTAGGTTGTCAAGTCTACTTCGAGAGACAGTGATAGTGCAAACCCCCTGACCGGGAGGTTGCGAATGATGACAGTTTATAAAGGCCAAAGGCGCCCACGTCATATGGCGCAAAGACATATTGCAAGAAGTTGAAAAATATTTGCCGTGCCTTCCGCCCACTTTATCCAACATGAAGGTCATAGTGCGAGCGTTCGCTTTTGCTTGTATTTTTTTCCTCCCTTATGCCCAAGGACAGTCTGAACATCAACTGCATGCAGAGGCTGGTTTAAGAGCCTTACAAAGATGGTACAATACTACCACTGGGCTGTGGGAGACGACTGGCTGGTGGAACGCCGGGAACTGCCTTACGACCATCGCGGATTTTGCGGAGATTAACGAATATGGTTCCTTCGTTGGCGAAGAGGTTTTCGATACTACTTTCGTCCAGGGACAGAAAGCAAATCTCAAATTCCGCAAGAAGATTCGCTCAAATGGCTTGGTTCACACAGATTACCTCAGCCCGTCAAGTAGTCGCAGCGAGTTGCAGAATCGCGGCTTTCCTGGCTTCATCAATGAGTACTATGACGATGAAGGCTGGTGGGCTTTGGGATGGATCAAGGTGTACGATATAACCGGCGACTCGAAATATTTGAACATGGCGAGAGATATATTCGAAGACATGGTTGGCGGGTGGGAAGACAGGTGCGGTGGTGGTATCTGGTGGAATAAAGATCGAACAGCCTTGGTTGCTATCGCGAATGAACTCTTCCTGAGCGTGGCAGCTCACCTTGCCGTCCGCGTCCCCGACGAGGCAGAATATTACCTCAACTGGGCAACAAAGGAATGGGAGTGGTTCAAGAGTACTGGCATGATCAATGAACAGAATACCATCAATGATGGGGTAGATCTGGAGACTTGCCAGAATAACCAAGGGAAGGTATGGTCATATAACCAAGGTGTCATTCTTGGTGCGCTGGTTGAGTTCTCCAAGAGCTCCTCTGACTCTTCCCTCATCGACCAAGCACACGCCATTGCCGCTGCAGCAATCACCGCCTTGGCAGATGAGAATGGCATCCTACACGACCCTTGTGAACCGGACTGCGGTGCCGACGGACCACAATTCAAAGGAATATTCATGCGAAATCTTCAGATACTCCACCAAGCCGCTCCGAAACCACACTACGAGGCCTTCATTGGAAATAACGCAAACTCGATCTGGCAGAACGCCAGGAACGAAGAGGACCAGTTTGGCGTGAATTGGGCCGGCCCATTTGCTCCTCCGGCACTTGCATCTACCCAAAGCTCAGCACTTGATGCACTGGTGGCGGCCGCAGCAATATTGGGATGAAGGACTGGTCCTTTTGACGGGAGAGCGTTGATATACAATCCAGCCTGCCACAACAGACGTCAGTTGAAAATATCAAGAGTGAACTGAGAAACTCCTTTCCTTGTGCAAGAGTGGTTAAATATAATCTTCATCAAGCGAATAACCCTTCGGTGTGCGCAGTGTTATGGTTGAAATTCCCTGCTCCCTGACTCTAACTGAGTTCGTGAAAGTGTATCTAGAAAATGAAGCTTAATAATTAGCTGTGCAGAAAGATCACAATATCACAATATCACACGATCTCTTTTATTTTTTTATTTTTTTTGCGCGTTCGTTTGTTTTTTTGGAGGTGGTAGTCTGAGTCTGTCTCCTGAGTCGTCGCGATATAATAATTCCGACCTCCCCCCCTGGATCTTTGTTGAGGTTTGAAAACCTTATTTACAGTTGGGAGAATGGAGACGAAAGGTGGACTCTTACTGGTTAAACCCGCCCGAGCGCTGAGAAAGCTCCGCGCTGACATCATCGCGGGATAAAAATCATGTGCCGCGCTTTGCCGTTTTTGATCGTCACCGACATCAAAAATTCACAAAAAGCCCACTGTCGCACCTCGATTTTTTTTCTTACCATGCTCCCTCTTCCCCGCGCTGCTACGGAAGCCAATTATCCCGTTCCTAGACTCAGTCCTTCATCTGTCTCAAATAAATGTTCCAACGACGTCACCTATCCAAACTACTAGATATTCAGTCCCATTGTGGAAGCGCTGTTGCACGTACGCGGATCATTAGTATCATCCCCAACCTTCACCCTCGTCGAAACTGCCACTCTGGAAAACCTGGCTCAGGTCTCATTTACCCCTGTACAACCAACCGAGCAACAAGCCACATGGCCCCTACCGACGTCTCCAAGTATCTCAAGCAATCCCACCAGCGTGTTTTCGAAAACAACAAGAAATGGGCAGCGGAAAAAGCCGCGAAAGATCCACACTTCTTCGAGAAGCTCCAGAATGGCCAGAATCCAGATTACCTATGGATCGGCTGCAGCGACAGCCGCATTCCCGCCGAGCAAATCACGGGACTAGACCCCGGTGAAGCCTTCATCCATCGCAACATTGCTAATTTGGTCTGCAACACGGATCTGAACGTGATGAGCGTGATCAACTATGCGGTGCGACACCTGCGCGTCAAACACATCGTTGTCTGCGGACATTATGGATGCGGTGGGGTCAAAGCGGCTTTGACCCCCGCGGATCTAGGTCTGCTGAATCCCTGGCTGCGGAATATCCGTGATGTCTACAGGCTCCATGAGACGGAGCTGGATGCCCTTGAAGGGACCGCGCGCTATGACAGGCTTGTGGAGCTGAATGTGATTGAGCAGTGTCGCAACATCATTAAGACGGCAGCCGTGCAGAAGAGCTTTTCGGAACACGGGTATCCTATTGTGCATGGTTGGGTGTTTAATTTTAAGGATGGCCTGTTGACGGATCTGAAAATTAATTTCGAGGAAGTGCTGGCTGGGATCCAAAAGATTTACAACTTGACGGATGGAAAGTGAGGTACAAAGGCAGGGCTTAGATACCTAAGTAGATAACAACATTATGTACGGTTTGGACTGATGATTGGCCATCAGCATACTCCAACTTGCTCGCTCTGCCCGTGCCCTGTTTACGATCCGACTAAAAATGACCCTAGTTATTACGTTGAAGGCTACGGGCAGGCAATAAACAGATATTTCAGAGATAATATCTGTTTATCTGAAAGCACGTTAGGCTCGGCCGCTCGGGATAGGGAGTGTGAAGAGATGGGGTGGACTCCAATAAATAGCGGCACTCAGAAATTTATGATGGTGTGCCAAGAACTCCCAACGCTGTAGCTTGAAGCTTGTCCTGATGCCCTCATTATGTCTCGGCCACAAGCGGCATAAATGCGCCTGAAAGTAATAAACCGGTCCGTCAGCCTATCAATAATGATACTAGGCTTGACCATCCAGGCCTCCACCATCAAGCAGAGACTCTAAAACGGTGTTGGCTCAAGGGGTAGGGATAGCGATTTTCCTGTCCATTTCGCTGCACATCAACCCTACGCTCCAGCAGCTATACCGCCTACTCTTGAAACCACCACAACTTTGATGCCAACGAGCGCATTATGACTGAGTAGTGAACCGGTTTCGTTGCTGCCATGTGAGGTCTGTAGCTAAATTTTATGTACAGTACATGCTCGAATTAGCAGAGAAGAACCAAGAAGCACTGCCTGTAAGCGGAATTCCTAGTTATCTGTGATATTTATCTATGCTTCAGCCTCCCTAGTCATTGTCCAAATCTACATGTTGTTGGAAATCCCATTGCAAGACATCCTTGATCGGGGTTGATCGTAACAATCAGCCTTTGCTTATAGTAACTTAGACTGGTAAAAAATGGCAGAATGCGCAGCATGCCATTTTGACATTTCGAAAAAAGATGGGTATTGAGCTACCCGTGAACCTCAAAGTATATATCTTCACATCAGAGGGTTAACATATTTCATCATTTTCAACTCAACATCTTTATTTAGCCAATTGATGGCCGTAGCCGTAGCCACTTCGCCGACAGCTAAACATCACGGAAAAAGAAAGGCTTGCTCTCCCAGCGAGGCGATATGGTGGCCTTTTGGTAACTCTCCCCTCTCCACTTGATGAAGATGTATGTCTTAAAATAATAGTTAGCAATGACGTGCAGTGTCTCGGCCTGGAAGCATAATAATTGCTTTATTTTTGAAAGTAGTCACGGACGAAAAGTTCCCTTCTTTCATGGTTTCTCTTTCTCCCTCCTGTTCTTTAGTACTTTTCTTTTTTGACCTTTTTCACACAATATAAATTTCTTCCTCTGAGGATGTGTGTGTGAGAAGCCAATTCTTGAATTCTATTGTGTCACCGGAGACTTGATCAATCTCAGCCCTCCGAGACAATTCGGGTTGGTCAACTGTGTTAAAATAGAACACTTTCCGTGCTGGCGTCCTGGAAAACACGCTCATCGAAGCCAATCAGGGACAGCTCCTCAGCTTAGGTATATTTTAGCGCATCCGCGAGGGGGATTCAGGCCTTTCAGGCACTGACACATCATCCGTAGGTATAAAGAACCTGGATCGATCGTATTAGGCAACCTGTTAATTTGGAGGAGCAAAACAAGTTGTATGTATGTATTCATGAGCTGGGCTTCTTTTCTTTTAATACTTTTTGGGCAAAGCGGGATAAAAAGTGCATCATGTCTAGTGTAACAGAATCCCTGTACAATGTCAGAAAATGGGGAAATTAGAGGTGGCACGGTTGATGAAAGAGCGAGATCTGTTGCTGTAAACATCCTTATATAATTACACACTGAGTTCAAAGCCACATTGACATTCGGTTTCCAGCAATTCAACCTCATGCGTGCATTTGTTTGCTCCGTTGCATTGTTTAGCCATTGAGGAGAGAGTAAAATGGAACCCACAAAAGCCCTGGAGAAAAGGTGTAGGAGGGACGCTGTAGGTTCAAGAGAATATATTTTGAAATTTAATGTTGTTTATTGATGTGTGTATGAAAATGGAGAGACTCTCCAATCGAGCACTGCTTGTTTTCCTTTCCTTGACACCATGCTCAACTGTTAAGCAAGGCTGTAACCCGGTTTACAACGACTTTAAAAACAAACCCAACCATGGCTCATTTCGTTGTACCTGCCTACCCAACCTGTTTGGGTCTAGTAAAACTCAATTTCGCGAAAGATAATTGCTGATCCAAATCAGAATAGGAATAGCACGCCATTTATTTGCTGCGATTTCTGCACATTTTGTCCGATCCAGCCAATCATTCGGCGTGATGCCAAGTAAAGAGCAGCATGAGCCTTGGAAATTGAGCCGCGACTGACTCAGCAGCCTTCCAGCGCCGGGAGAAACCCCTTTGCAACACTTCTCAGGCAGTGCAATTTCCTCGACTTTGCTCTCACAGCCATCCACTCCTTCACACCACCAGTCGCCCGGCCGCTTGGGCATTATCGCTCGCTTTTTTCTTTTTTGTTCGACAAGGGTGTAGGGATATCTGCTTGAAGGGGGTTTTGAATATCGTTTCTTTCTCACCATACACTCTTTTGAGAAACATCCTGCACTGTATATACCTCCTCGCTCTGCTCCTTGGATCTCCAAGTCCATTTCTTGGCTTTGGATTGACGACTACCTACCTCTCCTACCTCTCTCTCTGTAGGCAAGGCAGTGCCAGTGTCGCTGCCGGTGGGGCGGTAGAGCGATGAGGGCTTCCTCACTGTTCGAGCCAGCGACGCGGAGCGTTGTCTCTTCCCTCTGTCGTTCCGCCTTCTTCGCCCTCTCGCTCCTGCCCTCGACGATCTCTGCTGCCCGATTCACCCCCGTTGCTTTGCCGGATCTTGATATTGGGCCGTTGGGTCGAATTGCTTTGACCGGCAGCTTTGATGCCATATCACTGTTCCAGTACGAGGAACAGAGGCCGAAACCTAACCTGCCCAATGGATCCCGATCTCACGCCCTCCTCGCCACGCTGCCAAACGGTGCCCTAGCCTCGCTCGCGTCTGCCGATGCCGATATATTGTCACTCTGCCCGTTGATAGCAGACGATGGCGCCATTACTAGTGTCGTTGTTGGAGGGAACTTCACAAGTTTGGGTGGGATCGAATCTCCCGGAATTGCCCTTTTCGATCCAAATTCCAATAAAGTTACCCCGATTCCTGATCTCCCGGGACAGGTCCTCGCCCTACTATGTGATGAGGAAAGCGGAAATGTATATGTTGGGGGATATTTTAAGAAGTCTGAATCCAACAATGCTATTTTGTGGTCGCCAAAATCTGGGTTTTCCCCGCTTCCTTTCGCTGGCTTCAATGGGGCCGTGACGTCTATCATCAAAACTCCGGAAGGCCGCATTGTATTTGGAGGTTCATTTGACGGCTTGGGAAACACAACAACACCTTCTCTAAGGGACCAACAAATCGTCAACCTCGAAACCGCATCAATTACTTCTGGGTCTAGTACGCAAAGGGCCGCATTTAGTGATCCTCGGAATGCAATCTGTAAACAGGCGGGGACGGAAGGTGCTGCCAACCCATGGCTACTTGCAGATAACGCCCCGGGCTTTTTGCGGGCGGAGATGAGGTTTGGATTCCGGCCAACAAAACTAAGGATACGAAATGCACGTTCAGAAGGACGAGGAACAAAAACATTCCGCTTTACGGCAGTACCTGACAATGGCATACTGAACATGACTTACACCGATCCCGCTACTGGTAATATTATGGCTTGTGATGCTAGATGTCCGCTTTCGGACGACCCGTCGGAGGATTTCCGCGATTTCAAATTCGTCAATGTAGTTGGCATGAGCGGTTTCCAGCTCGATATTTCTGACTGGTATGGTGTAGGTGGAGGCTTTGATAGTGTGGAACTTTTTCAGGATGGTATGCTATCTTCAAAATGCCTGCATAAAGAATGCCAAGTTAACGTTGCTTTAGATATTTACACTCATGCCGTCGATTATTTCAACGAACCTACATGTGCTGGACTCACTACTCGATCTAGGGCGAACCCGATAGGAAGCTGGGTAGTTACGCCGTCGCTTCAGAGCTCGTCCGACTATTTAACAGCCAAGGTTGCATCGACAGATCGGACTTCGACATTAGTGACCTTCGAACCAGACTTAAAGCAATCAGGAAACTATTCAGTGACCATTTTCACGCCTGGATGTGTTCCAGATAATACCTGCAACACCCGCGGAATCGTGAATGTTACCGCGACCTTGTCTTCCGATAGCGACAAACAGACGGAGATTTTGATTGCCCAGACGAACAATTTTGACAAATATGATGAGATACATCTTGGCTTTGTTGATGCCAGCAGCAGCAACTTTCGCCCATCCGTGAAGCTGGCGCCAAAAGCCGGTCAAAAAGATATTACTGTTGTTGCCTCTCGCGTTCGATTCGAACTCATATCATCAACTGGAGGCCTCAATGGCCTATATGAATTCGATCCGAGCCAAAAAGAAATTAATTCCGACTTTTCCAAATCCGCCATAAATAAAGCGGGAACTGATCTCGATCCCGATGCAACAATAAAGAGCCTAACTAGCGGTCATGATACTATTTTTGTCGGTGGAGACTTCTCCAGCTCCACATCCAACAACATCATGTCGTTCACGAAGGGAAAACCCGCATCTTTACCAGATGGTGGCCTAAATTCCCCGGTGAATGCTTTACTACTGCTCGACGATACCCTTTTCGTTGGAGGCAATTTCTCTGCCACATCCGATAGTGAAGCTGGCGATAATGAAAGCAGGCTAAGGAATGTGGCGTCATATTCACTGTCGAAGAAAGCTTGGAGCCCTCTGGGGGCAGGTGTAGATGGTCGTGTGGAGTCCATGGTACAATTTTCTGTCAATTTGACAGACGACGAGCTGGAAACTGCAATTGGAATCAGTGGAAACTTTACTCGTATCCTTCCATTTGATGACCACCGTTCCAAACCGGCTGCAGGCTTCGCAATCTGGGTTCCCTCAAAAAGAAACTGGTTACCAAATCTCGACGTCAGTCAACGAGCGTTTACTGGAGGGCTCACCACATCAATTGCGGTCAAGAATGTGACAACGCTTTTCGCTGGAAACCTTGTATCAGGAGGAATCGCCTCGCGCGGCGCAGTCGCATTGACAGACGGCGATGATGGTCTTAGCCTCCAACCACTTCCTGCCAACATTCAGCCAATAGGAGAGAAATCATCGCTACGAAAGAGAGTCACCGCTTCCCAAAACGTTAATGGTGTTATCACAGGGCTGTTCTACAATGGCTCAGGTCGTAATCTCACAGTATTGGGCGGCCACTTCTCTGCTATTGGAGAAAATGGGGCTGTCATTGAGAACCTTCTTTTTCTTGATGGATCAAACGACGATGCTGTCACAGGTGCTGGACCCGGCATTGATACGGGATCGACTTTCCTGACGATGGGCCTAAAAGGAGACACGCTATTTGCGGGCGGCACTGTCAAAGGTCGCATTTCTGCATCCGACATAAATGGCCTAATCGCTTATGATCTCAAAAATTCGAAATACATGCCACGCCAACCCCCTGCTCTCGAAGGTGACACCGTCGTTGTAAACTCTATCGCTCCACGTCCAGAATCTGACGATATATTTGTCGGCGGTGAATTCCAGTCTGCCGGTGGGCTGCCTTGTCCTAGCGTTTGTAATTTCCAACCGGCTTCCAACCATTGGACCCGGCTGGGTGATGAAATTAGAGGCACTGTATCTGTTCTAGAATGGGCTACGAAAGATAAACTCATTGCTGCTGGGAAATTCACAGTTGGAAATAACGCGACAACTTTGGCTATCTACGATGCGGAAGCACGAACTTGGTCTTCAATTGACGGAGCAACGTCTGATGTTATTCCGGGCCCCATTACAGCCTTAGGACTTTCCAGAGAGGATGGCTCCCGCTTTTGGGTTGCTGGAAAGTCAGCTGATGGCTCTCCTTTCCTAGTTTTCTACAATGGCTCAAAATTCCGCTCGCCTGGCGCAGTCTTTGGGAAAGACACTACAATACATGGAATCCAGGTCATTGGCCTAAGACGAGAACATGATGAAACGGAGGTGTTTGATAAGGACCAAGTACTCCTCATCTCTGGTCGACTCCAAATCCCAGATTTTGGAAGCTCGTCTGCCGCACTCTACAATGGAACTACCTTAACGCCATTCATCCTAACCACAACGGCGGACGGTCAGCCAGGCGCTGTTGCAGAACTATTCACTGAAAATAAAAATACATTTAAAGGTGGCCGTAAGTATTCTACAATCTACACTAAAGACACAAACTGCTACCAGAACTCCCGAGCTGACATGTATCTTTTTGCAGGGCGGCCACGTTCCAAAGGAATAGTTGTTCTGGTGTCGTTCTGTATCGCGCTTGGTTGTGTATTCTTGATTGTTTTAATCGGAATCATCCTGAATCGCATCCAGCGCCACCGGCAAGGTTATGTCACTGCACCACGAGGCACAGACCGACGACCGGATCTTCAACGAGTCCCGCCCGAACATCTATTGGATTCCCTAAGACAGCGAACATCAGGAGTGCCAGCCATATGAGTCACTGCTGCCAGCTTCTTACGGACTTTATAGTAGTTTTCGATTCTTCGACATCTTTTGTATTTCCAGTTTCATATGGTATGGCGTCTGGGTGGGAAGGAAAATACCCTTTCGAGCAGTTTAAAGCTTGGCGTTTTTTTGTTTACGTTCTTTTATATTTCTTTCCTACTTTTTAGTCCTCCCTCCGTTTTTTCCCTTTTGTTGAGGACGTTGAACGATCTCTTTCTATCTTTCGTTTCCATCGCGATATCTGTCAACATACGTCTTTTTGGGACGTTACATATGTCCTTTACCGTATAACCAGTGTTGGGATATAGTTGTCTCTTCTCACACCTGTCGCATCTTCTCCTTAATGACGGAACTAATTTTCTAATCACCTGGACAACACGATTTATTTACTTCCCTACCACATGTTCGGCATGCTATTGATGATATCCACCCTTCTGAGCACTGCTCATTCATTTTTTCCCCCTTTCCATCTTCCTCTCCGTCGATGATAATGTTTCGAGGCACTGGGGTGACGAGCTCACGGTGGTGGAAATCTTGCCGACATTTCTACACTAGTAACTCAACAAAATTATGTAGTTAATCATTCTCAACTATGAACCAGTGGACAAGTCCGTGAAATATTGTTTAACGGGTCCCAATCAACTGTATTGGCCGGCGAAGGCTCAGGGATCATATTAGGAGTAGCTAGTTATAACTGAAGGCATGCCCTGAATAGTTCCCTTTGATAGGATAATGTAGACGGTAACGCGCCCAGACATTTCATGAATCCCACTGAAATTCCATTTAATTGCTGTAAATGGTGTTGATCACAATGGTTGAAAAGGTAGACACTGCTCTGGAACTATAAAATTTCGAAGCGAGAGCTGCCTCCTAAGTTCTGTGGTAGCGGCAGCGGAAACAGGAGCAATCCCCACTTTTCCTTTTCTTTTTTTGCTAGACCTTCCCTCCCCGCTCTATAGGCAAGGGGAAACTATGGATCCTGCTTCCTGCCACTAACAGCTGCACCAGTCCATAGAATATAAAACCTCGAATTAAAAGGGACTGGGAAACTAGCAGGTTCGGTTGAGCGTAAATATAGCCCAGGATGCGCTCAAGAACTGGCTGGTATGTAACTAACTCTAATTCCGACATAATTCCGCCCTCCCACCCCCTTCAGTTATGCCCCTTGCCAGAAACGCACTGGATTTCGCATGCTGCGACGGCTGATAAGGGCCACTCGGCCCGATTATATCTTGCCTACTGACTCGAATGTTTCCCGGTCACCATTAGCCTCACGTGCCGATCCCGAAAGGTGAAATGCGACGAGCAGAGGCCGCAATGCTCGCAGTGTCGCAAGTCTAGGCGCGAATGTCGGCAAAGTGAGGGCATTGTGTTCCGCCACCAGCAGAATGCATCGATGAACAGGGCTGGGACAGACCTGGGGGATAGTGGTGACAGTGATCGTACTGCATTGGGTGGATTTTACTCATATAAAAACACCTTTGGAGAAGACAGTGTCTGGTTGGAAATCCCAAAGCAAGGTGCGTATATATGGCTGTCAGGATTGTGCGCATGATGTTTGTACAGTACATACATACACGTACCCATATCAGTATATGTCCATGCGCATATATGACGGCGTTCCAATGTGTGCCGTGCATTAGAAGACTTCCCCCGTGACACTGTTAATGACAGCTCTATATAGTTACATTCGTTGACAACTCTGATCCATACGCGGAGGAAATCGGTACCTTATTAACGTCTGAAACAGCCACTTCCGTACCCAGTCCGCAGCTTCTGGATTGGAGTACTAATGGCGACTACCGTCATCTGGAGGTGATGGATAGCCAAGCGCATGGGCTGGAGGCTCTCTCAGCAGCTGCAACGAGGGAAGCCTATCCTTTCCACGAGACGCCTTCTAATTCTTTACTCCCGTCAATGAACAGGGATACTACTGCGAGTGATATTTACCCCAGACACACGGAACTGCATTCATCGGTGGCATTAATACCTTCTTCAAACAGTACAGGCCCTGCTGTATCAGCTTCTTCACTCTCCCCAGCCACATCCATGTGTTCCCCGAATAACAATATAAATTTTTTACTGAATCCGTCGGCACCAATGCCGTCCCATGTCGACCCTAGGAGCCCTCGTTCGGTTCTTGACGAGAGCGAATCACCATCTGCTGCGACAGGGCCATCAGAATCGAGGGGGTCAGATCTGGAGCTGAGAGTAGATAGTGAAGTAGAAGCGGAATTTGACCATGAGACTGCATTTCTATTGCGTCATTTCTCTGAAGCTCCCGGCCGATGGTAGGCTCCTATATATATCCCCATAATACAAGTGGGATATCATTTTGCTAATTTTACCTAGGATGGATCTTTTCGATTTGGGCACCTACTTCTCTACGTATGTTCCTGTCAAGGCCCTCACGGTTCCCTTGCTGAAGTACGCCGCTTGTGCGTATGCAGCGAAGCAGCTAGAGCTGGTCAAAGGCAACAAGGCTGTTGTTAGAGGTGTGTGTAGCAGGCAAGCCACGATGGAAGTTTGGCCTGACACTGAGAAAATGGATTGGTCTTATTGCAGTGCAAAATATTACGACAAAGCCATCCAGCTTCTTATGGAAGCCTTACGCCACGATGGCAAAAGCACACCGCTGAGAAACTTTGAAGCCCGCGGTCAGTGGCAAGCAGCAGAGTTGTGTGATGATCTAGAGAGGCTTCATAGACGACCCAGGTGTTCGAATATCCAATTATCAAGAGCGCATTCTGATGAAGTCATGGCAGCGACAGCGATTTTATCCATGTATGAATTTCATGGCCCAAATGGACCCGCGTGGAATAGACATCTAAGTGGGGTTAAATCGCTGCTGGACATTGCAGAAGTTGGTTTGATGCCTGCCTCGGCCTCAACTATAGCGAGGGGACCAGGACTCTCCAAAGCACGGAAGGCGACGTTTTGGAATTTTGCACGTCAAGATTACCTATCCGCATGTAAGCAAGAATGAATTGGTTACAATAATTTAAAGATACGTACGATGCTAACCAATGGTTAGTCATTAACGAATGCAAGACGAGGCTAAATACTGAAGATTTAGTCCTATGGACTGAAGCTGGTCTGCAACTTGACAACGACGGGTTCGTCCGGCCCAGCAATACCACTAGTCCTGGGTATTCAGAAGGAGATGACGGCATGAGTGAGGCTCTGATATCAAATGCACTCATTTGGATTCTTTCCAAAGTTGTTAATTTCACAGCTGCAGGCAACACATCAGATGTTGGGGGAAATAGCTCAGATGAGTCTTTCGTGGGAATTTCTCAGCAAACTGCATTTGAGCGATGGCACAGACTTCAAACTGAACTGGACAGATGGTACGATGGATTACCAGATACTTTCAAGCCCTGTGTAAGGATGGAACGTTCTCATTCGTTCCATCAAAGTACGATTGAAGAGCTTTTACCATGGGCGGAAGTGTGGTACAGTCTCCCAATGTGCGCGTCAACAATACAGCATTACCACATGGCACGAATCCTCCTACTCGTCAATAAGCCCCCTGAATCTGCCGCGAAAGGGCTTACGATGAGAAGTAAGGTAAAGTCCTGCCGGTCTGTCGAGAGCGGAATTAAATTCCATTCGCATGAAATTTGTGGAATTTCTATGTCTCGACCCGACGCTTCAGTGCGTATCCATTCCGTGCAGCCTTTGTTCGTGGCTGCTCAGTGTCTCACCGAACCTCGAGAGCGCAGGGCTATTCTGCAGCTGCTAAGAGCAATAGAGAATGACCTTGGATGGGCGACGGAGTACCGCGTTCAATCGTTACTGAAAGGATGAGAGTTGAATGAAGCGGCTGGAACTTATCCTTCGCGTTGAAGAATTCGACGATAAGGGGAGAACCTCATTTTCAAAGTCTCGGGAGCCTTGTAGAAGGCCTCAATGAAACATCTCACGACCAGATGCTTGCTATCACGCCAAATGAGAGCATAGGTGGACATACTCGATTGTCCCAGTCGTTGACAGCAGGGCTCTCCGCCGTGAATTTTGTATACCTACCCAGGAGCAGATTTTCTGTATATAAGACGCTGCAATGTCCTGCGAAAGTGGCATCCTTCATTTCAGGAACTGCATCGTTTAGCTATTTGGATGCAATAAAGTAGAGCCACCAAAATGAAGAGCAAGGTATGCATATTTCAGTGGAGCACAAGCCATTTTCCCCCCACACCCCACAGCCTGAGAACGCAGAAGATTGCTAACATGAATATCAGATCTCACAAACCCGGGGACGCTCTGCGGGGCTCCTTTCACCACGACCACCTTGTTGTCGACGGCGCCCCCGCAACCAGACGCGAAATTCTTCAACCCATTCGACGGAGACTTCTAGCGACCACCAAAGTCCCATCGACAAAACGGATTCTATTTCCATGCCCGACGATTTACAAACGGCCAACCACCACCTACCTCCAGATATGTACAGCGTTCTCCTCCAACGCAAAAGAATTGTCACGGAGGAACTCAATCTTCTCAACCGGTATCTCGAAACGCTCCAACCCCCGCGCAGTCCGAACGAAATGGACTGGGAACCCATTCCGCCAAACACGCACAAATATTGTCCGCCGCAGCAGCCGCATTCGCAACAGCGGCCCTTCGATGTATCAGGCTAGAACAAACTTCCATATAGGAGCAATGTCCTGTTCTTTTACAGAAGTTGCTCGGCGTTCGTTGCGGATTTGTGCAATATTCCTGATTAATTACACTGGACGCCCTCATTTTCCGTCAGCACACCATTGCGGAATCCCTGACGAGTTCCTCTGCCGTGGGTGTTTAAACTCCAATATAAAAGACGGTCTCCCCTGAAATGTTCGATGAGGATACTGAACAATTTGGAGCACCCAGGTCATTCACAATTTTTATTTCAGGGTGATGTGATATAGTATATCGCCTTTCTTTCTCCAATTATATCTAGTTCTATTCTTGCGCCCGCTTGTCATTCCATTGCCGTCGTGAATACAAACACTATAAAGCAAAAATGACGACGTGCTTCTTCCTCATTGTTGAATAACCTAAGCTGAATAAAACGGACAGCATCGCTACCTGGTTAAATGATTGGGCATTACGGTTAGCCTAAGACTTCTTGGTGGTTGCATTTTGTCCAGTTTCGCCACACCATGTTCAACTGCACCCGTCAAGAAAGTAGTTAAGTAGGCAATAGACTTAATCTTCCTCTTCAGTTGTGTCGGGGTAAGATGCCCAAAATATTGTTGGGGTCACTCAACGGTCTAACTGTGGGACAATCCCCAGGTACAACCCCCTCTGAAGCATATGGTAGAAACTTCGGTCTGTGGCAAAGCTGGAGCTGGAAAACCATGACATCGTATCTGAGTGGTAATGGATAGATTTGGTTGAGGGATTATTTTCACCGTGCGTTTTAGTTGAACTTCGTCTTCGAAATGTGCCATGTCGGTGTAGAAATATGGAACAGTGGGTGTACTCAGAGTTCACCAAAGCCGGGGTGATATTGAGTAGTTTAATATCGGGCCAAGTTTTGAGGCTGGGGATAGTCTATTGGTTATCCTCGTTGGCATTGGCAAGATGTTTCAACGCCCCCGACGAGTTCGTCGTTTCTTCGTAGTAGGTTTTGATTCCGCTTCCACCTCTTCAAGATGTATTTTTGTTTCCTCAATCTCGTCAGATATTTCTCTCTTCACTGAAATATGCGACGTTGTCTCCGTCTTTATGGCGTGCTCCTTTCCGTCGTTTTCCATATCCACTTCAACCTTGGGCACTAGGCGTTCCGAAAATGTTTTCAAATCCGCCGTGAACAAGACACTATGGGCCCAACCGGCCTCT
Organism: Blastomyces parvus; assembly: GCA_002572885.1. Lineage (NCBI taxonomy): Eukaryota > Fungi > Ascomycota > Eurotiomycetes > Onygenales > Ajellomycetaceae > Blastomyces > Blastomyces parvus. Next base: position 302,580 of record PDNC01000005.1, read on the forward strand.
TTCCCCCAGAGGCCGCGAAAATGATTACCCACAGCATCGTACGTGGTTTTGGTTAGGCTTTTATGTTTTCCTTTACCAAATTTGTAATCACGCTGTGCAATTTGCCACACTATGTAAAATAACTCGTAAGCAAATAAAAAACGGATGGGTGACGTGGTAAATGGAAATCGGTAGCTTACCGTGAGTATCGACCGGGACGGCCTCTCCCCATCCTAAACCCATGAGGCATGCGCAATCTGCAACTTTTGGGCCAACCCCTTGAAGCTCAAGGAGCAATTCGTGAGCTTTTCGATACCCATCTCTACCTCCTTCTGCCATTTCTCCTGCAGGCGCCGGGTTTGCGCCAAACGCCGGACACTCAGGGTTGCGGAGAGAATTTAACCAACCCTCCTCACGATTCGCGACCATGAGCGCGGTGTGGTAAATATACTTTGCCCGATATCCGAATCCAAGCTCGCGGAGGCGTGATTCGACATCACGACCTACCAGCGCATGAGGAGTTGGAAAATCGTGGTACGGCTTCTTGTCTATGTGTCCGATTAGTGGGCCATAGTTCAAACATAGTTTTTCTACCTAAATGGTCAAAACCGACAGTGTTAGTCTGAAGGGGGGAACATATGCCAGTTGCTGAGGTAAATACATACCATCTGTGAGATTCGCGCTATATTGTTATTGCTACTGCAAATGAACGAAATAAGCGCCTCCCAAGCATCCTGTCGTAAGATACGGATACCAGTGAACTGGGGGGCTTTCTTTTTGAAATTTTGATCTGCAGTTGACCATTGTTCATACAGGCCCGTAAGATTCAAGTCCAAATTGAAGTAATTATTGATCAATGCTTCTGTATCATCAATCTTCTCACACGACTCTTCTCTTCTTGATGCCGGTACAGAGGATGGAGGCGTCGGTAATGCAGGTGGACCTGGGGGAAAATATGACCGATAATGGAGATGGGTGGAGTCCTGTCGCAAGGACACAATGCGACCGTAAAGCGCGCAGCTCCATTCGTTGTCTCCGGACTTCTGCCATCTAAAAGTTGCTCGTACAGCGGTTTGTTAGTCCGGCGCGTACTTTGTTTAATTTAGCGATAGGGTTTCGCAGAGGCTCTCACCGAAATGATTGTCCACAGCGGAGAGTAGTATTAATACAGAGCTCAGTCAAACTTATTGGCAGCTTTCGCCATTCAGAAAAAGCACCAATTGACATGGCGACGAGGATATCAAAACCCCACGTCCATAGTACGGAGTAGTCGCTGCAGTGGATTCTACATATCTGAGCCTTGTTGCCCCTTGGTTCGCGATGAAGCTTGAAAGCTCTGGCCCACAACACGTGACTATCTGGATCTGGCGGTATAATCGCGCCAAGCCCTTTTCAGCGGTCGACGGCTCTTTCCTCCACGCCCATTTTCAACTTTTTATATCGGCAGCGCGCTGAGCACCCATCCACTACCAAGACACTCCTAGCCATTGCTTTTCTGTTCAGTTTCGGAGCGGCACAACCAGCGCCAGGGCCTGATATTTCCAAACTACATTGTTGGGTCTGCTTTGACTTTGAAATCCTTCCCTCTGTTCTTGGTCGAATTGGGCAAGATGAACGGGGATAGCTACGCAGCTAGAGGTAAGAATGAGAGCTTACTTGGAGTGACTTTTGAACGGTAACATAACTGACCTGTGGCACTTCATAGACTCAGGGCGATCGCGAGACCATTACGTATGTTACCGCAACAGCCCCTTCTATTTAACGTTTGATCCATTACGAATCTGTTCCTGTACTCTGCTAATACCTTTTTTTTGTTAGGGGGCCGCTCGCCCTGATCGAGAGGATAGAAAAGATCGTACTGATCGCAGTAGCCGTGGCGATCGCGGTGACAGACGAGAGAGAGAAAGAAGAAGGTCAAGATCTCCTCAACATGGGTCGAGGTCGGGGCGGCGCGAGCAGGAACCAGACTTGTACTCTTCAAGTCGTGACTATCGCGCAAGAGAGCGGGAGGACAGATATTCAGGCCGAAGGGATGAGAGAGAATGGGATAGAGACCGAAGCGAGAGACGACGTGAGCATAGAAGAGACGATGATGACAGATCTTCTCGACGCGACAGAGACATGCCAGATGACAGATCCCGAGGAGGTAGAGGTCGAGATCGCGATGCATTCGGCGGGGGTAGGGAACGGAAGAGAAGTGCGAGCCCACCGCCAAAGAAGAGAGAACCCACGCCAGATTTGACGGACGTTGTTCCAATTCTCGAGCGGAAACGTCGACTGACGCAGTGGGATATCAAACCGCCTGGTTACGAGCATGTAACGGCAGAGCAGGCGAAGCTCTCCGGTAAGTTGAAAACTGTAATTATATCATGCCCATGTGAACACTTACCTAACGTTACCTGCAGGCATGTTCCCTCTTCCAGGTGCACCGCGGCAGCAGGCAGTCGACCCCAGCCGGCTGCAAGCTTTCATCCACCCACCTACTGCTGTTACTGCGCCCGGCTCATCTACCAATACTGTCCTAAAACCCTCAAATTCTCGCCAAGCGAAGCGTCTTTTTGTTCATAATCTCCCTTCATCGGCTACGGAGGAGAGCCTAGTGCAGTTCTTCAACCTCCAACTGAATGGTCTTAACGTCATCAAAGGGGTCGATCCATGTTTGTCCGCGCAACTATCCAAAGATAAGACTTTTGCTCTACTTGAGTTCCGAAATGCTGCGGATACTACTGTTGCACTGGCCTTTGATGGTATTACTATGGAGGATAGTGGCGAAATGGATACATCGAACGGAGATGCCAACGGGCCAAGCCAAGGACTCTCAATACGTCGACCTAAGGATTACATACTTCCATCTGTAGTGGAAGAAGAGCCTCACCAAGAGGGCGTTGTTTCAAACGTAGTCCCTGATTCCCCGAACAAGATATGTGTCTCGAATATTCCGCCATTCATTGAAGAAGAACCAGTCACTATGCTACTTGTTTCTTTCGGAGAACTCAAGTCGTTTATCCTTGTGAAAGATAGCGAGACAGGCGAATCTAGGGTAAGCATAACACTCTACAATGTTGCAATATAATTCTAACTGCCATTAGGGGATTGCGTTTTGCGAGTACCTTGATCCGACCTCGACAGACATCGCTGTTGAAAACTTGAACGGCATGGAACTCGGGAACAAGAGGCTTAAAGTGGTCCGTGCAAGTATTGGAACCACACAGGCTGCTGGCCTCGACATGGGCGTTAATGCCATGTCCATGTATGCCAAAACAACTTCTCAGGACATTGAAGCTAGTACTGTTCTTCAGTTGCTGAACATGGTAACGACTGAAGAACTCATGGACAACGATGATTATGAAGGTATGCAGCCCTGTATTTGAATAATTATTATTGTATGATCCCGTTTCACATATTTACTAATATCGCTTATAGAAATATGCGATGATGTCCGTGAAGAGTGCTCAAAATACGGGGAAATTGTGGAGCTAAAAGTCCCGAGACCAACCGGGAACAACAAACAAGCAGCAGGCGTTGGCAAAATATATGTCAAATTTGATAATAGCGAGTCTGCCACGAAGGCGCTTAAGGCGCTTGCGGGAAGGAAGTTTCAGGATCGAACCGTTGTGACAACATACTTTTCAGAGGTAAGCCGAGCTCGCGAAAATTTTGTGGATCAGATAAATCTAACACAGTACAGGAAAATTTCGAAGTCAATGCATGGTAATCGACGTAACAGGAGAAATTGAGAATTCTTTGACTTGTCTTTATTTCCATCGCAACTGCAGCAAACCCGCAACTTCATCTAGGGACTAGTCTTCCTTACAACGTATATTCTCTCGGACGACGCCCTTCGTTCTCATGTCCTCTTTAGCTTCTTTTGTTCCACTTCTCACCCTTCTCGGCGCAATTTCCTTCGTCAAATACAGACAGCAGCTGGCTGGAAAACTAGGCAAGCGCAATTTTACTGTAACATAACTCAATATTGTAAGATCCTTTTCCCCAAAATCTCTTTATATCTTCTTTTTGCCATCTGTGAAATATCATGGGCTGGGTGGACAATCAAGGCGAAATGATTTTGATACGGGCTCTCGTTTATATCTCTCTGTGTTCGTTATTTTTCGCTTTCTTTTTTTAAGGCCAATTTTGACTACTCAATTTAACCCAAGGTACATGATAATATGCGACTCTCACCGGAGCGACATACGTAAAGGGAAACACCCTCGGCTTCCCTCTTGCAAAATCTACCATGAATGGATATTATGCGAGTGATATTTTTGAAGGCCATCCACAAGAAAGTATGTAGGTGGGTATAGATATTTTCATTACCACAATACCACTTAGAATATAAAGCACGCCTTTGGGACACCCGCTTCAAAATATGTTATTGATTCACCAGAAAAAAAGACAAAGACAACCTAATCCATCGAAATATATGTCATCGTGATATGTTAAAACGTATCGAATTCGGTCTGGTCACGTGATACAGAGCTTACAGGAATGGAAATTACCAACGTCGGTTGATTCCTCCGGTGTTCACTCAGGGCCTCGAATGATTGATGCCTTTCCGCTGTCTATATATTTATGGCTTCCCTTTTTCGGGATTGCTTTAATATCCATGGATGATCAGACAGGCTCATACCAGAAAAGCCCAACTACGTTGAGGAACCAATTGTCCGTTAAGTTTCATCAGAAGTAACATTAGCGTTCTGCGCGATTACACTGCTGCGACTATGCAGAACTACTAGGAACTGTTTCGAGGCCAAATAACGGGGGCTGAGATTCCAACAGTTTGGCAGTTGGTGACAAATTTGGCACAGACATCTGCGCAGAAAAAGAGCGGAGGCTCTGGTGGAAGTCAAATACCCTTGCGCGACTGATGTATGCCCGCCCCCTCTTCCACTCACAATCTCAAAAGAAAATCACCGCCCATAAGAGAGGACACTATGACCTCTCCTAACACATACGAACATAAGGAGTGGAAAATAGGGCTTCCCGTCCGCTCAGCCGTACTCAAGCCACTCGCCGGCCTGTTAGTAGTTGGGTGGGTGACCACCAGCGAATCCGGGCTTTCGTATGTTTTTTACATTTTTTATATGTTTTCAATTTTTTGAGTCTTTCCTTTTCAGAGCTTTGAGCCGTGTTCTTGACACCAATTGAATTCATCACCAGCTGAGCTTCTCCTTCCAAACCTATCCATACCTCGGGTCGGGACAAACTGGCTTTATTATTATCAAATTTCTATCCCAGAGAGATACGCCTGACCTTAACTGCCCTTGGAATGTCGCAGCGCAACTTTCTCGCATGCGGAAACAAATTGCCCTGTTAGTATAGCAAGGCGCAAGGCTGCCGTTTGTTGACCTGTCGACGACACTGACCAAAGGGTCGAAACCCCTGTCTTTCGGCTGGGTAACTAGCTCAACTCAATTCGGCTCAGGTCATTTCATCAGACAGCAGCTGCTTTTCAAGAGAAGGGTGCCGATTATCAAAACGCTACGAACCTTGGTGTGGTAAAGAATAGTTACTCGCACTCTATTCTCGAGCCAGTCATTCTCACCGGCCAGGAAACAATATGGAAAAGTCAGGAGTCCGTGAACTCATGTGACTAGTGTACATGACAGCAGCCGAACATCTTCTTCACAAGTGTAACAATCTTTGCCCCTATAAGGGAAAATCATCGCACCCGTCGTGACTGCTAGGGGGAACAAACCGCCTTGTGAAAAGGGCGCATGCGATTGTATGCAATAAAACTATACTGAAGCAGTGCGAGCTTCTCCACGACGAAGGCCCGTTGGTATTTCTGTTCTCCATCCAACCATCTACATTAAATGAGGGAAAAGGGGCGAAGAAAGAATGTAATTTCCCATGTTACCCTTCACATGGTAGGGAGTTTGAAAAGTAAATAAATAAGAATGAACAGCAATGACGTTTGTAAGCACAATATTCTTTCCCTTTTTTACAGATGTATGTTGTGAATAAAGTTTGCACAGGGATTGTTATCAGGACCAGACCCTGAATGTTGAAGCTATTATTTTAAACTCTGTAATTTCTTGTTCTAAAAATTACGTTAATTATGATAGCAGAACTTAGTAATGATTAGTCGTTTGTTGGTAACTAAGTTCTTGTCCCTGACAGGTTTTCGAAGGTGATATACAGTGGGTAAATTAGCTGACCCCTGCCTGGCTCTATTTGTCCAGTTTCGACACAGTGGCGTCAGGGTTCAAATGGCAAGAAATGACGAGAAACAAAAAGTGAAAATAAAATCTAACGCCCATTCCCATCCAAAAAGTAGTCAATAATCAAAAGGTAGGGGGACCAAAAATACTGTTCCCACGCCGCCACACGCCATGCTTATACAGCCCCAGAAAAATAGACATTAGAACAACAAATCGGGATAAATAAAAGAAAAGTTTTGCCAACGGGCTAGGACACTTTTGATTACCTTGAGGTAGTAAGTAGCCCATTTTAAAAAAAATCTTTCGCATGTGCTTTTCTGTTGTTTGCCAGATTTGCCCCCTTTCCTCGCTTCTGTGATCGACATCGAACGCTTTGCGAGTGTGGGGGAGACTAATACGTGCATGTATAGCGCAACGTTGAAATGATGAGCAAGAAACATAAGAGCGCAAATGAGACTTTGGGGGTATATCCCTAAAAGTGAGTCAACGCACTGGGAAGGGCGAAAGGATAGCAGTAAAATTTAAACAGTGATTGAACGTGGACAAGACGTATTATGCCCTGAGTAGTGTATCAAGTAGAGCTAGGTGAAAGAAAATAAGTCAAAGCTGGTTGGGTGTTGGCCATGTATGCCGTTCTTAATGCATACACATGAATTCATACACAAAAGGAAATTTAAAGTGAAAGAGGGGGTGAGAGAGCGAGAATACAGCCAGGCGTAAAGGGGCGGGTGTAAATCCACATGCCAAGTAAATAAAGGGGTTATAGATAAGTTTGTACACGAAGAGTGGTTGAGAGTAAAGCTTCCTGCTTTTTGCCTTCTGCTTTTGTTCCTCAAATAGGATTGTGAAGAGGACAGCACATCAAGGGTCGCTATCGCCATACCAGTATGTACCCTGCGGGTTTGGCCGAGCAAATGATGCCTGTGGATTCCAATCGCGGCCGCCCGTGTAGCGACCGTTATTGTGGTTGTGTGAAGCACTCGGGGGTCGCGGCGTGGAAAAGCTCAGTGCGGGACTGTTATATCTCACTTCGGGGGCGTAGACTTCTGAGTCTCCTTTTCCTGAAGAGAATCGAACGGTGGACATTGAAAGAACCGAGGGACTTGAAGAAAGCAGAGGTTCAGGGGTCTTAACAGCGTCCTTCCGAGGCGGGTTAATCATTTCATAATCGCGCGTGGAAGTGGCGCCCCGAGCGTCTACGGAGACGAATTCTCCACCGCGTCTTAATTTTCTTTTGACAAGGTCTATCCAGCCGAGAATCATGGAATATCGGCCGAGGAAAAGAAGGGTCCATATTCCACTAAGGGACAATAAGACCAGGACAGCGAAGATGGATGCTTCATTGGGTCCCAGATTTGCGGTCAAGTGCGCGCATTTATCCTTATCCCCTTTGGCCAATACTAGGCAAAAAATCCAGGGTTCAGACTTTTTCGCAAGTTCCGGTGTCCGTCTGGCACTGTTATCCAAGGATAGGAATATGATTGTGAAAAAAATGACATTTGCGATAATTGTAAGGACCACTGCGATGCCTCTCCATTGCAATTGGATGACCCTCCTCACACGACGGTAGGCCTGGCGAGCTGAGAGAGTCCGGACACTTCCAGGGTGGGATGGCGGTGCAGAACTGTTATCGGTAGTCGGGTTGTTGTCCAGGAGTGATTTGATGTAGACATGTATGCAATATGCTAATGTCACGAATTGGATCACCAACGCCGCGGCCGCTAGACCCATCAATGGGCCCCAGAAATCCGCTAAGCTATTGTCATGATTAATGTGGCATATGTTGCCGAATCGATAGGATACCCCAGTGATGGCTAAGCCAATGGCCAGGCCAACCGCTGGTATTATCCAACCTAAGGTGAGCGTTATGAAAAAGAATTTATTTCCGGGGATCACGTCCCAACAGATCTGTAAGTGCAGTGATAGAGCGCGACAGAAACCTTTGCAGTCAGATTAGCATCGAACGCGGAATGTTTAGGATAACATAGAGGTTGAAAATAATTGTGAGAGCATACTCCACACAATGACGGCCCAGCCACCAAATATAATGAAGGAACCTGAGAACGCGCATGCTACATCCGACAGCATATCGTTGGGGGTTATCGCGTTATAACATTCGTTTGGTCTGGCAGCCAAAGGAACAATAAACGAGAGCTATTCAATGAGAGTCAGCAGGATTCTCAACTTGGCCCAGACCCAAAGATGCTCCCTCAGACCAGGCTTTGACGGGAAGGGGAATGGGTTGTATACCTCCATAAATACAATCCCCGCTGTCAAACACACACTTAGATAGTGACGATGCGTCCATTTCACTGGTAGTATTGCAAAGCTAATCAACATCAGGCAGTTTAAGGCGAAAACTACTACGGCAAGCCAATTTGCAACTTCGGTTTTATCCATGAAGTCTTTTGCTTACGTTAGCCTGAATCGAGTGTGATTGGAATCAGCCGCGAATAAGAAGGGCATAGTTACCGTTAGGGTATCTCCAGGCTGCATGAGGGCATGGAAGGCAGCATGATATATTTCCTTTCGCTCCCATTGGGATTTGCTCGCACCATCTACCAGCAACAACTGTAATGTTGTTAGCTTTCGCACAAGCAAGACGGAATGCAGAATGCATCATTATCATTGCGAATCAAATAGGAAAGTAAGGAATGCGACATACATCCGCCAGTAGACGAGAAGAGGTCTTCCTGCATGAACGGGGCCGGGCAAAGCCCATATGTACTCGAAGGGTCGGCCATATTTGTGGTTGTTCGCGCGATGGTGGGTGTGATGGTTCCGTTCCTTTTCGTTTAAAACTGCCCTGAGGACTTAAACAAGGTCATATCCTCCTTGAACGCATCGGAAGCGACCACCGGTAGTATGCAGATGGTATACGGCGGGATTATTCCCAATCGTCAGAGCCCGAAGGCCGCAGTTCCTAGAGGCTCCAGATGATGAAGGAGGGGCACGCGAAAAAGAATCAATGGCTCAGAGGTATAAAGTTCCCGCGCATCTGCAATGATCGTTTAGATATAAAGAAAAAAAGAAAATTATATGGAGAATCTACTTCATACAGAAATGAAGTACAAAGTATGCAGTGCTAAATGACAGGAAGGAGAGCCATCAAGGTCTCAAAATCAAATCCAAAGGGGACATGGCCAATATAATAAGGAAGAAACTCCGGAAAAGGGTCGAAGCCCAACCGGCAGTCATGATTAGCCAAGGCTAATAATATTAGCGGAATAATATATTTTATTTTTTTTATTATTTTTTGGGGCTCCAGGCTCGTGTATCCGCTAATAAAAAGCATATACAACGAGGGACCAAGGGTTACTCTCCCCGGCGCGAGCCCCGCGTACCCATGGCGGTACATGGCAAGAAAAGGGCGGACAAGAAATCGCACTGGAGGATTCGGGAAAGTGGGACAGTCCTCTCCAGTCCCCCAAGCATGCGATGTAAGAGGGATGGGATGAGCGCCATGGAGGAACAGTTCCACCAAGAACAGTGCCCCGCCTATCAGCGCCCCGGGCAGCCATCCTCCAGAAGAAAGTCCCCTGCCAGGCTCGCCAGTCCCCTGCTTGACATCCTTGCCCGTTCCAGGCACAGCAGGCAAATCCAGCTGGCCGCACGGTCGACGGCCTTTCTGCACACGTTATTTGTCGACGAGATGGCGTCCCGAGGTGCCTTGACGGTGGACGGATAAGTCGATTCGAGTGCGCTGACTGGATCCGACAAAAGATGCGCCAAGCCGTAAGCCCCAGGGGGCTGGTGTTGACATGTTCTGTTCCTGGCACCTGACTCGCAGACAGCCGTGGCAGACAGAACAGAGGGAATGTATGTCAAACCATCGCTTCTGGCAATAATTCTTCCAGCGTGTGAGCGGGGTCAGAGAATTATTACTGGGTATTACGGAGAGGTGGCAAGAATAAAGATGTACCCTACTAGGTTGCGGCGTTGGCGAGCACTGCGTGTTGATGGGCTGACGGTTGGCTCTTGGTCCACGGATGCTAGTCCACCAGGAATAGCGGCGAGAAAGGATTCTAGATGGCCAAAGGAAGAGGCGAGGGACGAACAGGAAGGGTTTAGCTGAAAGCAGAACTCCGAGTGAATCCGTCCGGAACATTTGAGCAGCGCCTTGACGCCGGAGAAGCGGACTTTGACGCCCTGCACATACATACAGATCCCAAGAGAAACATCCTTAGGCGATTTTCAAGCGAGGCCCTGGTGGGCACTGCGCAGCCTTGTCGCACACGCGGACCAACTCAGTCAGCATTATTAGCAACTGGCTGGGCACCCACAGAGCCAGTCAGAGCAAGAGCATCGCGCCGAGACCGTTCACTACAACTGAGGAGGTGGAGTGGAGCAGGGTGTGCCTGGACTGGTGGTAGTCTGGATACTTCTCAAACCACCACAGTTCTGCCTCTTTTTCTCGGGTGGGGCAGCCAGGGGAAGAGGGGTCAAGGCCCTTGATGTCTGATGTCTGCAGCAAATCTTTGGCCCTTGGGAGGCTACGAGTTCGAAACTCCAGTCTACATGCAAGAGGTGGTGGGGTCACCACAGCCCGATCGGCGTATTGTTGTAGCCCTAACGAATTATAGTGGGATGGTGGCTCCAAGTTCTCCCAGCCGTGGATGCCATCATCATATCATGCCAGACAGCATCAATCTTCGCGGGTCCACCCATATTCTGACAAAGATACTACACTACAGCCCTGCTTGCGCTCAGGCGTTGCACAAATTGCACCACTTGAAATGGGCTTTCTACGGATTTCCTCTCCGCCAGCTGGATGTGTATGTACCGCACAGGACATACTGTATGAGTTGGAAAAGGGGGAAGTTTCTCGCCTTGGAGCGAAGGTGGATATATTCCCCCTGCTCGCACCTGTTCAACCCTGGCAAGAGGGCTGAATTTCGTGCGCTCTGATAATTTGCGGCTGCGGAAGGAATTATGTGATGCATAATTTTAACGCTGCTAGTGTCTTCAAAATGTAGGTATGTAACTACATGTACCGGCGTTGAATCCATGCATTCCACAACGATAATATCCGCTTCGTTCTTCCTAACTGAGCAAGTCGTTTCGGTGCTCATTCCTGTAATTCTTGCAGCGTAGACCCTTTTTATTACCCACCAACCACAATTGCTCAGTTCACAGATAACCTGCTCTCGTCTCTGTCCCCTTCTCGTGATTGGGTGCAGATCCCAAATCTTTGAATAAACTCGCTACTTCATATTCTTGACATGTGTTAGCTACTGGGGCAAAAGAGCTCGATCACCATTGAATTGATGATATTGAAGGGCCGAACCCAGGAAGATAGTCAACAACATGTGGATAAGTTCGATTTCCTCCGAGAATTCGCTTGGAATAAGCGGAGGGTTTACAGGAATAGCATCTTGGCCCTCTCTTAAGTGGGGAAGCGCCGCCACAAGGTGCAAGGAAACGATTCACGGGGAAGTGTATCCCTAGAAAATAACCACATGTCATTGATGTCAAGTGAAAACAAGATCTGGCCTCAGAATATTCTCTCAACGGCTTGCGGGAATAAACAGTTGGTTATCCCGCTAGCTTAGGGAAATAAGAATGAAATATCCGCTTTTCGGCTCTCTAGTCTGGTTTAACATCCAATATACATATAAGAGCAGCAAAGAATAAACGCCGTTATAAATTTTCGGACTTTGTTCAGCCAAAGGAGGCTAGTTGATGCATTCGCGGGAAAGAAAAAGAAAAGTGGAAGAAACAAGAAAGAAAAGAAAAAGAGAAAAAAACAAAGCCATCTACGAATTAGAGTTAGAGCGGCAGAACATTATTCACATGCGTCCGTCCACACCACACAGGTCGACGCCAAAAACTGGGTTTACCCCGGACGCCAATTCTGCATGAATTTCAAATCCATAGCAGCCACGTTCTCCAAACCCCAGCCCCGTCTCCAGTTCCGTCTCAAAAATCGCAATTGAAAGGAACCAGAATTCATGGCTCCCTTTTTTCCTTTTGGTAAAAAAGCATACGCTTAAAGCAAACAGGAAACACATATACCCAAAAGATTATGGGGAAGCATTTGCCAAGTGCGTGCGTTCCATGGTTCTGGTAAGAAGCGTCAGGGACTGTACAACCATGAATCCATGATGGGGAACATTTTCCCAGAGGGCCTAGGTATTTTTATGCTCCACAGGACCACAATGATGCACCTGTCTACGAGGGACATCTCGATAGAGATCTCTTTTATGGGGATATGGAAAGGAATTTCCCGTTCCCCGTGGGGACGCACTCTGGGGTAGACTGATTGATAGTACTACTATGTCTATCTTGTGATAGTTGTGATTCTCCATGAGCAGGTATGTATGTTAAATGGCTCGGGCTTGAAAATGCCGAGGAAAGCCAGTGACGGGCGGCGATGATCAGCGAAGAGAGGAAATCTTCGCCTTCGATCCGGCTCTGCGATATGGAGAACAACGAGATGGAAATAGTCTCAATGCAATTCCCTGCTGGATGATCTTCCTTTCCCCTCACTTCATCTGCGGGCTCAACAGGTGTAGCTGTTCACATGTAAAACTCTTTATACACACTAATTTTTGCTTGACCTCGGAGCTGGGCTAAAATAGGTTGTGAAGAAAAAAATACGGTCGAGTGAACGTACGTAGCTTACTTTAGCGTTGAACAAGGGAATTAGAGCGGAGGGAAGCGAGACTCTAGCACTGATGAGTTTCCATGGATTGAAAACCGAATTGAATTGTATAAATATAAACAACCGAGAGTGTTTGGCAACTTTGTGTGTGGAAATTTATTAGTTTCATACTTAGCACCGAATAAATCCACCTAGAAGCAAGCCCCTGCGCTGACAATGTTATATCAATTTCCGGAAAAAAAGCGTCCATTTATTGCCAGTCAGCCGTTGGAGTTGCATCATGAATTTAATTCCACGTGTTGAATGAGAATGAACCCTGCCCATCAAATGCGCTTGCTGACAATTTCCTTCACCCCCGTCCACCAACTTACCCTGTCTCGCGTGTTTCATCGCTGAATCTGTACCTATCTTTTCGGAGGGCGCCGGCTCCATCGAATCAGCTGTGAGAAAATAGTCAAGGAAGAGGGTAAAAACCGAGCAAAAAGATTCTGGCATCTAATAAATCAGAAAATGTGCCGGAAACTTCTCGTAGCTTTCAAGCGCACATATGGAGTAGACTTGTCTACGTTACAAGTCTGTGGCCTTTCTCTACCAAAGCAGAAAGATACCTCTCTGGTCTGGATGATGGTCAAGGGACTGCAATCAATTCCGGAGATTTCTAACAAAGCTTTGTTGCTGACTTTATTTTTGGTTATTATTTCCTGCCAGGGTAAAAAATTGCGCGTTGTCAGAAAGGAAATTTCCCACTCAAGCCTTCCAATGAGTCGGCATCAAGTTCCTCCAAGCGAGGATATCGATGCAGTCGAGGAGTAAAATTTCATCTCCGCCACCACATGGTTGTACGTTTAAGAATGGTGCAATTATTAATAAATTCGGTAATTATTTTATAAAATAAATAGCCTCCTGCGCCACTGGGAGACAAAAGAACTTCTATGCGTTGAAAACTCTTTCTACGACGGCAAACCCAGCCATACCCTTGTAGCAGAAGGGGAAAAAAAAATGAGAATCCTCGGCGATGATGTGAGCTTTCTCAGCCTCTGGGCCCACAGTGGAGGGGTGGTTTCAGTTGGATCATCAGAGAAAGGAGAAGTGGAACTCTTTGCTCTTTGCCTTGCGGCGGGGCGTGTCCCAGTTGCAGGTCTAGATGCCATCTCGCCTGGAATCTGGAACGAAGGCTCCCATGCGAATACAACGTTGCTGCGCAATAGTGGTCAGGGACAAGGTGTCGATACGGGAAATAAAGTTACCAGAAAAGAATTTTCACATCCCAGCTCTTAAAAGTCTGAGAGGAGGTTCAACTCTCAAGTTCGGGATTCCGCAAGTCATCATCGCAATAAAACATCCAAACCTGGGCCGTGAAGGTCTGGCAGGGCGGCCTCCATCAAATAAAGTCGAGGAATCAGTGCTTTCTCCAACAACCATTAGTTAGCTCGGAAAAGAACCGGTCCTAGCCCATTGAGGGAAAACGCGCTCGCACAACGCTGGTGGCGTGCATGGACGCTCGATTGATTGATTGGCGATGATTCGCTTCGTGATCACCAGCTAGGATCACGAATTAAACGGTCCCTCTTGCCAGGCGCGAGGCAGAAGAACATCTTTGATCATCCCATTCGCCACCATTTTTGCCCGGATGGCGACTCCCACAACACAGCAAGATGATTTTGATACTGCGGCGCGGCGAAGTCAGGAGGCAACAGCATCATGTATCCCGGGCTAGGTGGGCTATTCACATATAGGTAGGCATTTTGATAAGAGAGGGATTTGCCTCCAGGCTTCCGACGATGGATGAATGAGCAATTGTTAAAACGTTGCGGCACGTACAGCCAGGGTTTCTCCCACTCTTCATGGCTGGAGCAAAGCCCCCTCGTATCTTTAGTTGCCAAGCAGAAGAGGGGGATTTAAAAGAAATCGACAAACCCGGACCAGCAATTTTCCTGCAATCAGACGCCACATTTCTCCCTCAGCCGACTGAATTCTTGTTGAAGTGGCGAAGATCGCGGGCGTTTAAAAAAGGAGCATTTGCAAGCTACATAGTTAGTTGCCTTGCCCCAGCGATGTCATAGGCGGCTTGTCTGACAAATCATCGCCCAATCAACAACCGCCGTTCACAACCTTCGTTGACCAAGGTCTGAATTGGCCCGTCGAGCTCTCCGCTGCACTGACACAAGGCTGAGCCGGCGCGAGACACCGGCCTAGCCCGATAACTAGTGAAAATGGATTTCATGCTTGCTTGTTGATCCGTGCTCTGATTTTTATCAGGAGCTTTGGCCTATCAACGGGTAATTCTCCGCTATCAACATCTAGCAATGTCGGCGCCCATGGTTCTGCTGCTCTTGTGTGGTGCGGGCATACATCTAGACTTGTGGGGCTCAGGATATTTGACTGCACAGAGCTTGCAGCTTCATTCGTCTCACAAATGTTCTGATGACCCACTACATCTAATGTTCCTTTCCTTTGCCGCCTGCTACGCCTTTGAGGTTGTTCTCTCCATCGCATGTTTGTGATTGGAGGCCACAGAGAGCTGAAAAGAAGTCAACTCTTCTTCAGCGGTCCGAAAGAGAGCGACGTCATTTGATTCAGCCCAGTCAGCTTTCGTGATATTAATTAAGCGGGATTATTTGCATACATGACTATCCATACATCACTTCGTTTGAATCCCGATGCAGTTATCTCCTTGCTCATTTGCAACGGGGGATCTCCAATTCGAGAATGCGGGAAGTCATATTTCCCCGCAAAAAGGTTATGGCTATTCGTCTCGTATTGCTCTCTCAGGAAGCTCCTTGTCATATTTCATTCGCTGGTTTTCCAGCAGCGAATGCGATGTTGCCGAAGCCTGAATGTCAATGTCCAGCCAGCCCTGCCTTGAAGATCTACAATTAATTCTCCTTTCAGCCATAAGTTGTCACAGCAACCGGACAGAGCTATTGATTCCATCACTTTTGGTAACCTCGTAAAGAGGCCAAGAACTGTTGCAAATGGCTCAATGGATTACCCAAACACAGTGTGAGTGTCGGCGAGTAAAACGTTGGAATGCCTAAAGATCTAACTTTGCAGCTGGGAGTGCTACAAAGCAGGACCTCTTAGTTGATACGAACTTGGGTACGACAATCCATAGACAGACTGGACATATGAGCATGTACGTTTCGCATGGAGAGCGATACAGGCCATATGTAAGCAACACCAGCGCTGAGCACTGCTGGATACATGACCAGCAGGGAGAAGAGGTCATGAGATCTCAATAGACGATATTCGGGGGCTTTATTTTCCAAACTTGGCTTTTGAACCATTTGGGAGGTAAAAGCTCCCCTGGGGCGCATCAAGCTGGTGATACATTACTTTGTGAAGCATTCAATTTCTTGTCTACAAAAACGTGGCTTACCTACAGAGGAGTTCCCTCCTTTTGGAAGAGCATAGCTGGGTACGATCAACCGTAACCCGGGGCGGGGTAGCCCAAAGAGGAACGAGAAAGGGTTCTTGTACGGCCTTTTTCCTTCATGGCTGACATTATACACAATTTATATATACTAGGGCTCTGTGTTCATGACATTATACCCCTGATCATCCTGCGGTGTACTGTACACAAGACACTGCAGCTTCTTATGCTACCCTCGCTTGCTGCTAGGCAGCTTGATGATGATGATGGATCCATCCCATGTGGATAGCGGGAGGATGGTCAAGGAGCGATGCCCAACTCTCATGGCAAGCCGGCTGGCAGCATCTGTCATCTCTGTCTTGCGCTTGTGGTGTATTTTGGTTGCACATCAGATGCACGCACAGATACGTATGGGCATGTCCACCGGTGTATCTGCATGTACCTACAAAGGGTAGGCGGTCAAAAAGGGGGTTTACTCCCAAACCCACGAACCCTTCGTTAGCTTGCCTCCCTACCTTTTCCTGGCTGCTGCAGATGTCATAAGGCATGGGCGCACCGCATGGCAGTGCGGGGTTCGCGCCAGGGGTTTGCATATTATATGAGTCTGCGGAAATGGTCGTCCGTTTCAGGGAATTATCAATTGCGGGCGATCATGATGGTTGGGCAGTGTCGAGAAGCTCCTGACTAGGATTTCTTCTCCAAAAAGCTCTGATGATCATCATGCCAGCGACAGAGCACGGAGATATAAGGTTTTACTTTCCCGCTGGGAGGGATAGCTGAGGTATAGTTGGAAGCAAAGAACACTACGCCAACGCAGATCGCATATTTCAGGGCAGTCAATCGCTCGCACTATCGGGCGGGCCCCCAAAAACGATGTCAATATTGCGAAGCTCAAGAACTAGATAGGACAATGACGATCCTGCAAACATCACCGCCTCATCACCCTTAATGAGGATACTTAACCCAATAGCCATCTAAGAGTATGTGACCTCCACAGACCCGCCTGCAGCCACCTAGAAATAATCAGGTTTCTGGCCCCGAGGCACTTACATTGCAACAGTCATGCCGACTAAGCTCGGCATGGCCCGTGCTACACGCCCGATAAACTTCGGCATGGTATTATTGACGTTCGGGAGGCTGCGGGTATCTTGTTTCGTAAACCTGACGAACTTGGGGACATTGGAATGGAAGTTAACTGGTCGTGAAACGTCATGTATTTGTGAAGAGGAGTGGCTGGTAGTTAGGGGTTAGGGGGAGCAGGTGAAATTAGCGCATTCAACAAAAAGGAAAAAGAAAGGAAACGAAACTTGCTGGCTTGGTAGGTAAGCATATTGAGGGCAGATGAGGAGAGAAATGAGAGAATACGAAATAAGGAAGAAAACTGGTGCCTAAGGTTGTACGTTCAAGAGGGTTAAGTGTAACTCAACAATCAATCCTAAAGAGCTTGGGAAGCTATCTAGACATGTAGTTATCCAATGAGTGGGAAACATGCGCCATCGAGGTGTGTTGCTCAGGACAGCTCAGGGCAGCCCATAAGCAGTATAAGGTTGGTCGCTGCTGTATTGATTTTTCTAAAGTCTCAAGTAAGAAACCGAAGAAAAAGACAACTTAACAGAGGACGTTCATGCAAAGTAGCTGCAACCAATCTGGTCTCCTATTAGCCGCATATGTCCCATTTTGTTTGTAGTTCATCACGAGCTTGGACCCAAGGGAGTTCGTGCTATGTATGCCTGCCTCGTGCCACGCTGGTACGGCGCCGTGACAGGTGGCCATGCCGTGTGCACTTGAGCTCTACGCGGAACAATGCCATTGTATGGAACAGGATAAAGAAGGGCACGTCATCTGCAATACGGAATAGGTAAATGGCAGGATTCAGAAGAAGGGTAGCTATAGAGGTAGCTAATAGTATTTCATAAGGATATTAAATGCCGGAGAAATAATACTGGGAAAAGCCGACGCGGAACTTATTTACATGCATGTGGAAAGCAGCAAAAGGTGGTGGTAGCACAGAACAGGGTATATTAACAGAGCTTCTCATCCAAATTGGAACATGTTTCACACGTTCAAACATTACATATAAGCTCTCTCCACGTATCCGTAGGTCTTTGTAAAACAATAAAAGGAGCAAACCAGCCCACGTAGATGAGGAAGTTCATCGAAGATGTAGAGACATAAGTGGTTGAGTGAATATATCAACTGGGACAATTGCGGATGCTGGGCAGCATTGGACTCTCATCAGAGTGTATGTATTGGTGGGTTATTAAGTCCACAACCCGCTTCTAAAATGGTCTCAAGGCACCTAGATAAATCCGATTCCTATCTCGAGGTTAGCTTCTTGTCTAAGTCAAGTAGAGATGTATGATGTGCAGGTAGCTTGAAGAAGAGAATCGACAATGTAAAGTCGGGTGCATATCAGAAGTCCAGTTAGATCATCGAGGTGAAACCAGAGGTCCCACCTCTGACATAAGAGGTACCAGAAAATAAATGTATAGGTGTATATCATCATTGGCAACAAGGAAGGGAATCGGTAGGTGAGCGCATTTGAGGAGGGTAAACATGAGACAACGTACCAATTCAAGCATTCAAGCATTCAAGCGAAATTGCTAGCTCTTCGAGCTTCTGCTGTTTAAAGGGTGATGTTAGTGCATCAACAAATTAGTACCCAGCCAGAGCTGGATGGCATTCTTCAATTATTTGTTGAATAGCTTCGTTGTTGAAGTTTCTGGCAGAAAATAAATGTGTGCGGAAGGAAAGAAAACATGATGAAAAAAGTAAATTTAAGCTTGCGGCTGCTTACTAACCATCCACTAGACTGTTTTTGGAAATGAACTCACGTGATATATACAACTCAATGCCAAGACAAATTCAGAGCTCCACCAATGATTTGCAGCCAGGATGTCACCCCGCCGACTAATCGCATGGCAGAACGCCGAGCACGTTTTTGCTGGTGAGATGGCGTGTGGACAGGGAGCTTGAAGAGGAATCATGAAAGGGACGATCAAACTCTGCAGGCCTCGCCTTACGCAGCGGAGAAATCCCGACTTGTGCTGCTAACTTGGTTCAAGCGACAATCGCTATTAGCGATGCCGAAATCTGGCTTTGTGATATCTGCCTAGAAATCTCCAGTTTGAGGATATAAGAAGAGTTCTACCCCGGGTTTGGGACAGTACCTAAGGTAGCGAGCTGCAGTTTATTCCGTTGTCTCGTAACTAATCCTGATCGCAACAATGCCGTTGGACGCTCTGTTCAGAGGCTGGCGATTGCATCAGCATGACACTCGCGCGCCTTACGAAGCAAATAACGAGAAGCTCATAGATCGGTTTGTGGATGTGATTCACCGCAATTGGCACCTAGGGTTTACTTCCTTCGGTGGACCCCCGGTGCATTTCGGAATTTTCTACCAGAAATTTGTTGAAGGTCAACGAGGGAAAACGCCATGGATCGACGAGCAAACGGTAAGGAGGATATATTCCAAAGCTTGAGCAAAAAAAAAAACTTCTCGAAGGCGCCAGCGATGAAACTGACAATTTTAATGTTTTTAGTATCAAGAACTATTTGCTGTATGTCAGGCGTTACCAGGCCCTGGCAGCACAAAGATGCTATTCTGCATCGCCTTAATCCATGCTGGGTTTCTACCAGCTCTGCTTGTCTTCTTGATGTGGAGGTTGGTATTACAATGAGACTGGAATGATATGTAATTACTGCTCTTTTATGAGGATTGAAACTGATATGGTTAACGTGACTAGCCTCCCTGGTGCGATTGGAATGTATGGACTTTCCCTTGGAGTCCAGCGGATAGATGAGGTGCTTCCTGATATTGTATATGCGTTTCTCTCCGGCCTAAATGCCTCCACCGTCGGGATAATCACCCTCGCGGCTGTACAGGTATATATCTATATACTCCCTCTCATTGCCTTGTAACTATTGGACATGGCTAATTTAATGATTGAAGTTGGCGGAGAAAGCTATTAAAGATCCGTTAACTAGGATTCTCGTTATCATGGGCGGGTGTGCTGGCCTTTGTTATAATGCACTTTGGTATTTTCCGGTGCTTATTATAATCGGAGGAATATGCACTGTCACCTGGGATCTCTTTGGCCGTCAGAATATCGCCAAAATGAGAAGAAAACTTCGTCGTCGAAACTCAGACCCTCAGCGAGAGGTCGAAGAAAGCAGTGGACAGTCAACCACTCTACGTGAGCTGCCACGACCTACAGGCGGCGTCCAGAAACGATCTGTTCCTGGAAGTAATACCAATTCAGCCAGTACCCCTGTTGGTTCGGACGGTGTAGATGAGCAGGAAACAAGCCGAACTGCGAGTGTTGATACTCGTTCGCACAAGATTCCTACCAAATGGGGAATTTTAATTATTGTTGGCTTTTTTGGTCAGTGCTTCCCTCTACTACCACCATGCTACAACTTTTTAACACACGTCACTCACAAACTACCAGCTACCTTTGTCGCGGTCCTTGTTGCACGTGGGGTTGTCACTAAGCCCCCACTGGAATTGGATCTATTTGCAAGCATGTACCTTGCGGGAACTATTATCTTTGGAGGTGGCCCCGTTGTCATTCCCCTACTCCGCGAATACGTCGTTGAGCCTGGCTGGGTGTCTCCCCGAGATTTCTTGATCGGTCTCGCCATTATTCAAGCCTTCCCTGGACCGAATTTTAACTTCGCTGTTTACCTGGGTGCTTTAGCATTGGCACCTTCCACGAATCCCACTATTCTGGGCGCATTTTTAGGGTTCCTAGGCATCTTCTTCCCCGGTATTACTCTGGCAGTGGGCTTCCAAAGCATCTGGAGAAGCATTCGGAGCATTCCTTTCATTACGAGCCTGTTGCGGGGAATCAATGCTACGGCGGTCGGTTTAGTCTTCACAGCTGT
This sequence comes from Blastomyces parvus, assembly GCA_002572885.1. Taxonomy (NCBI): domain Eukaryota; kingdom Fungi; phylum Ascomycota; class Eurotiomycetes; order Onygenales; family Ajellomycetaceae; genus Blastomyces; species Blastomyces parvus. The sequence goes on from PDNC01000005.1 coordinate 323,587, forward strand.
ATATCGGCTGTGGGAAATTGGGTATCTGAGCGCTGACTCCATATCGGGACAAAGCTTGGGAAAGGAGCCTTTTTGGTTGGTTGTAGCCGCTGTATCCTACGCTGGAAATGCCTGGTTCAAGGTTCCTCCCGCCGTTGCTATTATTATGGGTGGTATTTTGGGCTTGTGTTGGTATGGCGCTGTGGGACGATAATACGATGAGCGGCTCTTAGAAGATTTCGAAAGAAGTAATGGTGGTTCTGTGTGGGCTACCCAAGCGATGGCTATTTTCATATTTTTGTAATCTCCCACATACTGTTGTTGACAGGATATACCAGCTGTTATTTACATGTAAGGTCATTTGATGTATGATGTGAATTCAGCAATTTAGCCCATCACATCTTGCGCAATCGCGATACTCTGTCTCATCTCGGGTTGGAAATCGTCTTGGACGGTCTTGGGAATAAACTGATGAGAAGGCGGCTTTACATTATTTCCTTTTTTAAACAAATCATAATTCTTTATTTTTTGTTGCCAAATAAGTCTCCATACCCATGAACAAATAATTCTATGAACATTGTTCTCATTTGTTTGAATGGATTAGGGTGCTCTGCCCCTTTATATGCTGCTGCCAACCTTTCGTGCGGTAAAAGGGGGGAGGTGTGGTAGTCAAACAGGCCCAAATACCGGTTTGTATAACTCAACAGGAATATGTTTAGATCGAACCTCCAGTTCTTATATATCTAAATTGCATCATCATCACAACATCCTTTTCTCTCTCCCCTGTCGATGCCCTCCGAGCTCTACCCAAGGTTAAGGTTTGATATCACGTGATGTCTGCGCTAAACCCAGAATAGTCGAAAGCTCGAACGGCTAAGCGAAAGGTGCAAGTCACCTGATCCACAACTCGACCTCACGAACTTTTCTGAGTGTAGCTTTTCCTGTTGAGTGAGAAGAAGTCAGTCAACCACAACATCCTCGCCGTCGACAAAAGATAAAAAGGAACTTTTCCTTCGACCACCCCGAACAACTTCAAAATGGGCCGCCTCCACAGCAAAGGAAAGGGTATCTCCGCCTCCGCGATCCCTTATTCGCGCAACCCTCCATCATGGCTCAAGACCACCCCCGACCAGGTCGTTGACCAGATGTGCAAGCTGGCAAAGAAGGGTGTCACGCCCTCTCAGATCGGTGTTATCCTGAGAGATAGCCACGGAATTGCTCAGGTCAAGGTTGTTACTGGTATGTCTGGAAACCAACTCGAAAGAAAAAAGCGACCTAAATCCGCCGCGGGCAATAGCTAACAAGTCCGGATTGAATAGGTAACAAGATCCTCCGGATCCTCAAGGCGAACGGTACGAAACCAAATACTATCACAGTTCCCCGCATGGTGGCTGTGGGATGAGAGAAAGAGAAACGGGAGGTGGATGTAAATCAAGCGGAGCTCTTTCTGTATAAAAGCGGAATCTCCAATACGCTAGATTGATCGCATCTCCCGTGTTTGTCGATATTTCTCAAACCCATCCATCATATCTTGACATTTTCATGTCATGTCAGCACTGCCTCTGCTTGGTCATTCAATAGGCTGACAGAGAGACTTTTTTTTTTGCAATATGTACAGGCCTCGCTCCCGAAATCCCTGAGGACCTCTACATGTTGATCAAGAAGGTAATTATAAGAAAATATATTCCTCCATTGAACTGCTATTTTCACTCTGTCCTACCCTTTTTTTTTTAATACTAAACAATGGAAATTAGGCCGTTGCCGTCCGCAAGCATCTTGAGCGCAACCGCAAGGACAAGGACAGCAAGTTCCGCCTCATTCTCATCGAGTCGCGTATCCACCGCTTGTCCCGCTACTACAAGTCTGTCGGTGTCCTCCCCCCCACCTGGAGATACGAAAGTGCCACTGCCAGCACTCTCGTCTCATAAGCGAAAATTATTCAAAAACCTACGAAATGTATAATCTTTGGTCATGATATTCGGGGGGAAATGTCGGGTTCAACAGAATTAGATACCTAGGTCGGATCTTGACAAGCGACGGAAAGGGTTCGTTTGACTATGTTCGGTAGTTACGAAAAAACTATTTAGATGAAGTGACGTTTCCACCAATAAAATGGACAGAAGCCTCAATTCAATACTCTCAGATGTTCTCTTTCCCCGTTTAACCTTCGTGTAGCTGCGCGAGAGAGTGTATACTATTCCCGTGCATGAACCTTTGACGAACACACTCAAAATTCATTGTCCCAAAGTATTTTTCATATTTATAACATCTGACTTTGTCTGCTGCGGATTCACTAGTCGAGCCGGATTTCGAGGCATGAGTAAGTACTCTTAAGCAGACGTACGATCTTAGACATACTGGAATAATTTCAAGTCTAAGGAAATCCCTAGCACAAAAATCAACAATGATGGTGCGTATACCGCTGAAAAAGCGAGCAAATAACAGGAAACGCAAACCAGGTGTAGAAAGAGATCAAGAACGCTAAATAAATGCAAAATTTAATCAAAATATCTATCGATATACGGGTATACGTATAAAAGAAATGCAGCATCACGACATCATCCAATAATGAACAAAATAACCCCAACAAAATTTAAATCACGGGGAGTTCAACCCTAACCTCCCTAGCAATAGCATTGCACAGCTCAACCCTTACTCCAGCACTAGTAAGCACATGAATCCACAACCGCTGGGTATCACTAAGCCGATCATTCTCAGACTTCACCTCTACAAACATAACCTCCTTCCTCTCCATGCTCCAAAGGAATAAGTCCGGAATGCCTCCGCCCCGTTGCTGGTACTCCTGCGCCATGACTTTGCACACAGTAGCTAGGGCCTCACCACGGAAACACTGCGCAATCTCAACTAGGTCGGAGAGGTCGAACGACCAGTCGATGCCGATGGCGCATGTTTCTTTCTCCGCTTCGCGGTCATGCACTTCACGGATAAGCTTCTCAGCATCCCCGTTGGCGATCTGGGCAAGCCTATGATTTATTTCTGAAGCGCGGGTCGGATAGAAAGCGTCCGTGTGTAGGTCTAAGGGGCAGGTTTGGAAGGGTGTTTGGAAGACGTTGGGGACGTATGTGAAGAGTACATCGTAGAAGAGATATCCGAACTATGGATGAAACGGGAGGTAGTTAGTAATTTGTGATTTTTGAAATCTGATTGAGTGCGGATATTGTACCGGAAATTTAACTTACCAGGGTTCGAAGGATGCCGCTCTCACAATGGAAACCCTTCCATCCGTTGTTTCTATACCAGCTTAGGCACATGTTTTCGACTCTACACTCGCCTCCACCTTCTCGATCATCCACCCAAACCGTAGGTCGACCTCGTCGAGATATAGAATTCATATTGTCCTTAGAACCTGGTTTGATTGGGATATCCTTCTCAATCCGAATCCCCTCCACGATCCGTTCTTCTGGCTTAAGCAGCATCACATGTCCAAAATCGTGTTGCTCGCGCTTTGTGACCTTTAGAGACTTTTCCAACTTTGTAATTCGTTTCTGTAAATCATAGTGATATATCAAATGACAGTCGGGATCCTCAAGACCTTCTTCGCATGTATGAAGAGCTTTTCGTTTCCACTCCTTTTTCTGCATCTCCTCTGAGCGGTTCTCAGAAGGGGACAAAGGCCACATATAATGTTCTTCCAGCAGAGCTTTACGCTGGTACCACGCTCCTCGGCGAGAAGCATGAAACAAACGCTGGCTAAGAAGCTCTGTGAGTAACTCATGCTCTCGCTTATATTCCTTGAAACGCCCCAACGCATATAGGCCTTTATGAATGATCCGAGTGTAAACCCATGCAGGAGAAAATCGGCGTAGGTATGCGCCCTCTCCTGTTTCATAGACGCGCTCTTCCTTCCGTTGCTCTTCGGCGACCAGCGCCTTCCACCTTTCGTAAACACTTTCAGATGAAGATTTAATAAGAGCTAACTTCTCCATGATGGGCAGCTTAGGTGACTCCAAAGTGCTGTCGACATGGAACTGTATTCGTAAGGCAGCTTCAAATTCGAGCAATGCAAATCTAGAGGGGAAAATGGAATTGGAACGGGAGACGATGTAATTGGGATAATTTCTTCGTGAGATTTTCGCTAAGATGATGGTTGTTAAAGACTTTTGGGTCCATTCTGTAGACCGATAAAATAGCAAATGGACCCTCTCGAAGAGTCTTAGTGGCGCAGAAGAGAGTCTGATGCAATCGCCCGTGTGGTCGAGGATCTTCTTTGTGAAGTACAAATCTCGAGTGTTCCCTCGACATGACAAATTGTTGATCTGATTTGGGTCAGCGTCACTGGATGTTTCGTCGTCTGGCTTGCATCGCTGGGGCCAGTCTAGTCCTGATTGCGTTGTGCTGGACTCGTACAATCCTTTCAACAGTTCCTTCTTATTTTTGCCCTGAACTTTGGCTTCCTTTGACAAAGATTTCAATTCATCTAGAAGTAGCAAGGAAGATGCTTCCTCGAGTGTATTTATTTGCTCCAATCCTTCAGCGAATTGAAAAATTTCACCAAAAACGACATCGTCAGGAGATTTTAGCATGGTAAGAATTGAGGATTGAGGAGCAGGAGGTGAGATTGGGAGCCTCTTGCTTTGCCTTAGATCTTCGACCGTGGAAGGCATATCCGCAATATCTTGATAGTAACCGAGGCGGCTGACGCGATGCCACGCTGACGTTTTGCGTAGAAAGAGGCGCACGTATCTATTTTAAAACATTAATAAACACCACTACGTTTTGAATTGCTTACTCCGTACACTGTACCATAATCTTACAGATGGACGTACAAATATTGTGATTCGTAGGGCAATCCTCTCCAATGATTAAATACGGCCATTTCCGTTTCGTCAAACAAATGGGCTTCGTCTTCCAAAACGCTCTCTAATGCGAGATTGAACGCATCCACATATATCGAGCTTTTGCCTTTCGTCCATTCTCGTTGCTCGTAGCGGTGTTGTAGGCGCGTTGCACCGTTTTCGATCGTTATTTCTTGGGCTTTTGAAATCTCATAATCCGCGATCGCTTCATTGTCTGTTTTAATAGGGAGAAGAGCGGCCTCTAAATCCGTTTGGGTGTTAGGCAGATATTCATCAGCGCCGCTTTTATTGTCGACCCCATAATCATCATTACATCCAACCTCCGTTTCTGATGGAGCTATACAGAATTTTAGAGGCAGGACTTCTGAGCCCGATTCCGTATTTGAAGAGGAGCTATCAGGGCTTCCTGTTCTCCTCAACCTTTTGGGAGGTGGATTGATATCCTCGAGCATGTTGAGCTCAGGAATGGGCCTTGGAAGAGTTCATGTGGTTCGATTTGAAAAGTTATGAACGATGCCAGCATCGGAGTAGCGCCAAAGGAATTTCAAGATGAGAATTCAAAATATAATGTCCTCGCAGGGCGGTTAAACAAAAAAAGCCACTCCATTTAAAAATGGTGTCCTGATGAGAGATAACGAAGAATTGGTTGGTCTCGATCGAAAATAGGCAAACGCGACATCGAGCGTGGCTGTGGTGAAAACCGTGACACGTTATCACATGACCACTTAACCTCACATGATTGTTTGTTTTGTTTGCAGTGAAGCTCAACCGCATGCGACGAGAATCAAGATGAAGCTGCAAGGAATGCGACAAAAGGAACGACAATGGCATAAACATATCTACTCCGGCCTGGCTGAGGCATCAAAGGACCAATCTCCGATAGCTACACAATCTGAGTCCTATTCAACTCCACCTCTTCCTCCTCCGCCGGCCAACCAGTCTCGGTCGTCCCACTCACCTCCACAGCTTAGCGCGGAATCGCAGCTATCAGTGCTGCATCCGCCTCCCAATATTACCGCGACCATGAGGAACATAGATTCTGTACGTAAAACTAAACATCATATGTATTTAGAAAGCAGCTTTTGTGAGGAGCACCCACAGTGTATCAATTGTCAACTTCTCCCATCATTCTGCCACCTTACCCTCAAGCCTTCTGAAATGTGCAGGCTTCAAACAGCCAGGGAGGGAAGCTTCCACAGCAACAAAGCTAACAAAATTCCCCACCATAAATTTAAATATTTAATAATAGCCCGCGCAACAGCTTCCCGAAGAAACTGCCCATCTGCTCTCTCCTCCGCCACCGCAACACCAACCCGCACCAACCGATGTCAGTGGCACCCAAACCCAGTCCGTCATGCAATCAAACCAAGCAGAAAAGCGCGACATCACCATGTCCGGAGGCGGGATGAGCAATGACCAGCTACAACCCCAATCCCAACCTCCCGTGCCCGCTACGTCCTCTACTCCTACAGCTCCCTCCGCACATACCTCCACCTCGAACAATATCAACAATGCACCCAGCACCCCGATACCCCAAGTACGGCCAGGCGGCGCGCCGGCGCGTGTATACATGAATGAAAAGATCGTGCCGTATTTATTAGAAGGAATGAAAACACTCGCGAAAGAGCAGTGAGTGCTATCCCCCCCTGCTCTATTCTTTCTTTTCTTCTTGTTGTTCTTTTCTCCTTCTGGTTTCGAGTCTCAAAACACACACACACGCACACACACACACGCCTCTTCTGTGTTTGGCAGTCATGTGTACCCGAGAAACTAACAATGGGTGCCAAATCAATCCAGACCCTCGAATCCCCTACGTGTCCTTGGCGAATATCTCATACAAAAGAGCAATGAAATTGAGGAATGAATTAATAGATATTCGTGCTCCATGCCGGTATATCTTAAAAATTGCATATTGTACTCTAAATGCGCTGGAGAGAATAGCTGCCCCCTGGATGCCTGCCTCGGTGCCGTATGCAATTTTACAATGCGATTCCCCAGCAAGCGAAATGGGACGGCTTTCCCCAACAGACTACATATCATGGACTCAAAGTAGTGGGAAAGTGGAACTAGTGATTATTACTCATTTCGGTTGGCTTTGGTTTGCGATCATAATCAAGCGGACGATATATGAAGACATACAAACGGGAAATTTCAGGTCCGCGGCGAATCGGCGCTGCGTGGAATTTTGACTATGTATTTATGAATGATTTTTTTAGGGGAACTTGAATACTCTTTTGCTCTTCTATTTAAGGCTATCTCTGTGCTCTATTAATGATGGCGTTCAATTGATAGATCACATTATTTGCTCATGACACCGGAAGTGAGATGATCTCTGTTGACTTTAGATGAATCAGGAAATTAGGGGGGATTTGGTGGCTTTTTCAATAAGGCATCAAAGGGATAATCAAGCCGTATCAGGTGCAAGTCTTCAAGCAGTGGTAAAGTTCAAGAGAGTCGGGGTTCCGTTCAGGTTTGTTTCTCATTTGACGTCCTGGTTTCAGAAAACCAACCAAACACTTTACAATCCGCCAATAGCGGAAACAGGTCGAAGAACTTTAGCCAAACTGGTTCATGTGTGTAAGTCCCTGGCTGTCTGGAAGGGCTTGCCTTCCACATTCACTTGGCTTATTTCTTGACTCAGGCTTTTTGACGTGGACCTGCCATAGAAGGAAGTCACATGGATGACCTTTGCATTGTACTCGAATGGCAATTATCACTCATGTCTCCCATCTTAAAGAGAAGGAAGCTGTTACAACGTATTCAGGCTTAGGAATAACGTTGGTAATCCACATCCTTATCACGTATTGTAAAGTTTGATACTATCATCGATTCTAGCGACGCTGATATGGTTCGCTGGCTAAAAAGTTAAAGTCCAAAAAAATTAGCAAGACATGTCAAATTCGCAACTCACCATTCTGTTTAAGTTGGAAGTTCCTTTCTATTTCTGCTGAAAGTAATGAAGCATGGAATGTTTTGGCTGGGATGCATTGCAGTTTTAAGTGTAGACGAATTCATATAATGTGGTTTGTACGAAGTCGAACAGGTTGCCAAAAAACGGAAAGTGGGCTCGTAGGAAGACAGAGGCTTGGCCAGTTACCGTACACAGACAATCTTTACGGCGGTCTTGAACGGTTGATCACAGGTGATTATTATCAAAGAAACCGAAAAGGAATGGCGGCTACAAATGAACGAACATGGCGTTATGATGACTGATTTGTGCTGGACTCCAAGAAATATTGGCTTCTTTGAGACGCGAGGCGGAAAGTTTTTCTGTGGTACTTTGAATTTTGAGCTGACATCTCTGTTCCTCTTGTTGGACAGTCGTTACCTGAGGCTGAAGAGAGCTGATACGGCGAATAAAGTTGACTAGCGATAACGACCATAGCTGAAACTGAAGAATAGTTCTGGCCACAAGAAAAACCGAGGGTATTACAGGTAGACATATTGTTTTTGTTTTTGTTTTGTTCAATCCGCCGCCAATTTGCGATATCCGTGCGAGAAGAAAGAGGAAAAAAAAAACCAGATAGACGGATCTCAACACCAAAGTTAGCTTGGGGCTGATCATATCGTACGAGGTTGGAAGAATGCTTTCCGTAATCGCCGACAAACCATGTATGCGCGAAAAGTTGACTTTTCTGGAGACAAAATAGAGAAGCGCCGCCGTAACCGTCGATCTTGACCCTCAATTGGGGGTAGTGACATAAACCATTCGTGGAATACAGTAACAGAAATGGAATAATAGAAACAAGAGAAAATAAGAACGTAGAGAAGTAAGAAAGCAGTCCAAAAAGCGGCCAATGGTCATTGCCGGGCCACAATTTGGAAGCTTTCTTAATTCTTCATACCTACCTATCTGGCGCCGTACCTGTCATCTCCACCACGGCCTTCGTAGCCACGGCCTCCGTAGGGATCACGGGATTCACGGGGAGGTGGTGGGGCATCCGCAAAGGGGGCAGAATGGTGTGAACGAGCATCGTCGCGATCATAGTAGGCGCGACGATCATCGCCACGGCGGTCATCACCACCACCACGACGCTCGTACCTGTCTTCACGGCCTCCTTCACGGCCTCCTTCACGACCTCCTTCACGACCTCCTTCACGAGCTCCGTCACGAGCTCCGTCACGCCCTCCTGATGTCGCATAACGATCAATGCCACGGTACGACGAATCGTCGCGGAAGTCACGGCGACCGTAATCCCGACTCCGTTCATTATACGAATCATAACGGCCATAGCGATAGCTATCATCTGGTCGACGGCCACCACTGGGAGGATATCCTCCCCGACGGTCATCATAACGGTCGTAACGGCCTCCACGGGGCGGGCCACGACCGACTATATTGTAAGTTAGCCATGTGGTTGTTGATAAATGTTACGTTTGAGATTTTGAAAACATACAGGCCGTTCCACGTTTTGGCGGACCAAAGTATTTCCCGGGGGTTGGCGTTCGGGGGCGGCCACGACGAGCCTTCTCAATGCTAAGAGTTCTCCCTTCGATGACTTCACCTTGAAGGCCTTCCTTTGCCGCATCCGCTTGATCTGAAGTTACCATTTTCACGAAGCCGAAACCGCGCGATTCTTTTGTGTGCGGGTCAACCATGATCGAGCAGTTCTCAACATCGCCATATTTCTCGAAGAGGCGAGATACGTCCGATTCAGTAAGTCGTGGGTGGATACCGGTAACGAAAAGATTAGAGCCAGTATTGACACTCCCTTCATCATCTTCGGCTTCTTTCATAACACGATCAATTTGGGGTACGCTAGGACGATACATTAGCTAAAGAGACTCTCGCTGTTTAAGCAAAATGAAAACCCATGTTGAGCTTACCGGAGATGATCACCGCGGCCGTTTGGGGACATGCTTCGGTTCCGAGCTCCGCCTCTCCCGTTGCCTCTTGGAGAGGCGCTACGATCGCGATCGAATCGGGGTGGTTCGTCTGAGGGCACCAGGATTAGTTCGGCACAGGCGAGCCCATTGCATATATTCACTCATACCGTCAAAACGACCATTCTCGGCTTCGTACTCCATAGTAGCCATCGCTTTGTAGGGGGATTTAAAGGAGATATAAAAAAAATTGGATGGGGTAAGAAATGTGGCGAAGGTGTTGAGAGTCGGATTTCAGTGCCACAGCTAGACGACGAGGGCAGGGACAGGAAGACGACAAAGCAAACCTCTTCAGGAAAATAGAAGCACAAATGAGATGCAGTAAATGAACAAGAAGAAAACTAGTCCACGCTGTTGGAGGTCTGTTGATGGAGCGAGGTTGGGGGAGAAGAAAAAAGGGTCGACGGTCAAACCTTGGAGCTGGGAAGAGAAGGAACGAGACTTACCTAGCGCGTTGGCGGCTCAGGTGGTGGCCCGATAAGGACTAGTGTCATTTCAACGTGATCCACGCCCCCAATCAAGCGATGCGGCTCTGGCGTCTAAACAGAAAGCAAGAGTGATGGAATGAGCTACAGCGTACCGTACAGCGAAGGTTGATGAATGATTGAGCTTACAGTCACAGTCTCTACAAGATAACTACCATGTACCCGAAAACTCCATTATTTGAACAAATCCGAAAACATACGTGTCATGAGATCCTAACCCTGCACACACGCCATAATCCTACTAAACAAGTATGGGTATGTAAAAACAAAAGCGGAAAACCCAAAATAATAAATACAAAATAAAAATGAAATAACATGAACTATAAATCAACGCCTAGAACATTAGAAAACTCTAATATTTCTCATTGTATTTATCTTTTAAAACCTCTCCATCGCTTTCGGGTCTTGTGAATTTTCGGTTTCACGGCACCAGCGACAGCAGTATCCGCAGGGACGTCGCCGCTAGAACCGACTTCAGGAACCGCGATTGGTAAATCTGAAACGTATTCGGGAGGCTCGTCCCCGACAAGATTCCGTAGTTCATCCTCGCCGATCTCGCTTAGCTCTTCACTCATCCCTCTGAGCACTTCCCGGCCGGTCCATCTCTCCTCGTGAATGGTAGTTCCGATAGGATCAAACGGCTGCATATACCACTGGATACCACCTTGAGATAAAGGCGGTGGTTCTTTGCCAGCCAGAGAATCAATAGGCGAGGTCGGGGAGGCGGGAGAAACCATTTGGATATCACGAGACGAAGACGTACCACCTTCGTTTTTGGCCACGCCATCCACAGGCTGAGATACGGGAGATAATTTAGTAGGAGTTGCAACGACAACCCCATTCGTTGCCCCGTCCACATCGACCATTGTAATATCTTTATCACCATTCACGACCTGCCCCTCAGGCTCAGCATGAGGAGGTTCTGTAGGCTCTATAGCGGCTTCTGGTACATCCACCTGATTGACTTCAGCATCAGTCTTTATCCCGTTAACCAACGGATATCGTTCCGCCGTCTCGATGTCATTTGTCGTTTCCCTGGGCGTGGCAGCCAACGAATCCCTCCGCGAGAGGACGCTATCTTCCAACAAGGCATCCAAATCTCTCAGTTCCTTCTCAAAAGGCTTCCCGTTCAACTCGCTTTCCTTCCTCAGCGAATCTTCCAAAGCTGGCTGTATCGCCTTGATTATCCGTTTTGCAAGTTTTCTTTTTTCCCTTTGCTCTAAGCTAAGTTCTGGGGCCCGCCCCATGATCTGCATCTGCAATTCAGCTGTATCACCCACAGAATCAACCCCAATTTCGGAGGTGAAGACGTTGGCAAGATCACGAGAAAATGATGAAACCGAGGTATATGCTCGCTGCTCTAATTTTGACCGAATGGATAGCAGCCCGGGACGGAACGCGCCTTTCCCGTCGAGACTATAAGTAATGTTAGCGATCCAGAAAAGCACATATTTCCAGGGGTAGAGTATACGTACACAAATGCTTTCTCGAGCATTGGCCAGAGCATCGGAGGGATGGGAAAATAAACCAAATCAACTATGCTGCGCAGTATCTCTGCGTCTTTGAGCTTTTCTCGCTCCCGCTTCTTCACTTCGTCGCACAGCATCCTGACCCTGTCAAGATCCAAGTAGAGCTTATCTGCAAATGCTATTCTACGCTGGAGTCGAACAGTTCCAGCCACTCCCATTCCCGCAAAATTACGTCTTGTCATTTCCATGGATGAAAAAGTTTCAAGCTGGAGCTGCAACCGTTTCAGCAACGCTGCACCCCGACGAGATTCTCGTTTCAGAGTCCAATATTTGCAGGCGTCTTCAGCATACTGCTTCCGTTGTCGCACCGTAAACCGTTGTAAAGACGCTATGACACTGTTCAACACGACTTGAGGAATGACTGGCGCTCCGGAAGGCAATTTCCAAATGGTTTTTGGAAGAGTGCGCTTGCGTTTATTCCCGCCCACTGTAAGTGTAATCCGAGGTGTAATCGCTCGATTGTCCTCCCCAGCATGGTCAATCCCGTCTTGCGAATCTGTGCCTAAAGCCAAAGCCGCAGCCTGACTATCACCCCACCTTCGCCCTTGCATAGTGTTGCGATAGTATTCCAAGGCCTCTGCAGTCGCGGCATCGGTATTGTATTCTCTTCTCCAGTCCGGTGGGACATGCTTGTCGCAAAATGCTTTTAAGCTGTTCGATTCCATGACTGCCGGAGCTCCCGGTATTAATTTCATCTTTAGATATAGTCGAGCTCGCCTTGCACAAGTAACATGAAAAGCAACAAAACAATTTTTGTTGCTGCATTGAATGCATGCTCCCATTTTTTGTCGGCAGATGTAGCATGTAAGTTTCCAACGATTTCTGGGAACTTTTTCGACCTCATTTACCGGTTCCATCAACGATGGGTTCCCAATGGAGACTTCGGGTATCCACACTGCGCAAAGCAGATGTGACCACTTCGAGGTGTTCGTTTGCTTGAAGGCTCCTTCGGTGTTAGGGCAGAAAATGCATGATGGGGATCCGCGGCCAATCAGCTGGCACTTTCTACACAGCCATTGGCCTTCGGGGATATATGGGACGCCATAACATTCCTGGTGAACCGCGAGGTCGCACCCGTCACAGAAGACAATTGCATTTGCATTCTCACAATCACCATCGTCACATATTGCACATTTGCTATCCTGCTCTTCCCCAGGGCCGGCATGTTCACCGTTAACAGCAGCAGCAGAACTTGAGCGAGGCCGTTGTGTTTGAGGTGGTTTGGGATTTGGTTTCGGTATACGCTTCTCCAACGCATGCCATTCCTTCTCGATTTTAGTCATGGTAATCTCAAAAACAGCAGGCTTTATAGGCTCAAACTGTTCCTCTCTCCTTTGCGCATTATACGTCTCCAGCCATTTGGCGTCTTGTTCATCCATATCATATTCCACCCTTCCAACTCCAATATTCCCAATAGTAGTGTTGGCCTCCCCGTCGACGGGCGTCGCTGGGCTTATATCTAGATCTTCATCGGCCGCACCTTCGGCCATACGAATTAATCGCCGTTCATGACGAAGAAAAATATCACTCTCTTGGTAGCCAACGCTGGCCATGGTACGGTCAACATAATTTTGCTGTCCAACGCCTTTCTGTTCGAATGGAAGAAACGGGTCTTTAAGGACAAATGATGGTTTAGGCAGGGTAAGTTTCTCGCGGGGATTAGGTCCAGGAGGGGGTACAATTTTCGGTCCGTTGGGCGTCCCGATCCCGTTTGTGTAGGTCTCACTTAACCGTGGACGACCTGGTCGTCGCTTTACGGGAGTAGGGGCATTTGTTAATAATTCCACAGCGCTATCTCCACTTTCATCGGTTCCTCTGCTTGAGTGGCCATTTGGAAGCGTAGAGCTTGGTTTGATTCCGTCGACTTCATCAGAGCTGAAAACGGCGACTTTAACATCGATATCAAGGTCCGGATGAAATTCCTCCCAACCCCTCTCTTCTCTAGGCTTGTAACCATCGCCTTGCGCAACAGCAAGGGCAGCGGCCGCAGCAGAACTGTACCTTCGCGTTTGGTTCTTTTCGCGCCTAGGGCGAGTAGAGGCAGGAGGGGTGGTGGGCTGGGTTCGCCTCACGACATTATTGCTGGAAGGTTCGCGAAGAGGTCGAACTCGAGGGGTCGTATAGTTCGAAGAAGGCATTTCTCTTATTAATCTCGCAGGCGTTTCGTTCCCATCAAGGTCAACATATCTTCCTCCACCGCCTGGTCCCCCCGGAACGTACCTCCTCTTCTTTGGGGGTGGCTCACTGTTGGCGGCTGGGTCTGCAGTCTGACTAGTTCTGAGGATCTTCGGTTGTGGTCGAGGAGTTCGCGGGTTAAGTGTTCTCTTCGAGGAAGACAGCGGCGCCATAATCGTAATCGCAGCTTAGGTAGTGGGGTCACGAGCCTTCAATAGTGGTTTGGGTTCGTGGTAGTTTGGTTTGCAAAGGGGCGAGTGAATGCAGACGTTGGAATGCTCATCGCGCGACATATGAACGCCAACCAATTACCAAACCGGTGCAGCCATGCATAAGAGAGATATCCGCGCCAGATGCGACGGGTTTTGCAGTTTTGATAGCTCTGTCTGTCCTTTTGTGGCTTCGGACGCGGTTTGACCCAAAGTCGAGAGGTTTCTTGATAGTTAAACCTTGGCAGGCCGGAGATTATCCACTAGCCGTATTAAGGATAGTGCCGATTATTACTGGGCTAGCGCGACCACCTGACTGCTTGGCGCCGGTTGACGCCCTGCGCACCCAACCGCAAGCGCGCTCAGATGTTTCTCTCCGACATGGGAGAGTTTATCGCACCAAGAGCTGAAAAGCACATTCTCTCAACGAGCTCTAGTGCCACAATGAGCGGTGCAGGTGACGATCGGTATGTGTATATATCAATTTAACCCCTACAATTTTACTGAAATCTGGGCTTGCTAACAAAAAAGCTTTCCTCCCAGGTGGCGCGGTGGGCGTGGTTTTGACCAGAATCGCCATCCTGGGCAGCGACACCAAGGCGGAAACCTGCGCGACCGATCGCTAGGAGGACATCAGCATGATCGGCACCCACACCGGGGTTATGGAAACAACGCGAATGCGGCCAATTCCTGGGGCGCTCCGCATGGGGGACCTGCCCAGGAACAGCATGTTCCCGTGAAATCATTCAACGCTATGGAGTCGAAAGGCGCCCTCAAGCAAGGTATTCATTCTCATGTCTAAACACGAAACCTGAGGGCATTTTACAAGTTCTTGGTGGCTAAGATCGGTATAGGATATCAGAATATCGGCTCGCGTGGTGCGTTACAAGAAGTTCCTGTTTACGCTGCTTCCTCCTCATAAATATAGTATCAAAGCTTATTGAATTGCCATAAACCAGCTCCACTCGTTTATAAACCAACGGACAAGGAAGTGAATAACTCACGGGCAGCCAGTAGTCCCTGGGGTTCAAAACGTACGTTTCATTCCTCCCGGAGAGCCAAAAAGTGATAGCTACTAAGAGACCGCAGCAAATTGTATGGTCAATGGAAAGGACTTTTTCCTAGAACTCCGAAAGCAAGTGTCTGCTTTACGGCAAAGCGGTAATAGCCCTGCAGGCGGCTAATGCTAGCCATGGAGTCGAAAGGTTGTAGACACCGTGGGCAGATGTATTCGTGCATTTTATTATGAGCGGTTTTTTCTTCTTCTTTACACTTCACGGATAGCGGTTAGTCATGATATACCCAGTCGTATTAGCTGAACAAAAGTTCGTTGCTTTTTATTTACATTAGAGATGATGCACCAAACACTTTCAAGGTGGACACATTACGCCTTATGTTTCACTCTGAACAAGACTCGACTGCAAAGTACTCGCACGTTGCGCAGGATGGAGACGGTTTGTTTTCCTTGCCGTGCTATGAAAAAGAGCTTTCCCGGCCGGCAACTTATTTTGTAGAGTCTATTACATTCCTCATCTTGCATTTCATTTCCAGGCGGTGGTACGGACTCTTTACGGCATATTGCATTGTTCCCCTTCCAACTTCTTGGTGTGGCATCTAGGATGACTTTCAGGCGCTGTACTACATATGAACCCCGCTGAAACGTCAACTGCCGGTTTTCTTGGGCACATATAACATTAAAACTGAGCATTCGTACCCTCGGTCAGCTCTAGAATTGCCACAATTTCTATTTTTGGCGGTAAATGAGTTCTGTTTTCGAATTATCCACTGTATGTAGGTAAAATATGATGTATACTTGCTCACAATTGCTAAGTTGCTTCCACGGCTCAATGCGCGTCTTCCATTGCCTAGCCAACTCGCACCCTCACACACACTATGCCGTTCGTGTTGTGATATCGTGCATTGGCCATCAAAACCAGAAGGAATCTTGATATATTCGTGATGGATGACTTTTCCACCCCACTCTCCTCTCTCTACTCAACAATCATACCGAGGTAGGAATGAATTATACCGCACTGATCGTAACTCGATTCCATCTCCAAAATAGGCCCATTCAGTACGACGATCATAGTCGATGGACTTAGCGCCTAGTTGAATGGATACTTTCATAGCGGTCAAGACGTCTCGAGCAATCCAGATATTGACCAATCAGAATCCTCCTCGGTTTGTCAATCTGTCTATTATTGGATATCGGATGTATCTCTGATTCTCTGGTGCGGATATCTATTAATATCTCGGTAGCAGATCGACACGATTCAAAAACTGGCAATGAATGATGCAGGAACTTCGTACTCCGTGGGACCGTGACGGAAGATAATGCACCGTCCCACCTGGAGGGTGTCGTTGGCGTCCACCGAGAGTCGCATGGGCCCGCTGAGATAGCCGCGCTGTCAAATCATTCCTGTAGCTAATAGCAAGGGAACAGAAACGGAAAACGCTGCAACCAGCCCCAAAAGGCGTTTCGGATGCCTCCTCAGCAAAACCGGACTGTGCCATTTCTCACAAACTCTGAAACATCCTTGGGTGGCATTCGTACGCTCAGGCTGAACGCCAGCCAGCGCCGAATCCTCCCCCTAACCAGGGCTAACTGGTCGGGCCCAGCGGCTAAGCTCGCTCTCTATTGGGCGGATATGAAAGCGCCCAGCGGGCCGTGCGGCAACTTAAATCTCTGACAGGGGCAGTTACCAGGCTGCAGGCTGTCCTGGCTACGGCCTCCCTGAGGTTGATGGAGGAGATAATAGAAGTCCAAGCGAACCCCCCAAAAGGACAACAAAGAGATCTCCAAAATCAGTCTAGGATCCGAAACCCTAGCCCGAAGGCCACAGGCAGAAATTAAAATAATGCCCGCTCCTGTGCAACAAAAAAATACGAAAACTTCGCATTGTCAAAAATCAATTCTAACGAATCATTTCCGAACAACCCAGTCCTTTGGCAAGAATTTTTAAAAAAAAGATAGAAAAAAAGAAAAGGACTGGAAAAAGGAAGCCGGCGCTGCAAACGCGGCCATCCCGCCAACCTCCTCGCCGGACCATTTCCCTCTGATTGAGCCTTATGCCTGTAAGAACATGGGATTAGATCTAAACCAGGGCCCTAAAACTGGCATAATTTCCGGCAAGGATATGAAACTTGCGGCATACGAATCTAACGGAAAAGATCATCTATCCATTTCCTCCCTGGGTGAACCCGCATGTCTCTTCAATATATTTAGAAATAGGAAAATAAGTTGACCTGCAGAGGCTGCAGAATACTACGTACAGCTTAACGCCCACGGCCGTTTCTTCTGGAGACTGAGGGGCGCTAAACTACACGCAGAGTGGATATTATTCTGGGCTAGCTTCGACACATTGACCCCCTTTAGCTGCCCGACGCCCTTGACGGGATCATCATCCAGGTGGCCGGCCGGATGCTACCAGATCGGGCTCTGTGGTTTTGAACTGGGGTAACTAAACCCCAAATCCTCCTTCGGACTTTTGAGAAACGGGAGGTCCAGCCCCCCAAAAAAAGAAACACAAAAGAGAAAAAACGGAAAAAGGAAAAAGAAATGAAAGGAAATATACCACGGCGATCCCAGCCTATACGATACAAGACAATATTCAATTGCACTCACCCACCCTTCGCAAAACTTTTCAAAAAAAATAAATTAAGCGCTCCCTCCCAAGACCCCACCCAATCCGACCCCGCGTTGCTTGAAACTGAACCGCCATTCTGCAGCCTCTAACAGGGGTCTCGTCCATCCGCACCGCCCTGGGATCCAATGGCTGATTCTCATCGTCCAGAAGAGTGGAGATCAGGCCACGCCAGGCCAGGGCCATCGACGCACTCGGCCATGTAGGGACCAGCGCTTTTCAGAACGCCTTGCCTGGCCCAGCGGTTGCCCACCAGTGCCACCACCTCCCTCACTTGAGTCCAGTCCCCTTTTGCCCCTTCTCCCGCCCTACCTCAGCGCTCCCAGCGCTTGAATCCACCCACTAGCTTCTCTGAATTCTTGCATTTCCAACACCCCATGACACGATGGAGAGTCACCCCTGCGTTCTTCCCTTCAACCTTGTCGTCTGCTTCAACCAACCCCGCTCCCTCCTCTCCATCGTAGGCTCAAAGCCCTGGCTGGGAGGGGGGTTCGCTCGGTGAACGATGACTCCCCTTCCCAACCCTCCATCCAGCCTCACCACCCTGGTACATACCCGCCCACCGACGGACCGGTCCGTTAGCCAACCCCCCCTTCTCCTAACAGCCAAGAAGGTATGCGGCGGTACCGCACGGTTAAGCTATTTTGTTCTGTCTGTGCAATCATGTGTCCCTCTCTGTCTCCCAAGCGCTCACTACTATAGCCGCATATACATCCAGCGCATAAACATCAAGTTGGGGGACAATTAGAACAGCAAACTTTGTAGAAAATGCAATTGCAGAATGTTAAAAAATAAAAATAAAAAAGTAAACGTGGAAATGCCTGGGCCACCCTAGTTACAGTGCAAAAAAGGACCTTCATCTACTCCAGCTCCTCTATCCCAAAACGGACAAGGCACGGAGAAAACAAAAGAAGCAAAGAAAAATGATTTGCGTCTAAGCAGCGTTTGCAAAAAAGAAATATAAAATCTTGAAAAAAAAGAGTCAAAATATCAAAATATCTCGACAAGTAGAAGGGTGGACAGGCATGATCTCATCCCGCCTGCAGATGCGCAGTTTCATATAAGAACCGAAGCCATGTACCCCCTTCTCAAGTGGTAGCTTTGTCACCCAGCCCATCTGGGATTATATTGTCGCTTTTCTCCCCACTCAGTCACTCACTCCCTTCCACTCCGCTCAACCTCGTGTGTCTTATGTTTCGTATTTCTTTTCCGATTGCCCTAACAAGTCTTCCTCCCTCCTCTCTCTTCCTTGCCATTCCCCCCCTCCCCCCCTTCTCCCTTTCCTGTGCATTTCCCTTCCTGCAGCTACTTCGCTGAAACATATATACTTATTTCTAGGAGTGGCTACCTACCTATCATTTTTTATATATATAATTTTTGTATACTTATTTATCTAATCGAACTGGGTTCGTTCGGTTCGTTTGGCCTTCCCATCCCAAGGGGGTTTTACTCGCGCCCTCCCGCCGTCCTAGCTTACACACGCCGCTGCATATCGTACACACATACCGCATATCGAATATCGCATACCGCAATACGGCACCCCATCTCCTCTAACCCTCCCTTTCTTCCTTGCAGGCGGTTGTCCTATTGTTCGCTGAAACATCAAAAAAGCGCGGCCCCCTCCTGAGAACGAGACGGAAGCTGAGGACCAAGCAAAATAGAAAGGAGCAAGGGTAGACCAAGAAAACGAAAAAGGCGCTTAGATATCCTAAAGCACCTTTGGGTATTCTTCAGCTTTCTCAAAAGGTTATTATTGCTTTTCTTTTCTTTTCTTGCTTTTTACTCAGGAAATAGTTGTCGTTTCGTTTCATGTTTCAACCTTCTTCCCTTTCCCTTTTCTTTTCTTTTCTTTTCGTTTGGTTTTTTCCCTTGGAAGCATTTTTGGTGTGGTGGATGCCTGTGACATACAGCCTTGCTGGGATCCCATAAGTATTTCTTTAAAACCCTCTCGCACGGACGCACAAACACCACCAACCCATCACCCAAGAAATAAAGCAAGAGAAGAAGAAACATCAAGAAGACTGAAGGAAGGGAAGAAAGGCAGACAGGTGCCAGGTCAAACCAGGCTTCTGCTATCCACTGCTGAAGGTTGAGAGTTGCTGTTACAGACCTTTTTCACGTGGTTTAATCTGTTCGTCCGCCTGGTCTCTTGTTTGTTTCCCTCTCTCTTCTTTTCTTCTTTCTCCCCTCCCCAAAAAAAGAGTTTATCGCACGGTCGTCCTCGCTGCACATATATCTTGTACCACCGGCTGTTTAATTTAACAGAAGCACCTTTTGCTTTCGCCCATTCCTAACCCCAACTGCCCCTCCCCCTTCTCGTCGAAAGAAGGAGAAACTATACATGACACTGGCCTAGGCAGAGCAGTGTGACAATTTGTTCTATTTCTTCATGTATAAATATTTTGTCGATCGCTGTTCCACGACTTGTTTGGCCTCGGCGTTCGCGCAGAGCGCATTTCCTAACAGCCCCCTCACTCGTTGTGCTCGAAGTTGAAGCCACGATCGTTCCTGTGACTCTTCTGGCTGTGACCTGACAACGAAACTAAAATGCCGAAACAGACAACCCCCCGAGGATCTAGACGATCCAGGCCGTACCCTGACCCAAAATCGAGAACGACGATGTTGGCAGCCACCATGCATCAGACACGAACACCTGCCGCCGCCGCAGGGGCTACCGCACGTCGTCCACCTCCAGCATGGGAGGATCAAAGCTCCCCTCGTACCATGCCACCACCGCGTATTTCCATGTTAGATCGCCGGGCCATTCCCGAACGGCCAGAGCGCGCCGTGCCTCCGTCTCCCGCCACACCCTCCACGCCTAGCAGTCAATCGGGACAGTGGTCGCAGCAAGATGATGAGATCCTCATCTCTGCCCGTGCGCAAGGCCATAACTGGAACCGAATCCAGGAAGACAACTTCCCTTCGAAGAGTTCAAATGCGTGTCGGAAGAGGCATGAACGGCTCGCAGCCAAACGCCGGGGCTCTGAGTGGGTAGAGGAGCGGGCCCAAAAGGTCACAAGGCACTATAACCAACTGAGGCCTGACATTTGGCGCCCACTGGCAGAGGCCACTGGGGAAAATTGGAAGGACGTTGAAAAGTTTGTAAGTTCATTCCGAATCCATTGGTATAGAGTTTCGCATCTTGGCTTCTTTCCAGACCGCCGCTAGCAAATGAAGGAAATGAAAGGCGCTAACAAATAATTCGGACGTTAAATAGTGTTTGGAACGCGGCCAGAGGAATCTTTTGCCCATGACGACCCCAACCTCCTTTAGGAGAGCAAGCTCCGATAATGAGAGTCGGGGGAGTCACGACAGCCATGACGAAGAGAAGCTTAGAATAAAGAGTCTCCTAGGGTGAGAGTTACGTCGGACGCTGCACTCCCAACTGTACCAGGTTGGATAACGACGCAAGCGGGCTTCGGAGTGTGGCAGTTGGTAAATTTGTGGTTTGCGGGCCTTCGGATTCATGACAATTTCCCTTTCACGCATCTGAGTCAATTTGCATCGGGTCTGCCATTTGCTTTTTAAACAGGTTCCTTTTCTCTGGGTTATAATCTTTTGAGTCATGATGCATACATATGTGGTTATCTTTGAGCTGTTGCCCAAGATTAAAACATATGAAGAGGGCCACGGGAAAGGAGTATGTGAGATTTTGTCAACGTAATGATGCGTAATGATGCTTCCCTTTTAATATCGCCCCTTTTCCTTTGTTGAATGTTTAGACGACTTTAATTAGTTTTGGTCCGCATGTTTCCGTTTCCAATTCTTTGATGTGTTTTCTTGTCTCCTTTTTACCAGCTTTCCACTTGTTCCAGTTCCCTAATATATGTTCTTGTTAAAGACTCTCTTTTCATCTGAAACTTACATCGCAAGAAATGAAAAGACGAGTTGAAAACGAAAAATATTCGTTTTTGGATTCACTCCAAGTTAAGGTCTCTTATTCTCCTCGAGAGTTAGATTGAATCGGGTTTTATCCAACCTGGCGGTCCCAGGATACCACCATCCTCAGCGCGACGGTCAAGCGACCACTTCCGTAATGGCCGACATCCAAGATCCGAGTGCCATCCAGCTTCGAACATTTCAATCCCTGCCCATCCAATCATCGCGGCGTTATCAGTGCAGAGATATGGCGGGGGGGCAATAACCTCTACATGTTGAAATCCACGAATGTCGAGAAAAGAGCGGAATAGCTTCCGCAGGAATTGATTTGCACCAACCCCTCCGCTAATGACAAGGTGCTTTACATCCTCAAAAGTGTCACATTTGTATGTCGGGTCTTGCCGCGCTTCCCTTTGTTCTTGCTGTTGTTGTTTGCGAATGTTTTGCAAAGCAATCACCGTCCGAGACGCAAGATGTTCGAAGCACACTGTCATGAAGGTGCGGGCAACATCAATTCTCTCGTCCTTAGACATGAACTCTTCCCCGGCATTCCCAGCAGCCTCCCACCGGTCTTTTTTGTTGGAGATAATAGTTTGAGCCCGCGAGGCAATACCGGCAAAGGTAAATTCCAGCTTCCTGTTTTGCGCAAAAGGCAGGGGAATTGACCATCCCCACTGATTATCCTTGGATTTCATGGCTTCCTCTGTTCGCGTTGCTGGAGGCTGATAGTCGATGTAATCACGATCACCGTTTGGGAATGCAAATGCTTCCAGCATTTTTCCGTACATCGTGGTATTCGACTGCTCCAGGAATGACTGGGGCAAAACAGACCTGGCAAGTTTATCGAGAGCATCTCCAATGGCAATATCCAATGTGGAAGCAAGAATCTCATGGTCCACTATCGACTTCGAATGCACAAGCATTGTGTGCCCACCAGATACGAGGATGGACATAAATGGGAAATTTGGACTGCTAATAAACTCTGTATCTGGCCCGGTATCCCGTTGTTGCTGGATAGCGGCTGCTAACCTGGGTGTAAGCAGGTGGGCTTGCATATGATGTACGCCAACAATGGGAACCTGCCAGGCTATAGAGAGTCCCTTAGCCGTATCCAATCCAATGGATAGGTTTGATCGCATTCCTGGACCCCTTGTAACTGAGATAAAATCCGGCTTCCTCCGTAATATTGGCCCGTTCCCGCAAGTGACTGAAGGAGGGAGAGTGAGTACCCGTCCCACATCCTTTGGGTCCGTAAGCTCAGCCGCGGGGAGATATGTCAAAGCCTTATTGATCAGCTTTGCTGTATGTTCCTGGTGGGAATCAAGTGCTACGATTGGGTGGATCCCGTTGTATTTCCTCGAGTCCGCCGTTATGTTTTCCAGGAAATGGAGGGAAGAGCGGGATGGAGAAGACGATGACGATGATGATGAGTGTGATGGCGAGGGCAAGCCGCCATGCTTCTCAACAATGGCCACAGAAGTATCATCGCTGGAGAAGTTTCAATCCACGGGCAAGGCATCAAGCAGGTTAGTAAAGATGTTTCCTTTGCAGTCAATATAGTTTCAAGAGGAGCATCATGTACGTGATGTCACCTACCATGATGATTCGATGGCGAGCGTTAGCAGATATCGCTGGCCAGAGATGGGATGGCGAGATAATAACTTATGATAGCACAGTCCCCGCAGTGACTGTCGAAGAGAAAACATTGAGTGTGTTGCGAGGATAAACGAGTGTAAAGAGTGTTGGGCATGAAGAGCGGTGGGCAGGAGTACAGCAGGCAAGCTTTTGGTTCTCGAGTCCTGGAAAGAAATTCATTCAAGCATGGGCGGGAACCAATCACAGGCGGAACGGCTTCCTACAGGAACAACCCAACCAGACTTAAAAGTTTCACATTACAGGGCTTGTTGAGAAACAGTGCGCGCATATGTGACTGCCTTACTTGAAGAGTATTATACGATGCATATATTATATTCTACTGTAAAGAGTTTCCCAATTCTTTATTCGAATTGTATCCATTCAGGCCAAATCCCAAAACTATAATCACGTGAATGATTTGGGATGCACGATATCACGCCTGGGGTGGCACGACTGATTTTTAGCTCCAGAAAGAACAGTATCATTGTTCGTTTATCTGCTTTTAATGTTACATTCAACGATTTAAACAGGCCGGACAGGCACCGGACAGGGAGCGGAGCAGATCTAGGATTGTCAAAAGAGGTACTTTTGTTTTGTTTTCTTTTCTGTGCAAGGGAGCCCCCTATTATTCCCTGTGCTTTAGGCATCGAACCCCGGGAATTTAGTTGAACCCGGAAGGGACTTCACCCCTTGCAGGGTCCCCACTACAGGCTCCCAGGGTATGTGTCCCCGGAAAAAGCTTACATTGGAGCTACACAAGGAAGTAAAAACGGTTAAGGTACCCGCCAGAGGATAGAACCATGGAATGTTTAATCTGCCGGAAAAATATATATATATACCCAGAGGAACAAAGATAAATAACTAAATAATTAATAATTAAAAAAATAAAAATAGAGTTTAACCGAAACCGAATAAGGCAAAACCAAAATACTTCATAAAATCGTAAAGAAATAAGGGCATAAATCCATAAAATATATATCTCTTGAAAAGTGCACGGCTGCTGCTTTCTTTTTCACTTGCCTACGCATCACAAGGCAATGTAATGTGGCTTCAACAACTTCCCCGCCCACCACCTTTCCCATGACTAACCAGAGTCATGTATCGCAGCCAATGCTTCCCCCATTCTCCTCTTCCCCGGGCGCGAATCTTGTGGTAATCTCTTGCAGCTGCTGCTCGGGGTTTGTGAAGCCTCGAGTTCCTATGGTGTGGATGGATAGGTTCATGGGATTAAATCGAACGAGGGTCCCCCTGGCGCGTGAGAGGGGATTGCCCAAATCTGAGCACACAATTTCTCCAGCGGCATAGTCGCATGTCGGGCCACGCTCAAAAAGAGGGAGGCAAGAAAAGGCGGCGCCGGCAAAGGAAGATGGCTCGCTGGATGAATCATAGATCGATGAAAATGCCGTTCAATTTTCCCCAGTGCGGTAATGTTTTTCATTTTAATGTTTTTCGTAATTTCACGTTGGCAATTTTCTTCTTCACGAGGTCTTCAATTAAGAGCGGAGCAGCCATCGTCGCTCGTCTCTGGACATCTTCAAGTAGCCACCGTAGTAGTCCTCTGTGTTCTCAATAGGGGTGACACAGTGGATGATGGGTTCACAGTTGAACTGGATTCGCTTGGAAGAAACACCACTGCTCGGGGAGCTGGAGCTGGAGCTGGAGCTGTTCTTCTTTAGGATGCTTTTCGAAGAGGCAGGGTTGACATATGCAAAGGTAGCTTGTTGTTGCATGGTGGAGAAGCCGCGCTGGTTGAGCTTTGTGTTGCGAGCAGTTGGGCTGAGAGGAGATGGGGACAACGGTGTCCGAGGAGACATGGCCATAGACATGGCAACGGGGGATTTGAGGGCTAGAACAGGGCGGGATGTGTTGCTGGTCGTGGCGGCAGCGATGCTCAGAGAGAGCTTGGGCTTAGAGGCGCGTGCAGCGTACATTGTGGTTTGTTTGTTTGTTTGGATGTTGAGAGATAAAAAGTGGGTGATCAATTTTTTTTTGAGGGAGAAAGGATAATAGACTGATGGCAGCGGTCGCTTGAACAGAGGATAGTTAAGAGAAGATATAATATGTTCCTTCTTCAGCGTCGTCGGCGGTAGGGGGCGGAAGATTATTTAGTCGACGACTCTGGCGCGGCCACGAGACAAGAGCGAAATATAATAAATAAAATTATGTTGTTGCTGAAAATAACTTGCGAGAGACGATGACGCACCGAAGCGCAGAGGCAACGTCGACAGGGATAAAAATAGAATATTAGGCGGGAGCTATGAATCCTATGATTGGGCCAGCCAACCAGTGCAGACTGGAATAACAAAAATATGGGACGAAACAGAAAGGGACGTGGAAGAAATAAGGGGAAGTTTGAAATATGAAACAGAGACTGCAGCAAAGAAAAGTGAGAAATAGCAACAAGAGCGCAGACAGGGAGGGGGACCACAGCGGCTATATAGAGCCCCCGGCGGCCCAGTCGCTCAGGCAGGGGGTTGGGGCCAAGGGACAAACAGACCAGATCACGGTGGTTTGGGCGATGCTGGCTGGCAACCTGCAACCACCCTGGGGAACACCATTTTTTGGGATGCTTGGGATGTGAGAGATCCCTGGAAGAATCAAGCCAAGGTTCCAGCCTCAGCCAATCAGGCAGTCTATGTGCAAGCAACCGCTGCTGGAAGCGCCCGACCAATGCAAGACG
Organism: Blastomyces parvus; assembly: GCA_002572885.1. Lineage (NCBI taxonomy): Eukaryota > Fungi > Ascomycota > Eurotiomycetes > Onygenales > Ajellomycetaceae > Blastomyces > Blastomyces parvus. The sequence goes on from PDNC01000005.1 coordinate 349,503, forward strand.
GCACATCGAGATCACACACATCGCGCATTTTGGTCACTCGTCGGCCCTTGGTCGAGTCTCTCAGAGGCCAACTTCACCGAAATCTCGTCTGCGCTGCCTTGGTGCACGGTTGCACAACTTCCTGCATGGCTACAAATTTAAACCCTAACAGAGGCCGAAAGCCTAAAGGGAGCGACGGTGGCTGCTGGGGTGAACAAAAAAGTGATGGCGGCATTGATTTTCGTTCGATCCAACCTCCTTCTGGAATAGCCTCACTCTGCTCCGCTCTGGAATGACATCAACTTGCGGGGTTTCGCATGAAAAAATGTTGTTTCGTAGAATCGGCCTGGCAAGAATCCTGCCCCTCGGTGTGCCGTGTGGTTGCTGAGATGAGCCAACTACATGTACAACTCGCCCATCTTCTCGCTCCATCCAGGACGGCCTCCCTCTCACGCCAAAATAACCCAGAATGAGGGCGGTGTGCCAGTAGGATCGGTGATGGACAAACACGTCCTTAACCCCTGTCGCGTTAGAGGACCGAAGGAATCGAAATCACCCTTCCCTTGCATGATCCGTGTGAAGAACGGGGCCTGGGCGCCAATTCGAAGTTTGCAACCAAACGTCGCAGCATTTTTTTGTTTGCTTTTGATGCCGTCGAATTTTGAGGCAGAGGATGATGATGTACGCTCTACGGAGTACTGCGGTGTCAAAAGCCTCAACATGTACACACTCCGTACTCCGTACAGATCTGTATACATCCCATCTTTGGCATCTGCTCTCCCCAGCCCACGCTGTGCGCACTTATCACGGAACTATTTTAGCCCCTCTTTACTTGAAGAAGTGTGATTCGAACTTCATTATTCAACATTCATTGAGATCTCTCATCAGCAGGCTTCAAAAGCTAGCTGTGACAGGCTCGGCTTCAAGCAGCCAGCAACAAACCAACCAGCGCTGGCATCACACTCTACAGGAGAAAATAGTTCGGAATTCTGATGTCTTTCACCAGCGCCTGGGCGTTTCCTCGATGATTCTTGAAGGTCATTCGTCCTGGAGATATGTTGAGTTTTGAGTTTTCAGTTTCCGCCGTCCCCCGCATTAAAACGTTACGATGGATGCCCCCTCTTGCGTTGGTCATTTCACACTACTGTTGGCGAGATGGCATTGTCCTATCATCACGATAAGAACATACTTGCCCACTCCAACGGGAAACGGGATCCCGAACATGCATATTTTCAGCGGTTTGGTTCCTGTATATCCGACTGTGTGAGCTACATTGGCATGACGAAAAACACCTCGCATTGTTGGGTGTGTTGTTATAATTAGATACAGGCAAATTCTGTGGATGGCAGTAACGGGAGTCAATGACCTCATGGGTAAAATCCTTCTTCATGCACACTAATTGTGATCATTGCAGCAGCCATACATAGTCAGTCAGCTTCACCAGCGCATTTTTGGGGATGGCTGGTTGGGCCATTGACGATTGGAGTTTTGCGGTTGTTTCTGCTCTAGAGCATATGGATAGATTCACCAATTGCAGTGTCAAGTTTTTTCACATTGAGATGTTCTGATTTGTACTAAGCTTATGGATGGATAGCTCGCGGCAAAATGGTGGTGGACAATATCCATATCCTCTTGCAAATCTAATATGGTGGGTATACCTAGGTCTACCGTCGGGCCGGGTCCACGGGTCCACATGCTACCAATTGCTACGCGGCGCGGATGCAATGAGGTATAAGCTATCTTCTATTCTTGTTGTTGTCCTCTTCCTCTGAAGATGAGGATGAGGTCTGTTACTTATGTTAGTATACACGGCCATCATGGGGAGTTGCCTTGTAGAGTTTAGCGTCATCCCGATCGGGTTTAGCGCAATATCACCGCTTCTGGACTGGCTTTATCTGGAACCCCGAAATAGCGGGTTCCCGGGTTCACCTCCTAAAAACCTGATAACTTGACCCGGGTTTTTAGGGGCGCTTAGGGGCGCTTATAGCGGGTGCCGTGCCTAAGTTACTTAACTAGATATAGTTAAGCCCCTATAAGCCCGGGCACGGACCCCCTAAGCCCGGGTGTTGACTTTTTCGCGGGTCGGGTTGAAAAATAGGGGTGGGTTGCCCGAAAAGCCGGGTTCTCGGGCTTTCCTTTAACCGGAAAACCTGGGACAACGGGCTTTTTCGCGGGTCGGGTCCCTAACCTGCCGGGTTCTCCGGGTCCGGTTCACAGCGCTAGTCTTATGTTCATCCCCTTCTTCCGAGTTAGACAGATTCTTTGTACTCTACTCTTTCACAAAGACAACTCAAAAAAATCCCACAGTTTTAAGACACAGTTTTAGCGCTAAACAAAGACAAGAAGAAGCTGAAGGCCTTTTCTGCTAACTTCACTGCGGCCAAGCCCTGCTGGCCCTATCCCGGGATAGGTACTGTATGTACTGTACCTATCAGGGATCAAGCAGCGTTGCTGTTCGTCACCAAGTCCCAACTCAGCCGCCTTTGATCGTCGCAAGCGATCAACGCGGCTGCGATCCACAGCGGCCGAATACGCGTAAATGCCCAGGTGTTCAACACGACGGAGAAATCCTACGAGAGTAGTATCTATCAACTGCGCTGGCAGTGTTGTCATCGACATCATCGCCAATTCCTAAGCACCATAGGGCGCGCTCCTCCCGGGCCCAGCTTTCAAGTTTGAGCGCCGCCATTGGCTTCCGCTATCTAATGGACTTGTTGATCACGGCCCGGGGCCGCTTTTCTGCCCCAGTTCTGTCATGGTGTGCGGTACCTGTGCTTGAGTTCCGCGTATAGAACTGAACAATGTGCTTTGACTGGGAGGTCGTCGAGATGATTATTCCAGCAAAACATCTATATAACCGGGCTTCTACCGGTTCATCATGGACATTCTCCTCAATCAGAATTGTCTGCATATCCAGTCCGAACAAGTACATCCTTATTACCATCTCGAGGAGCTCCTATCATGATTTCAAAGTCCATCGCGGTCCGGCTCGCCATGCTGGCAGTAGCAGTGACCACCCGGGCCGCATCCACCAAGCCGTCGACCGAGAGAATATTATCCTACTATCCATGCGAGAACAGCACCTTATCCCCGCTATTGTTAGAGAAACTCCGAGAACCCATGGAAGCGCTGAACATGAAATGCGGCAACGTGACCGTACCCCTTGACTACACCGCGCCCGAATCCGACGACACCATTGAGCTGGAACTCGTCTCTGTGCCGGCCGCGAAGCAGCCCGCAAGGGGCACTATTATGTTTAATTTCGGCGGGCCGGGGGCGACGGCGAGAGATGGCCTGATTGCTTTGGCGGGAACTCTGCTTGTGTATGTGAAGAGTAGCTGGCTTTCTTCCCGAGGGATTACTTGCATACTGATCGATTGTTTAGGGTCACGGGAGGCGAATATAATCTCCTTGCTTTCGACCCACGGTAAGCCTTCCCTCCACCTGTCCTACTATGCTATCCATCAGACCGCTGATTTATCCGCGATTTTGCAGGGCAACCGGAACTACCATTCCAGTCAGCTGCTACGAGAATGATCTCGACACACTCGAGTTTCTTCGGACCGCGACAACGGCGGGGTATTCTTCCGACACCGCGTTGGGCAAGATTTGGGCAGGCGCTAAAATCCACGCTGATGCCTGTCTCAAAAATGCAAACGACACTCTGCCGTATATCAGCACCGCGTTCGTGGCTAGGGATTTGATGAGCGTTGTCGATGCCCTTGATGAGGATGGGATGCTGAGATTTTGGGGTAAGTACTACTACTAAAGATGAGAGAGGATGACGATGACGGGAGAGCACGGCTAATCTAATATATGCCCTAGGTGTCTCATATGGGACAACGTTGGGTATAACTGCTGCCGCCATGTTTCCCGACAAAATCGACAAGATGGTTCTTGACGGAGTGCAGAACCCACACCACTACTACCACGACATCACGTACGTTTCTGGCTGGCCCTGCCCTATGCAGCGGAATATCTGTCCTTTCTTACTGACTATATTCGCTCTACAGCGAGTTCGACCAATGGACCAACTCCGACAGAGCCTTTTCCGAAATCTTCAAAACCTGCCTCGAAAACCCGGACCAGTGCCCCCTCGCCCACCGCAATAAGAACCCCAGACATCTAGAGAAGACCATCTGGAAGCTCATCGACGCGCTCAAATACCGGCCCATCACCATCGGCGGCATTCTGTTCGACCACAGCGGCATCAAGAACATGATCGCAGGCGCGCTCTATGACACTGGCCGATGGCAGAGCCTGACGGCAAACCTAGAGCTCCTCCTCACGGGCAAGGCGCACACTGACCCGTCCAAGTTCGGCTCCGACGCGCTAACCACCGTCCTGGGAGCTCCCGTGTCAACGGCCCTGACGGGCATCCGCTGCGTCGACAAAGCGTACCGGACACACTCGTACGACGAGTTCGAGGCCGCGAGCGAGGAACTGCACAGCATCAGCCGGGTCTACGGCGACCTGACATCTCCGCTGGTGGCGGACTGTGCGCGGTGGAAGGTTGAGCCGAAGGAGCGGTACGAGGGGGATTTCAACGTGCGGACGAAGAACCCTGTGCTGTTGACAGGGAATAGGGGGGATGCGCACACGCCGCTGATATCCGCGTATAATGTCAGCGCAACGTTTAAGGGTAGTGTTGTGCTTGAGGTTGATGGCTTCGGTGTATGTCCCCCGTCTAGTATCTTGCTGTGTCTTGCTCTTTCATGCTAACAAATGGATTTAATGTAGCACGGATCCATGGCTCTACCCTCGAAGTGTACCATGAAGAACATGGTGGCGTATTGGACGAAGGGCAAGCTTCCTGCCCACGGCACGGTTTGCGAGGTCGAATCCCGGCCGTTCTCGAATATCACCTGGGCAGATGTCTTTAAAGGTCTCGAGTCTTGATTTTTAGTTTTACCTTCGATAATGTAAATAAAGGATACAATGTAATTTACTTGTCTTGGATTGACGATGCACAAGGCCGAGCTGCTACAATTAATTCTTCGTACAAAATGTTGTTTAAATCCCTGACATTGGGCAATCTGTGAAGCAGCCTTCAACGCCTGTCTGGCCTGTGGTCTCACGGCCAAGTCTGCCAGGCTCGCTTGCCTTGCCAGGCCTGTTTCCCTCTGGCCGCCAGACGCTAAAATTGCAGTGCAACCTAGCCACAGCAATTAAAGGCACACCCTATTATTAGTGCGTAAACTCATAGGTATCTCTAGATATGCCTAATGCAGAGTCTTCAGGCCATCACTCATTTGGCTGCTAGACACTAAAATTGCAGTGCAATCTAGCCACAGCGATGCAAGGCAGGCCCTATTATTGGTGTGTAAACTTGTAGATACCTCTAAATAGGCCCAATTCACAGTCTCCAGACCGCCACCCATCTGGCCGCCAGACACTAAAACTGCAGTGCGGTCGAGCACCCATGCCGGACGCGCATTGGTCAATGAGACTGGCTGGAGATCTTTGGTGATGGGCCCTGCTGGCATGTAAACTGGCATCTGCTACCTAGATGTGTCGGATACACAGGTGGTTCCGGAAATCTGGTTGAGGATATGGACTGGACTCTTGTGGTGGGTGGGAGGCTGATGGGGGCGCGGCTCTTGAGTGGCAGGAGAGATCCAAGAAGAAGATGTGAATAGCAGTAGCATAAGGACCATGAAGGACATCGTGCAACTCCTTGGGCCACTATGAAAAATAAACGGAGCCACATTGGCCGAGTGCTATGGAGTAAATAAGGAGGCTTCAGGCCGCTGAACCAATCGCGAGGGCCTGTCGGAGCGAGATTGAGGCTTCAGCAGAATGGGCTGTGGTATGAGGAGGTATTTCAGTCTTCAAGTAAGTCTTTTGTCAGATTCCTATGTTTATTTATTTTACTGATTGTCTCTGTTGTGAGAATCCATCCCAGCGGATAGATATCATCAACATAATTTTGGTCGTGGTTTTAGTGTTGAACGACGAGATAGTGGGGATAACTTATTTCCTGATAGACTAGCCTATAGGTATTCTAACCGCAGCTAGGCCAGACCAGGCCCTGCTGGAATGCAAACTTGTAGCCTCAATGAGACACTGATACTGACCCTAAGGGCGTTTCAGGGAGAGATTGGGCCTTGAGCGGAATGGGGTTTTCCATCTAAGACTCAGAAGTAAGAAAGGTTTGTAATTTGTAAAGATTTCATCAAACATGTCATCACTTGTCATCTTCACCTGGTCAATTTAGCACTATTTTCTCCCAAAGACAAACAAAGCTAGAAATATGCGCATTAAGTTGGTTGCAGACAAAATCATCTCAGTGTAGAGGTTTCATTTCATCTCATCTCACCTTTTACATTACATGCTCTAAATGAGATAAAAGAGTATGTATGTACACTCGCTGCTCACAAAGATACCTCTTCTACCAAGAACCAAACAAAAAATCGCAAAACCAAAATCTGTTAACATCTGGTTCGGGAACCTTCCCTAGCCTTCCCACCGCCAAACTCACGGATCCATCCGCCTACAGAAGCCAGGAACAACTCGGAACTCCTAGCTGGAAACCGGGGTGGATACAGATAGCAGCTGGAGGCATCCTCGGCCCAAGCAATCGCTGCAACACGCAAAAGATATCGCATCAAGCAACAACAACAACAATAATATTCCGTAGTAGTAGTAATGAATACCAAAGTTCGGCTCAGGGCTTTCCGTTCTGATCATGTGTTTCTTGTTTTGACTGCTTCAACAAGTTTCAGCACTAGGCTTCAGATCAGCAGGTTCGGCCCTTTGTACTGGGAGTGCTGTAGATTAATATTAGATTCTGTGCGATATTCGGCCCGCCTGTGAAGCTGGGAGCCCCGAGGGCCGAAGGTATGATTCTGATTTTGCGGGGTGGGGGGGGGAGTCGGGGAACTTAAATGCTCCCACAGGTTTATCACTACCGAAATACATATCTTGGAAGGGCTTCAAAAGCTCGAAATCGGAGGGTCGATCAAGATGTGGAATATGAAGACATTATTCCAAAAGCCCTGTAACTTTTTAAAACATGTGAACTAGTAGTATGTTAGTGGCCAGGTCAGCGTGCCTGTTTCGGGCTTCCACCAGTTTGGACGGTCAGAGGAGGTTTGTCACTTGTGCTACTGCTAGGCCCATGCTGATAAAAGGGTGGTTCTGCAGAGCAGCTCAGATAATAATAGAGTCGGCGGGTTCCTTGCATTTCTTTTCAATCTGATAGCGCTGCCAAAAGCTAACCAAAAGGAATAGTCACCTGCGGGCTGTCCGAAAACCGGAATGATAACGTTCACGGGCTCTTTTTCTTCTCAAGTTTTTTATTTTTATTTTTTAATTATTCTCCCCCTCCGCCTGTGATTATTATTCACAAGAAAAACATTATGGGTATCTGGACCCACTGCCAGTTTTCGTCGTGTGGGATAGCAGAATCGGCCGATGCGGGGAGAGCGGGTCCGGAACGAGTAGCGGCAGAGGTCATCCCGATAACGGCTCAACACAGCTATCCCACGCCTGCGGTGAGCGAGCGCATAACCAAAGGGAATTTTATATTGGCTCAGGAAAAGTGTGTGCCTCGAAGGTCCGCACACAGAGACAAAGTGTTCAATCTCGAGCTTCACACATTATTTATGATAGTTTCTAGCGTCGATGAAAGCCGGTGCTGATTGTGTTATTCCTGAGATCCATCCATGAAGCGTCCGATTAAGGTTTGGTGCCTGTGTAGAAAAAGTGGCTAAAAATAACTAGCCACAGTCAAGCCGAGGTCCTTTTACCACAATCTGGGACGGACAGATAACGACGTCTGATAATTCTAGAAGAAGCACATCTACCAGAGCTGGTGAGTTATATAGGTGAATAATAATAATACTAAACAATATCATGTAAACTCGACTGAGTAACCCAGTTAATCCCTCATAGAGATGGTAGACCTGAAACTAACTTCTGTGTCCCTGAAGCGCCATATGAAAAACTCAGCCTGTCACCCACGGGCGATCGCCACCCGCCAACTGCCCGCGGCGCTGCCAGGCCCAGATCGGCTGAGTCATCCGCCAAACTCCCGCGCTCCGGCAATACATCGAATCCATTGGCTGCGGCGGGTCGGGGCTCCGTAAAAAATTTTTGCCGCATTACCAAAAAAAAAAAAAGAGGATTCATCACTATCCCTTCACCGGTCATTTCCAATATCACTTCCTATCGCTCTCCTCCACACCACTGCTCCGCGCACACGCACACACATTCTCTTTGTGCATATTATTGTTATGATATTTGGCGGTGATCTTTCATCCTTTTTTTCCCTTTCTTTTTGTTTTTCTTTTCTATTCTCTCTTTTTTGCCTGGGTTTTTTCTGTTGATTTAAGCTGGTGGCTTTTTGTTGCTCCCCCCCCCTTCACTCACCACTAGTGAACTGGGCGAGCTATTGCTACTGCCAAACCCTCTTTTAGTTGCATTCTTCGGAATCCCGGCTCTTAACCTTGTCAAAAAATCCAGGCTTTTGCTTATTGCCTTTTCTCTCACTCTCTCTGCTTTAACCCCGAACTCCGCAATTGTTACTTGGGGAGAGCTTCGCGAAGCAGTGCGTGTGTGGGTGCATTCTTTGGGTTCTAGTTAACCCACTCACCTCGCCAATCTTGCAATCATGGCTGCAGTTAAGGAGAGTATAAAAGAATCCATCATGGGATCAATTGTGCGCGATCCTGACCTCCCCGTTACTTCCCGGATCAGAGCGCACTTCCACCAACATGCCAGGGCGGATAACGAAACGGGAGAGCGGTATATGAACGAGGAGGATTTCATCAATGCCATTGCTCCCGTACATGAAAACTATGTAAGTTTCAGCTCTACCTTCCAGATCCGTCTTAAGAGGAAAAAGGGGGATTGATCATTTTGCTGATGCCTTAATTTTTCTTCGCAATCTACAGCACAAAATCAAACGCGAACAATACGGTATCCTATTCCGAGTTGCCGATCGACGAAAGACTGGCAAAGTAAATCTGCACGATTGGACCGCGTTCGAGAATTTAATTGCCAAACCAGATGCGGAATATGAGATTGCGTTCCGTTTGTTTGACGTTGAGGGGACCGGCGCGATTAAATATGAGACGTTTCGAAAACTATATACCCAGAACACGGGAAAGGACAGTATCCCCTTCGACTGGAATTCGGAATGGGTATCGTTGTATACAGGCACGAAGAGGAGACGACATGACATGACCTACCCGCAATTCGCACAAATGCTCCGTGGCCTCCAGGGCGAGCGAATACGTCAGGCCTTCCACCTTCTCGATAAGGATGGGGATGGATACATCGAGCCGGAGGATTTCCAGCGTATCATTTTGAACACTGCTAAGCACAAGCTGTCAGATCATCTGCTAGAAAACCTACCCTCCCTATGCACCATCAGCGCCGGAAGTAAGATTTCGTACGCCAACGTCCGCGCTTTTCAGAATATAATACGAGAGATGGACATGATCGACTATATCGTCCGCAGCGCCATCAACAAGAGTCGCGATGGCAAAATCACCCGCGCCGATTTCCTAAACGAAGCCTCCCGCGTCGCGCGCTCGTCCCTCTTCACCCCCATGGAAGCCGATATCCTCTTCCACTTTGCCGGTCTCGATGCGCCTTCGGGAAAACTATCGCTAAACGACTTTGCGAAAGTCATAGACGCTTCATGGCATTCCGCAGCTTCGGCGGTCGGTAACGCTGCAATGGAAACTGTTACTCAAGCCACGGACAAGGCAACTACAAAATCGAAACAGGTCCTCCAGAGCATCTTGGAGTCGGCGCATCATTTCGGTCTGGGTAGCATCGCAGGTGCCTTTGGCGCCTTCATGGTGTACCCGATTGATCTTGTCAAGACGAGGATGCAGAACCAGAGGAGCGCGCGCGTGGGGGAGAGGTTGTATAGCAATTCACTCGATTGTGCGAGGAAAGTTATTCGGAATGAAGGTGTTCTTGGCTTGTATTCGGGCGTCATACCGCAATTGATTGGTGTTGCCCCTGAAAAGGCCATTAAGCTCACCGTAAATGACCTGGTTCGTGGGTCTTTTACGGATAAGCAGACGGGGAAGATTGGGTTGGGATGGGAAATTTTCGCAGGCGGTATGGCTGGTGGATGTCAAGTGGTATGTCTATTGCTTGTTCACTGATCTTCTTTTCCTTCTGCTGTTTTTTTTCCTCCTCATTGATACTAATTTCACAATCAGGTTTTCACAAACCCCCTAGAGATCGTGAAGATTCGCCTGCAAGTTCAAGGAGAGATCGCCAAGAGCGTCGAGGGTGCGCCACGTCGATCTGCCATGTGGATCATCAAGAACTTGGGATTGATGGGTTTGTACAGAGGAGCCAGCGCCTGCCTCCTTCGCGATGGTGAGTAAAATATCTTCAAGCTACCCCCTTTTTAAATGTAGCTATCTAACCTGTACGAACCTCTCCAGTCCCATTTTCGGCCATCTACTTCCCAACCTACGCTCACTTGAAATCCGACTTTTTCGGCGAATCGCCCACCAAGAAACTCAGCGTATTCCAACTCTTAACCGCCGGCGCCATCGCCGGCATGCCAGCCGCCTACCTCACAACACCATGCGATGTCATCAAGACAAGGTTGCAAGTCGAAGCCCGCAAGGGCGAGACGAGATACACATCCCTCCGCCACTGCGCGACGACGATAATGAAAGAAGAAGGGTTCCGCGCCTTCTTCAAGGGCGGCCCCGCACGTATCTTGCGCTCATCGCCGCAGTTCGGCTTCACGCTTGCTGCCTACGAGGTTCTGCAGAAATGGCTGCCGCTGCCCGGTAGCCAGCCCGAAGACGTTACGCCGATCGGCCATATTGAGCCCGGGTTGGGCCAGCGGGCGACGGGGCCTCTGCCGTACATCCGGTCGCGGAATGCGCTGAAGCTCATTCTTGATTTGGATGAGGACTTTGGCCGGATCAAGGTGCCTAGGAGCGGCGCGACTTCGCCTGCTGGTGCTGCGTGAACAATGATGCGGCAGGTGTAAATCCTCCATGTCCATTCATATATCTGTGTTTGAATACCTAGACACGTCTGCTTTTTTTTTTTCCCCCTTTGGGTAGCAAGCGTGCTTTGTGTGTGTACTTTTATCCCCGCCTCCCTGGTTTGGTTCGATTGCCGTGACATATACGGAGTATACTTTGGTCATATCTCGATCATGCCATGATGACCCGATTATATTTACCAGCCGGTGATCCTCCTCTCGCAACCACGCCCCCATCAACCTCATTTCACCCTTTCCTTACTTGCTCAATTTTTATTTTTACTTTTTTAATTTTGACGCCATAGATTTTTGTTGTTATTTTGATTATCCTTTTTTCATTGTTAAATCTCCTAATCGAGCTCCCTTTTTTTACCCCTTTGCCGGCGTGTGCTGGCTGCCGTTGCTTGCAGAAAATCTGTTTTAGTTCTTAATCTCGCTTGCTCCCTTACTCGCCATTTCCTCAGTCCCAGCTTGTCTACCAGCGAAAACGCACACACATCCATTAACGAAAGATTTCTTGCTTACATTTATTCTGGGTGATCTTTTTTGTTTATCTCCCACTTAAATATTCCTTTTTGCCTTTTTTCTCTTAATTTTTAACTTGAGATATTACTTTATACCTCGCGTCCGTCTCTGTTGGCTTTTTCCTGTTTTGCTTTCTTTCAAATTCTCATTTCTTCCTTGGATTCGCAGACGCCCTTGCCACCTTGTTCCTGTAGCCTTGCTTACTACATCGCCGATTTTCGCGAGAAAAGAAAAGAAGAAGAAGAAAAAAGTCGATAGAATCATAGAGAGATTAGATCGTGTGGGGGAGAAATGGACAACCACCCCTGAACACTTTTAACTACTAACTGTACCACCAAGCGCCTTTTTCACCCCTCTCAAAGTCCTTTTGGTTTTATTTATTTGTATCTAGAGCTAATAGACTAGACTAGACACTTGCAATTTAGAGAATATTTCTTAGCTTTATTTACTTTGGCACTGGTTATCGGGTAAATCAAAGACCAAATTTTTGCAGATAGTCAGTTTCCAGCGCTGTCTTGACATTAGCCCTTTTATTTTATTGTCTCTGCCTAATGCCATGGTTTCTTCGCGGAATCGCGTTGAATATGTAATTATTCCCATCACGGTTGTGGTTGGTAGCCCCTTGCTTCGTATTACCCTCTGCATGGCCGCTAACACGCTCGGCTTGCAATCCGGGTTGAAGGTGATGGATGCATGACATGCATCTCGTATTGTCTGGAGCTTGCGGTGACAAGACTAAATATATATTCTGTGATGAAGTTCCACCAACAACCCTTACCGCGTTCTACTCTGGAAAATTGAAAATAAAAAAAGCCATATCAATCCCAAGATAACCCATTCGCCTATCCTGCCCTATCTTATCTTGCCAACCGGCCAAAACTACAGCACTACAAATGGCGTCTGAATCGACCAACCCCCGCCATGCGCTCGTTCTTGGCGCCTCGGGAATCTCAGGATGGGCATTTATCAACCAGCTCCTTCATGATTATCCGCGGCCGGGTATTTGGGGAAGGGTGACGGGGACGACAATGCGACCCTTGAACGAGGAGGAGGTGTCGTATTGGCCTGAGGATACACGACTACAACTAGTTTCGGGCGTTGATTTCGTCGCGGACACGGAGGAAGAATTGAAGGGGAAGTTGAGTTCGCGAACTGTGGGCGTGGAGAGTGTTACGCATGTTTATTATTTAGGTATGACGGTGAGATATGGATGGCTGGAGATATACAGTTTCGATCATATATTCTTTTATTGAAAAGATTTTGAGAAAAATGATACGTTGAAAGGAACGAGTAGCAACGAGGTGTTTACACGCTTATACTTAATGCCATAATCATAGTGAGCGTGCCCGATTCCAAGGCATTAGACAGCCTCCGCAAAGCCGTCACTGTGATCGACGATCTCGCACCAAAGCTTGAATTCATCCAGCTCCAGTATGGAACTTTCATATATGGGACCTGTTTCGCCGAGGATTTCTATATGCCAGTGCCACTCTCGGAGAGCCTTCCCCCCCTCCGCAAGCCATGGGCTGATCGCCTCCCATATTTCAACCTTTCGAGATGGATGGAAGAGTTCTCACGCGGCAAACCGTGGAAGTGGTGCGAGACAAGACCGGACGACATTATTGGTTAGGCACAATTGTTTTTGTTTCTTTCTCTTTGATATTTTTAATGCCGCGATATTATGGCACAAAGATCACTAAGTACCTATATACCCCACGCCAGGATTTCTCCCTCGCCCTAATGGATATAATGTTGCATACCCCATCGCCATGTTTCTTTCGCTGTACGCCTACATCAACGGCAAAGGCGTCCAATGCCCGTTTCCCGGTAGTTTCGGCGTCTGGAAAGCGCTCTCCAACGACGCGGGTGCAGATCTGATCGCTAAAGCTGCTATCCACTTTTCACTATCCTCTAACCCGTCGGTGAACGGAGAAGGGTTCAACGTTGCTTCCTCATCAATACCATGGAGCTGGGAGATGAAATGGCCGGTGATATGCACTTGGTTCGGGCTTGAAGGCACACCGCCCGTTGATTGCGAGAAAAGTGAAACAGAGACACCCGGTCCTGACGAGTATATCCGTAATCATGAAGAACAGTACAATAGGATGGTAAGGGAGTATGGGTTGAAAGGATGGAAAGTAGCGTCTCCGTCCATGGATGGCTCGGAAAATTGGGGTTTAACTAAGCTAAATTTTGACCGTCAAGTCGATTTGCGGAAGATAATGGCAACTGGCTACACGGACGAGGAGAGCAACGCGGAAACCTGGATTCGGACACTTGAGCGGATGAGATCAGCGAAAGTTATCCCATAGATAGTCAAGAACATGTTTTCTAAACAGCAATGAGATGTCTCTTTGAGTTCGAAAATGCTGGGGAAGCGTGGGTATATTAAAATTGGTGGCAAGGCCGACGTCGAATTGTACGGCTTAAAAGGTAACATGGGATATGTTGTTTAGAAGAAACTGGACGGCCGTTGGGGTTTGCTTTTATCCGTGGTAGGCCCCTCGTTAAAAGTGTCTCGTTGATGTTTCGTCGTTACATCCGTTTTACTCTGTTGCGGAGTAGTTGGCTGTTGCGAGTCCTTTTCATGGCCACTATCGGATTTTGGCACGCCTGCGCGATGTGTCCGCTTAGACTTGGAATGCCATAGGGATTCTTCCTGCTCAATTTCTTTCAAGACTAAAGGTTCCAACCAATTAATATTCGTTTCCATCTACCTATTAAGGAGTGATAATCACCTTCTTCCCACTCCCTCTCTTTTGCTTCGTCCCCCGTGCCCAGTAACCGTTTGACATCCACATCTTCCCCTTTCTGAATCCGCTCGATAACTTCTCTTAGTAGCCGGATTTTGGCATCGGCGCTCCGGGTATAATTCGCGTACTCATTTCGAAGCATAATCATCCGGATAGCCTGGGAGCCAATAAGAGTGAAGATGATGGCATAAAATGTAGCTGGGTTAGGCGCTCTGGGCTTTCGGGATGCAGCCTCTGTCCCACGACGATTCCCACTCCGAAGGAATTTAGGAACCATAGACGTCCACATCGAAGGTTCTAAGATTTTAGGGACCGCCCGGCCCGTCGCAAGACATCGGCGCTGGGGAAGAGGTTGGGTTGGAGGAAGCTTAGGTTGCGATAGGCGCGGCCGGGACAGGATAGGATTGGATGGGATTGAGAGGCGGCAATGCCTTAAAATCATAGATCGAGAAGACATGATTAAATATAATATTCCTCCACTATGAAAAAAAGAATATTGCCTACTCAATATTGGAATGGGGAGTAAAGCAACGCGACACTAAAAGATATTGTAGGTTGGAGATCGGAGAAAGAAATCGGCGCTAAACCCTGAAGGGAATTTCTGGAAGAACGTCGGTTATATAATCAATATGGTTGCCCGGCAACCAGCAGCTATTTGACAATCCCCGTATGCCTAGGTGCAGCTCCGACATCATCACGATAGAACCTGGATGATGGTCGGCTTCATTGACAGCTACGACATTCTCGACTTTAGACGATAGAAATGGAGGAAGCGGCGCGTTCCATACGCGCTCTGGAAGCGTCCGTGAAACAAGCTGTTAAGTCGACGTCTACCTGCACCAGCGACACCACGGTTTTGCTCAAAAAGCTCCTCTCCCCGAACTCCGCCGCATACAACGATCACCACGATGAACAACCCAAGAATGTCAAATCAATTAGGCGACCAAAAGTCTCCACAGTGCGCAAGGTTTCCAAGACATCTCAGTCGAAAACTGCCGCCAAATATGCTCCATCCCAAACTTCCGACGGAACAGACAATGGATTGCTCTCGCAGAGAGAGAAGCTTGTACTGGCTACGGACGTGTTTAATTCCGCGTCAAAGGCACTCTCCGATTACGTGAAGCTCTCTTCTAATCAAGCCTCTAGGGAGCCCGTGAAAAGTGGAGTTGCCACTCCGCAAAAGATGTTGGCTCCTAGACGGCCGCTTCAACCGGTCTCGCCAAATTCGACCGCATGCTCGCCCGTAAAGACAAAATCCATGGACATGACGAGTCCGCAAAAGAATATACACAACTGTGGGGTTGTGGAAGTTGCGAACTGTGCCAGATTAGCGTTGTCATGTCTTCGAGACCTGAAGTCTTCTCCTGCACCGGAGGCACAGCAGTTCAATAGCCAGTTAGAACAAGGGTTTTGTGTTCTAATTGGGAAACTACTTGCTGTTGGCTTGAACGAACTTGCAATAAATGAACTGAGAAAGCTGAAGAGGAGGTTAATTGGATATATACTAAACGAAACCCCAGAACGGAAGCTCGAGCGCGTGAAGAAACCCGCCAACGTGCGCCAGCGCGACGAACCACCCAAGGAAACACTAGCAGACCTCATCCAAATCGATACCGTCCCTACTGACGACCAACTCTTAAATTTAGTCATCTCTTTTCAGGCCCATGTTCTAAAGGCTATTACAGCTGAAAAGAAACTGTCCATCGTGAATAAGCTCTCAGACTTGCTTCTGTTGTCAAATCCAACCAGCCCGGCTAGCATAATTCTTACAGCGAGGAACAAAGGCGTTCTA
Organism: Blastomyces parvus; assembly: GCA_002572885.1. Classification (NCBI taxonomy): domain Eukaryota; kingdom Fungi; phylum Ascomycota; class Eurotiomycetes; order Onygenales; family Ajellomycetaceae; genus Blastomyces; species Blastomyces parvus. The sequence continues at coordinate 365,527 of PDNC01000005.1, forward strand.
GCTGACAACAAGGCAGCTCAGCAGTTACAGTCGCTTTCGTACACTGTTCTTTCCCTTGTTTCCACATCGTCAAATGTCGAGGATGGAAAAAGTTACTCCGCAAAACTTCACCCCAAATATACAGCTACCTTGAATCTCCAATTACTGGCATTGGAGATACGGTGTATATGGTGGAAGATCTGCGGACACAAGTGCAATATGGAGAAAGAATTGTGGCACCCGTTAGCTCGTTATCTCACGACATTCGCCAGACGATGCACAGTCATAACTAAGAGCGATTTTGAGTCAGTGAAGCAGGCTTTCCGGCGCCTAGAGTCAACGGTGACGGCACAGGGATATACCTTTTTGACTTCTACCGGCCAGCCTGGTTCTGTATCAATGGTTTTGAAAGTACTCGGCCAATTAGCACAGAGCGCTAACTGCAAACTTGATGCGCTGAAATTCTTCGATGACTGCATTTCGTGCCTCTCTCCCAACCAACCACTCCTCCTTGGTATTTGTCATTGCAAAATCGGTCTTTTACGGTTGGAGACACTGCGAATTCCCAAGATTGGCCGCGCATCTAAAACTGCCTCAGCGGTATCGGAGGCTTTGAAATGTTTAGCAGCTCCTCTGAGGGGAAATCAATCCGATCTCGAGGAGTTAGTTATAGAATCAGCTAAACTCAAGAAAGCGGCAATGGCTTTTCTGAATACATTGGGAGACGCCGCCCTAGACGAAAATGAAGGACCCTCAGAGTACGGGCCTCTAGCGCTTTATATTATTGACTATCTCAATAACTTTGTGAGATTCTTGACTCGCTACCTTGGGCAAGCAGCCCCAACCAACGTCAATTCCGATGACAATATTAATTGTCTGTTTCACCAACGCCTTCTAAAATGCAAAAACATTGTACTCGCAGCTGTCGACTCGGTTGTTGCGGTGGGAAAAATATCAGTTGTCGCTAAGCGACCTGCATGGGCAGATATCCAACCACCTCTCTCTGATTGTTTCACTCTGCTTAAACATTTAAATTCTGTGGAGAGTATCAAGAACGAAACAAGCCCGACTGGTTCCATATCTGCTAGTTTCGTTAAGCTATCGAACCTGTACTGGTCTCGCTACGTCAAACAAAAAGAGCTTGGCGTACCGTCTTCTGATCTCATCCCATTACTGGAACGCTCAACAAGCCTTCTGCGGACGTGCCAGCTGGGAAACACAACTGGATTTGTGGCCATAAAATACGAACGGCTAGCGACCCTATACCTGGATGATTCGCAATTCCAAAAGTCCCAAAGGGCCTACCGGTCTGCTATCCAAGCTCATATAGATGGTGGCGTTTTAAAATGGGCAACTCAGAATGCTGCGACTCAACCGCTATCTTACATCCTTAATGACCCTTCCTTTCCCTTAGGCCGCGTTTTGTCCAGTTATGCTCGATTTTACTGGAAACACGGTTATGATCCCAGCGAAGCCGTTTTTGATGATGAGAATCTCGAGCCCGAGGAGAGAGGAATCTTACTTGAATGTCAAGCTATGGCTTTGTTAGAGATATCTTCCAGCGGGGAACTGGATTCAAGGACGTCGCCGTTATCCTTCCTAATTTCAGCTTTACTTGAACAATATCCACAAAAATGCTACCCAATACGGAGATTACGAGTAATCCTTCACGCTATCCGCCTCTGCCTACATGTTCCTAATCACCTGGAGTCCGAACTTCTTGAGAAAATCCTGGCAGAGGCAAACTTATTTTTATCCGGTGAACTCGATATGGGGAAAGATTCCGGCCTTTTCCATTTCAAAGAATCAATGCTGGCCTCTCTACGCTTAACCCTGGGATTCTTGCAAGGACGCTTGCATACCGAAAGCCTACGAGAAATCATTTACTCTTTGTCCGCAATTGCACAAAGTTGCCCGACATGGGAGTCCGTCCTTGCAAAAGTCGATGACCCGGAAGATTTGATCGCCCAGTTAAAAGTGTTTATCAACTATGTGGAAGTGCTTGGCTCATGGAAACTTAGAATATCGGCCCTATCAGCACTTCGGCATCTGTTAGAGATCCAGGAACCAAAGGATGTTTCAGAGATAGTATCATGCTTGTCCCATCTTGGCCTTCAGTATAGTCGCCTTGGATATCTTGACATGGCAGGCTCTCTGTTCGGGCGTGGTGAGGAACTACTCCGAAACGACGTTTCGCCTATGGTGTTAGTTTCTTGGAATATTGGTTTTGCAGAATATCTGACCGATATAGGAAACACTGATCAGGCGTAAGTTTACCTGGCTCCTCATGTCCCCTGCGCTTATCCTGCCATCATTTACTAATTGAACTGATATAACTAGAATTGAAACTTTGTCCTGTGCTAAGGCGATATTTGAACAAAACACCGGTTATGCGTTAAATTCGAGCTTCCAGACTAGGCTGGCCTGGGAAAGACTGGTAGCCGAAGCTGCTTATGTTTCTTCTCGGATATATTTCGAACTTGGATCACTCAACCATGCGATGTTTTTTTCCAAATGCGCTGTTAAATTGAACAACAGAATATGGGCAAAATTAGACAGAGTGTCAGATATGAAGCGATGTAAAGCTGTTGAAACTTCCGACTCAGACATCGATGTCCTCTCCAATAAGGTCAAAGCGATCAGTTTATCCTCAGAGAACGACTCCGTACGGGATGGTTATCGAGAAGGCTCTTTGTATTGGCCGCTTTTCGCCTCGCATTATCTTGGCCTTGTCAACCTATCCAAGCTTTCCGCCCACAGTGGTCTTTTCCAGGACTGTGTATATTTCGGGGAGCAGGCACTTAAAATCTGCAGGGCTATCGGTGCAACGTCCTCAGCTTCCTCCATCCAGGCGGAACTGGGAAATGCCTGGCTTCGCGGCGGTCATATCGACAAAGGCCAGGAGCTGCTGGATGTCGTCTCGAAAACATCAAATTCGCTCGATCAGAGCCTAGATACCGTGTCACTTTATATGAATTTATCCCTGCTACACCGACTACAGGGTAACCCGGGAGAGAGAAACAAATCGCTTCAGCTTGCTCATCGAACTCTGTTAGATATTTCAGCGCAATCTGTGGTTAAACCAACAGATACTGTAACTTCAGAGCCTGATCTTGAAGCAAAAATGAGCCAGTTGACCATCAAAGCCAAAACGCAGAGTAGAAAGACCCCCACTCTTCGCCAAACAAGGGCGAGACGAGCGAAAACGGCTAACGACATATCTCCTATCCCCAAAGTTCCAACTGGTCCGACCGCCGAAACCTCACTTTCACCACGCTCGTTTTTGCGGTTCCAAGTTGACTTGCTACATCAGCAAGTAGTGGATTTATTATCGGCCCAGGATTTTCCCGAAGCCTCCACTCTTCTTGAACAGGTAGCGAAGCTTCCGAAATGCAAAACTCGCGAGACGTCTTACCTGATCACCAAGGCGCAGCATGTCCTTTCAAATTGGATCCAACGACTAAGTTCCCATTCTGTGTACTGTGTTCTACCGGAGTCTACAATTTCCTTGCCGTCAATATATGTAGCAGAGAAGGTCATGGAGGACAAGCAATCTTCCACAGCCTCTCGCAGCACGAAACGACTGGTGCCGGCAACTAGAACAAGAGCTGCGACTTCGACTGCGAAAAGCCATGCTCGCGTTGGCCCGAAAGATTTTGGCGACATGGCATCTACAGCAAGTAGCTTACTGCCGGTTATGTCTTCTTCCGCACCTATATACGGTTCAACCTGCGATAACCACAATGTTTCATCCATTTCAAGCCAAATATGTATGGTGTCAAATGCAACATGCTCCAAACTGGAAGGATTTTCCGACCCGTTACAGCCAGCAGTTATCATAGGTACGTATCAGGACCTTCAAATCAATGTCATTTATATAACCTGCTAACGACGAGTAGAAAACGGACGAAATTTGGCCTTCCTAAGAGAGCATTCTTGCATCGCAATTGACAAAGAGTTGTCCGGTCCAGTTGAGCCTTTGAAATGGCCAGATGTGCCCAGCAATTTCGCGAAATCCGATGAACTCAAATGCACAGATTTTATGCTAGATTATGTTGATATTTTACCAGATACCTGGAATGTCCTTTCCTTGACCGTAAGCGATGATCATAATGAGTTCATCATATCCAAGTTACGGTCTGGAAAGTCACCTTTTTTGCTCCGCCTTCCATTGAAGCGAGGAAACTCAGAGGACATGGATGAAGATGAATTCGGTTTTGGAGAGGGGAAACAAGAGCTGCTGGAAATTATTCGGCTGGCCAACGAGAGCGCACACGATGCCCGAGCCCGTGTCGGTAAGGCTGCAAAGAAAGAATGGTGGGAAACGCGTCAATCTTTGGATAATCGACTTAGAGACCTCCTTGCCAATATTGAAACTGTTTGGTTTGGCGGTTTTCGTGGCATATTCTCACAGTGTCCACGGAATACGACGCTTCTCTCCAGGTTCATCGAAGACTTTGGGAAAATCCTGGACAAGCATCTTCCGTCAAGGAAACAACGCGGAAGGGTCCGAGCGTCGAAAACGAATTTCCATTGGGATGTTTTGGAATTGTTTGTCAACATTGGAAATATTGACGAGAGTTCAGACCCCGAAGACCTCGTTATGGACCTCTTGTATTTTGTTGTCGACATACTCCAGTTCCAGGGCGAAAGAAATGCATATGACGAAATCGATTTCGACATGATGGTCGTTGACACGCTCGATGCGATACGCAGCTACAAAGAGTTTGAGAAAAGGGAACTAGCATCCACTCAGCCATGCCACACAATACTCATCCTTGACAAAGAGCTTCACTCATTCCCCTGGGAATCCCTCGACTGTCTGCGAGGGTCCTCTGTTTCTCGAATGCCGTCTCTTCATCATCTAAAAGAGACACTGTTAAAACTCCAAGCCAACAATGATCTTGGAGAACGATTTGATGGATTCCACATTGACCGAAAACTTGGCTCATATATCCTCAACCCTGGAGGGGACCTAAAATCGACACAAACTACGTTTGAACATTCGTTGTTAAGCTTGGACGGGTGGAGCGGTATCGCCAACCGAGAACCAAGTGAAGATGAATTCAAGCAATGCCTGGAAAGCAAAGATTTATTGCTCTACTTTGGCCATGGGAGCGGGGCCCAATATATTCGGGGAAGGACCATTAAACGTCTGGATCGCTGTGCCGTCACGTTCCTCATGGGATGCAGTAGTGGTTCACTGAGCGAAGCAGGCGAATTCGAGCCATACGGGACACCGATCAATTACATGCATGCGGGAACACCCGCTCTTGTAGCCACGCTTTGGGATGTGACCGATAAGGACATTGACCGTTTTGCGCATTCGACCTTCGAGCAATGGGGCCTTATGGACGAAGCACCAGGCAACCTCTCATGCAAAACTAAAGGGGCGAAGACTATGAAACCCCATCTGCCCAGTCCAATAAAACAGGACCAACGGGGTGGCGCGGTAGGGCTTGATACCGCAGTTGCTAAGTCCCGAAGTGCTTGCATTTTGAAATACCTAAATGGAGCAGCGCCAGTGGTATATGGTGTTCCGGTGTTTTTGAAATAAAGGGGTCTGGTTGTACTTTCATGGAGTTTATTACATTTGATTTTTCTTCTTACTTTATTTCTTTTACTTTTAACCTTTATTGGCTATATATTTACCTGTAACCATTTTCTGCAAACGTTATTGATAGACGCGGGTGCGAATCGGGTTTGGCACTGGAGCATAGCGGGTGATTTGTTGCATTGGATATAGATAAATTATTCTTTTTGTATAAATTATTGTCAATTTGGTTCCCCCATAGTATTGAATTGCATAGATGTCAATTCTTCTTGTATATCTATTCTTGCGTAGCTCTTGGCAATAATAGATCTGAGGTGCTGTTCCCAGCGTAAACATTGTTATATTCTTATAATTTTATTAATTTTATTTCTTATCAGTTTTGAGTGATTCAATCGAAATACTGGTGAGGGGTCTCCAACCCACCTTTGCGGGGAATCTAAAAACTTTCTTTCCCCCGCAGCATGACGTCCCACTCCGCAAATACAAAACAATATCATTTCTTGTTTGACAACAACCTCGCCGAATTGCATCTCAATCCAACTTCTCAACTACAATTTGGAAAACTCTCTACAGCAATCACTTGCAATTTCTTACGCAACTGTCACAGCCAACCAAACCAAACATGTCCGTCATAACCAAAGCAACTATCGCCTCCTTCGGCGGGAAGCTGCTCAAACTTACTCACAATGCGACCACTACCAACTGCGAGATGGCATTCAACCTCTATCTGCCTCCACAAGCTATACAGAACCCAAAACAGAAAGTTCCTGTCCTTATATACCTTTCCGGGCTCACCTGCACAGCAGACAACTGCTCCGAGAAGGGATTTTTCCAGCATGGCGCCAGCAAGAAAGGGATTGCGATTCTCTATCCCGATACTAGTCCTCGTACGTTTGACATAGGGTCTTGCTACCCTTTTTTCGTTTTGTTATTTTATATAACGCGATGCGATCCAATCAAAAATATGATAAGCTGGCTAATTTATCGAATCGGTTTATGAAACAACCACAGGTGGCCTAAATATCGAGGGCGAGAATGACTCCTGGGACTTTGGAACCGGGGCCGGCTTTTACGTTAATGCCACGAAAGCTCCTTATGATAAAGGATATAACATGTACAGTTATGTCACAGAGGAACTGCCAAAGACAGTATTTGCTGAATTTGAACAATTGGATTCGTCACGGGTCAGCATTACAGGCCACAGCATGGGCGGACACGGCGCGTTGACTTTGGTAGGTGGTCATTTTCACACGCACCCCTTGGATACATCTAGGAAATCTCGAAATGCAGAAGCAGGATAGACGTCCGACTAACTTTTTATTTTATTTAATTTTTACTATTACCTAGTTCTTGAAAAACCCTGGAAAATACAAGTCTGTTTCCGCCTTTGCGCCCATTGCCAACCCTATCAATTGCCCCTGGGGCCAAAAGGCATTCAAGGGATACCTTGGCGATGACATTGAGAAATGGAAGGAATATGATGCCACTGAGCTTGTTAAGAAGTGGAAAGACCCTCTTAATGCGCTTATTGATGTGGTATGTGGTGCCATTTCAATATCCGTGTTTTCACTACGTTTTCCCCAAGCTCTTTCTTTCCGTTTAATCTTCAGTCCATTGAGGTTTCAGGGAATTTATTAATGGGGCTGTTCTTGTTTATGTGCAGGGTACCGGCGACAACTTTTATAAACAGGGCCAGCTCCTCCCCGAAAATTTTGCCCAGGCGACCAAGGAAGCAGGTGTTGAGGGCCTGAATATCCGATACCAGGAAGATTATGACCACAGCTACTATACCATGGCGACGTTTTCGGATGACCATATTGAGCATGCAGCTAAATATCTATTCGCATAATACGTTTAGTTTAACTTAGTTCTTTCAGGGGAAAGGAAGATGGGTTGTCTTCCCGTTGAAATCGTAGAGGTTCTAACTTCTGTCGAAGCGACAACTCTGCGCAACAACAGAAGCTATAGTTGGGGGAATGCATCCGTTTTTAAGTTGACGTATTTGTGTACTGTTGATTTTGGTGAAGGCAGAGAAAGCTGAAATGATAAAATCTTGCTATATCTACTCTTATTATACGTGGGATACATATATAAAATTAAATCTCTATATTTTTTTTATATTTATCGTAATCGTCCGTCGCGGCTCATGGCCAACCAAATACGCTTTGATACAACATTTACCAAAAGCATAGCTATCTATTCAACATTGTTCTTGCCCCCCTTACCTTCGCCCTTACTACCACCCACTCCGTCTTCCGTCTTCCCTCCGTCCCTCCCAACCATCTGCTCCGTCACGTTTCCTGGGGGCTTGTCAATCATATCAGGCACCAAAGCCCAGCGCTAATTCCCTACCCTAGCACCAATCGGACCCCTCAACAATCATCTTCGCCGTCGTAGTATAAACAGTCTCCTCCAGAAATAAAAAGGGCTCAAAACAATATCCCCCAAGGGCAAACTCAAGAACTTAGCATATGTGAAAAAAGAAGGGGGGACAGGTCCTATCCACCATTTTGTCTCAGTCTTTCATAACGTGGACATAAATGCAGAAAAAATCATGCCATGTAAAATAAAGTGGAATAAATGGAGGCACGCGAAGAAAGGGGCGGCGAATGACAACCCAATTGGTTTTTTGTTCAACAGAGAAATGTGATCAAAAAGGGGAGGATCAACGCCTAGAATGCACATGCAGCTATCGCCCTTGTGTGTCTTGGCAAAAAACGAAATTTAAGAGGACAAGGGAGAGGGGAGGGAAAAGGGGGGGGAGATGAATTGAAGTATAGGTGCGAAAAGTATCAGGCAGATGTGGAAGTGTAGATCATGGGTTTAAGGTAAATGCATCATTTTCGTGTTTTTAGAAGTCCTCTTCTTCTCCATGATTGAAATTGGAGTGGAAGGGGGCGAGGGGTTGATTTAAAGGCCGTTAGGGTTAAAAAAGTTGGTATATGGATGAAATATATATATTTTTGTTGTATAGATAATCGTAGAGGGTAAGACGGTGACAGTTAGAGCTCTGTGGTATCATGCGCTTAATCGTTGGATAAATGACTGCAAGAACAAACTTAGGTTAGATCTTATATTTATTTCCGTCAAAAAAACCTTTTCGGGATTTTTCAGGATAGGGGGGAACTATCGCTGAAGCAAGCGCACGGAATTTGAAAATAAAATAGTTAATCGTACCTGAAAAAATTGCCGGAATCCCTTTGCATCCAGCTGCTCCAAGGATCCGACATACTCATCAATGAGATCCCCTCCCATTCCCAACCCAGGCAACTCTCTTCCTCTAAGCCATTCAATATACTCCTGTCCAGTCTTCGAGTATATGACCTTCTGTAACCCAGCCGCCTCGCCCAGGACTTGCTTGGCTTGCGCATCCTTTGGATTGAAGGTGGGAGTCATTGGGAGTGACCAGCAGAGAGGTGAAAAGCGGGTGATCATGAACTGAGCAAAACCCGGCAATGCAGCCTGAGTAGCGATATCGCCATTGGAGGTGTTGGCGGGTTGGTTGATGGCTGGCCCGCCCCATAGGCTGGACATACGGGACAGTACTGAGAAGGCCATCTTAGCTGTGGGGAAATCGTCAACATCCCTTGCGAAATGTTCGATGGTGGTAATAACGGTTTCGAAGATCGGTTGATTGGCTAATTTTCAGAGAAAATTTTGTCAGCATTGGGTGTTTTAGAAGATATATTTAAAGGCGACTGGTTTGAGAACATACTGTTGCTGATTATGACCGACCCAAGGTTATGGTTCAAGAGAATTAGCAAGAAGTGGAGATACTCCCGTTTCAGTTCCGCAAGTTGAATCTCATCGTCGGTACCCGTCGTTGGATCAGAAATTCCTGCAAATACCCGCTGGAGGAAGGGAGTTAAGAGGGTGTCCAGTATACCATAAATTTCGGTTTTGAAGCCAAAAATAATCTGATCTAGTAAGCGCAAAAACAAAGCCATCTCATCTTTGGAGGATGTTTCCGTCATTAATCCATCGATCCACCGCGGGAGCTGTGGTAAATTCTGTGCACCGCGAACGCCTACAAGTCTGGAGAATGCAAATCTGGCTGCTGTTCTAATATTAAACGATGACTTCAGCGACTCAAGAGCCACCAAGGTCGCTTCGGATACTTGGCTAAACGCATCGGATATTTCCGGTGCCGGGGGCGACGTAGGTGTTGTGGCCCCTGGAGTCCAATCCGAGAACCCTCGAGCGAGTGTTCCCAATGCCATTATATCATGGTGAATTTGTAAGATGGATCGTTCATCGTTCCCCTTAGCAGCCCCCAGGTGTCGCTCCATGTCCATGAATATAGGGTTCATGACAGATTGGGCATAGATGACTTGTTGGTCAATAGGGACTGCAGTCGCAGAGCAAATAAGACCAATGGCTTCGAAGAGATATAGCTGGCTATTGAAGACAGCGTCTGCGGAGCCTTCGTGGTCTTCTGATGACATGTCATCTCCGTCAGACCCTTCTTGGGGCACTTCTGCTCTGATGACAAGGAGATCACCGAGGGCTTTGATGACGGTTTCCGCAACATTCCCAACGCGGTTCCGAAGATGCTTCACGAGTCGATGGAAGAGATACCAAGATCTAGTACTGACTTTCTTGACTGGATGATGAACTAATTGTAGGAAACTTTCTAAGACACCCGGAATGAGATGGACATGATGATCGAAAAAGGAGCTGTACCGCACACATATTTCCATGAACTGGAGCTGGGTTGCCGGATGGGTAAATGATCGGATATCTGTTAAAGGGCAGACTCAGTTAGCAAACGATGTGGAAACTAACTGGTGGTAGCAAAACAACTTACCAGCTTCAACCATACTTCGCATCATCTCCACGAGCCTTTCCGCCGCAGCATTATTCAATTTATTTTTGACATACAAACCGCCCGATTTCACAGCTAGGTCCCCAAAGAGGAACATCTCATGTAAGGCAAGATCGAGATCCCTCCAGTCAACTTGGGCGCCAGGCCGTCTCAGGTTTTCAAAAGTAGTCCCAACCACCTCACTCACAACATCCATGTAAAGTTGTTCGTTTGAAGAAGCAACGATTTGCTGAAGTACGTTTAGCCGTTTCCGGAGTTCCTGAAACTCAGCTTCGTCTGTTTGCTCATCCTCGTCGCCCCACGTCGAAGTTTCATCATATCTCATTTTAGCAATGATAGCCTTTAGAATTGGCATCAACATACTGGTTTGCTGGGGGACAAGAGCTGGATTCTTTTTGGCACTTTTACGGAAGTAGGACAGGAGATCGTTCATTGAGGGGATAACGGTGGAACATATCTCATCGTACTCGTCTGAGAAATATCGGAGAATATGTGGTAGAAACGATTGGAGAAGAGTCTCAGCCTTTTCCTGAGTGGCGGAGTCGACAGTGTCATTATCTAAAACTCGGACGATATCAACGGTAGTCATGTTCACCAGTTTAGCCACCGTTTCTGCCAGATCAGTGTCGTATTTAGAGGTGAAGCGATGATCGTGCAAGGGAGGGCTTGCAGTAAGTTGAGCCACGATACTCTCTAAATTGAGGAACACGATCATATCGATCTTATCTGAAGGCTTCATTTTTTTGCCCACAATCTCGGTGAATACGTCAATTGCTGCATCCCGGACTTTCTCACCACCCTCAGGGAGATTAACATCCTTGGCTCTGGCAAGCTGCTGGAAGAGCAGATCAAGCATGGACTGATTCACAATTAAGGAGATATCGATCCAGCTGACCCAACTGCCAATGGCTCTCAGGCAAATCTCCGCTATGGGGTCGCTTCCGTTCTGCCATTGTGACAGAATTTCCTGCCAGGAGCTAACAATTTTCTGCACGTCCCGTTGGCGTATAAGGTCCTTCAGCAAATTTGCCTTGTCCTGTTCGACCCGTGATCTCGAGACCAGCACATCTCCTATCTCGCTGTGGATAGAGTTGATGACCCGGAGATAAAATATGATTCCGAGGGAATTATCCTTGGATGAGCTCTGGGGGCTTTTGTAGGTTAAGCGAATAAGATCGTCAAAAAAGGTCTCCCATCCATTGCCATAGAGGGCGGAGAAAAGGTATGTCAAGGTTTGGGCCACCTTATTCTGGATGCTGGCCGGGTCGATCTGAGCATCGGGCCCGAGGCCAAACGCCTGGCGAAGGTATTCCATCATAGTGTCTTTGATATACCCAAGGCCCTGCATGTCTACCATACCGGTCTGTGTCGCACTATTGACAATTTCCAGAGCAGAATGCCGCACAACTTCCGAGCGACGAGGCGATTTGGTGAAAATGGAGAGGCACACGTGCCATCCTGAGGGGTCCGATCGGAGCTGGTTGAGGTATTCATATGCCTGTGCCTTGAGCGCGTGGTCGGAGGAGGGGTTCCAGGCAATTTCAATGGCGTTCGCTACCTAGTTATCGAACACAAGTCAGAGCTTTGCATGGCGGCCAGTTGCGTTGCGTTGTGTAAAGTTCGATCGAGGGGCAATGACAGAGAAAAGACGCATATGACACTAAAAAAAAAATTGAGTATCTACCTGGTCCTCCATCGTTTGGCCAGTAAGTTGTCCAGACCACTCAGCTCGCACAAGGTCTGTTATTCTAGGTGGAGTCTGCCTACGAGAAGCTTTGCTGCTTTGCGCAGGAGAATTCTGTTGGAAGTTGAGCGTTGTGGTGTGGTGTCATCTCACGCTCCTTAAGCCATGGCAAGGCTTCCGGGAGTCGGGTAGCGAATAGTTAAGAGGCTGTGGTAATAAAACCTGGAGCAGCAGGTTAGGAGCTGGAATTGCAGAACCACAGGATGCTATTGCAATTGCGAGAACACTTACGGGGCGTGGATCTGAGGTCTGTTGGGTTAACGGGAGTCGTGGCGGGGGTGTTGGGAGTTGTTTTCTCGGAGTGGGATGGAAGATGGGCTATTTTTGCTGATAAGACTCCCGCGGCGCAGTGACCAAGACCGCCACAGTGACCAACCCCTACACCGCACAAAGTTGTGTGCAACGACTCCACTCCGACTGGAGACTCAAAACTTGTGCTGGGACTATCGGGAGGAATTAATTGATTTTTTTGAAAACAAATCAACCGAATATAATACGTATTCCCTTCTATCTATGCACTGCTGGGGCATGAACCTATAGATTCGACCAACAAAGAATGCCGCTCTTTTGACAGGGCTCACGTGGGACTTATCCCCAACTATAAAATGCGTTCCTGGATTTCGGTCTTCTATTATTTATTGTGTCTTCATTTCTGAGGTATGTATTTCTTGTGCTTCCGCACTTGCGGTTTTATGCATCTTACCTGGGTACCTCTTGGACTAACGTCAATGTCTCGATAGAAAAACCTTTTTACTAATACTACGCCCGGAGCCTGGTCAGCGTAGAGGGTTCGTATGAAGAAATGGGCACTTATGACATCCGGACTGGGCAAGGAAACAGGTATCAACCAGCTTTCCCCAGAAAGACAAGCAGGCTATGACAAATGTTAGGCCCACAGCGCCCAGGCCAGCAGATCGTCCTCCAGGATGTTGGGGTATGAGGGGTGCTATGCGGTATCAATTCGCTCAATATACCAGCTCATGAGGAAATAGGGAGGCCAGGAAAGTCAGATAGAGCCGAGAAACGGGGTTACTGAGGATTCATGGTATGCAAACGACGAGTGAGCAAGCGAAACGTCATATTTATATTTCCCTCTTTTGCATGAGCAAATGCAGTTTGCTAGTTTGTGGCGAATGGAGCTCCCTCTCTCGCAATTGGACCAGGAGTACAGACGTAGTCTGTTTCTCATTACCTTTTATCGTCAAGATCCGCTCAGAGAGCAGGATGACGCAGGCCACGGCTCATGCACAGGTTGGCCAGCAGTAACTAGCCTGGTTCATTCTAGGACAGTTTCCAGCGGTTTGACGTGAGCTTTCCCAAGGTCCCGTGGAAGATTTTCAAATTTTTTTCGAAGTTAAAGAATGGAGGGGATATACATGGGAAGGCGATTTAGATGAAAGCATTTGTGAAGCACCAATACCAGACAACCCTTTAAAAACGAAAGATAGGTGGAATCGCCTGTGCTAATCATTATTTGCCATGTGTATATACTCCGCGCATGCAACCAGACCTCTAAGTTCAAAATATAATTGAAAAAATATCCAAGGCCTCAGGGGTAAAGGAAATAACACAGGTAATTTAAATTCAACCCGCACTCCTCCCCTCCGCCTCCTGCCGTAAAATCTGCTTCTCCATCATCTCAAAGCCTTCCACCGCCCTCCCAAACCTCTCAAACAGCCCAGGCTGATACCCTTCATCAATCTTCTCCGCAAACTCTTCTTCCTTCCACCTCTTCCCAATCAAATCCTCAAACGTCTGGTTCGGCGCCCTCTCCAGTGCCCAGACGGCCTTATAGGCTGCCCCAAGCGCACATGCATTCTCGCCAACATCCAGCTTGTAAACCCCTTCAACCCCGCCGAGGACTTCCCCGGCTACTTTGGCAATGGCTTTATTGCGCGACCCGCCACCGACTAGGTATACGCGGCGGGGCTGCGCGGGGATGTCTCTGGACGGGCTATGCACGAGATCGCGGGAGCGCAGACGCAGTGAGAGCATCTGGCTCTCGACGATGGCACGCGCATCGTCCAGCGGCCTATCCCAGCCCTGCTGGGATTCCTCGAGCGTCCTTTTGCGGGGGTTGTAGTTGAAGTGCCATTCGCCGTTGCGGAGGTTAGGTACGATTTCGGGCCTCGGGAAGAAGAGGCCCATTTTCATGCAATGGGTGTCTGTGTTTTGGCCGGCGGCTGGCCGTTGCAGGACAGCTTTGTCAAAGTTGCTCCAGGGGTCGGGACAAGTGGTGGGAGATGAGTCTTTGCTAAAGTTGTCATTAATGGCGTCACGGATGTGTTCGCGTGCTAGCCCGCCGTTCTTGTAGCAGAGCATGAACATATAGAGCCCCGGTGTTGTTGGATGGTTGAAGAAGTGTGTGGAGGGGTTAGGCTTGTATTCTGGCGTCGACATGAGGAAGGTAGTTGAAGTTCCTAGAGATACCATTGCGTCCCCTGGCCGCAAAGGCAGCGCGAGGATTGTAGCCGGGTTATCTCCCGTGGAAGGAATTACCACGCAGTCAGGATTGAACGAGTACCGCTCTATGAAGTAGCGGTTAATTTTCCCCAGTTCGATTCCACCATCTTCTGGCACGTCGCCCAGTTTTTGTTTTAAATCGGCCACTCCAAACGATCCAGCGCATAGTTCGAGCAACTGCTCATTCCACCGGCCTTTTTGAATATCCCATAGATTCATCCCGCATACATCTGAGATATCAAAGGGGGCAATCTTGCCCAAGAACAAAGACGCCAAGAAGGACGAGACGAGCGAGATTCTCGCAGTCTTCTTATAAGCGTCTGGATACTTGCGCTGGAACCGTAATATTTGCGGTCCCGTAAATCTCTTTAAGTCTCCAATTAGTACAATCGCTCAGAAGCAACTTTAAAGCAAAATAACAGAGCAGAATGTAACAAAAAACAAGTAAACAAGAGAGACCAGATCCCCTTACATGATGCGCCTTACTCCCCGTCACCTCCGCCAACTTGCCCGGTCCCCCTAAAAACCCATCAAATTGGTCACACTCCCGCTGCGTACTCGCATCCTGCCAATTTGGACTATGCGGATGCGACAGCGCTGCCGCAACCTGCCCTTCCAGCCCTCTCCCCGCATCCAACTCAGCCAAAATCCGCTGGGCATCCGCATTCCAATAGACACTCCCATGCTGCTGGCCCGCACCGCTGATGGCGCGTACACGCCCGAAATCCAGCCCTTGCTCCTTGAGCTGGAGCAGCACGGCATCCAGCGCCTGCAGCCACATGGCGACGGGTGCGAAGACTTCATGCTCAGCCTCATTGGTCTGCACGCCGTTCTCGACGGGGAAACCGTGCGAGTCGACATCGAAGTCGAATTTGGCTACATGGATGACTTTTAGGGAGGAGGTGACGACTAGGCCTTTTAGTTGTTGGGTGGAGAGGTCGAAGCCGATGTAGAGGGGCCCTCCTTGGTCTTGGGTTTCCATTTGTGGTGTATGTTTGGAATTGACTCTCTTTGGTTATATGGATGTTATATTTTGTTTCTTGATATCTGTTGTTTTTTTGTTTGACTTTTGATTGACGCTCTTGGTTTTGCGCTCCAGTTACGAGGGAGTCTGCTTGGCTGCTGGGGATAGGTCCATGTGGGGGTTACCTAGCTACGTCATCAGCCTGGAAAAATATCTGGGATGATGAGGGAAAGTGGGAGGAAACAGGCGCCGGCAGTCTGCATGAAAACAAATATAGGGCATCAAGTGGATAAAGAATAGAAATACATATTACCTAAATAAAGTCAGGCAATTACTTGGAACCTAGAAGCTTGTTTCACGTTACTTGCTGAGAATGGTTTCACTTCCCGTGCTGAAGAGGTCTGCTTCCAGGAGTAAACAAATGCCCCCTGAATCCCTGATGTCAGCATACAGCGCAGATCCGTTTAGCTCGCGCTGAAGTAAAGTCGCAATGACGGCTAAATCCCCCAGTCTGTCGGGTGCGGTAATTCTGACATCAAACTATATTTGGTTAATCATGACAGGTTCTGGCACACGTCAAACAAGGTCAACCCCTTGCACTCCGGAGATTCTGTTCTACATGTTATGCACTGTGCTGCGTAAGAGCTCATGCCGCCGAATGAAAACAATTATTGGCTCTACCTATATACTCAGTTCCGCTATGAATGCTGGTATTCCGGCGTATGCACTCAATTCTACCATGTTTAATGGCTCAGCTACATAGAAGGACAAACAAAGCCAGATATGTATCCTGACGAGATCTAGCAAGCGGAATGTCATGGTCTGGTCATTTGTACCGCCTGCGAGCCATATAAATAACTAGAGGGCTATATCCCCAGGTGGCCGCTTCTAGTTACAATGCGCTCTCACATTCCCAATTGCAAACCCGGGGGCCAAAAACTAAATGCTGAAATTAAATACTCTTAAAATAATAGGCAGTACATAGGTTTAAATGTCTATCAAAACCTGGAGGAGTGAAAAATAAATCGACCACGAAGAATTAACAACCGAGGCAGAAAGGGAGAAAACAGGCACCAAATCAGCCCATGAGAAACGGTCCTGAGATAAAACATTATGGAGAAAGAAATCGGTTTAAATAAAATGCCCACCATTCCAACGCCAGCAGACCATGTTGAACTTCTTCTTCACTTCTTCTTCGTCTTAGTCTTCTTATTGGTGTCTTCCCGTTGTTACCAGCGGCTATCAAAGAAATCGCTCGACACCGCTCGCACTCTTCTGTACAGTTTCAAAAACTGCTATGTAGCCTTCCCACTAGAACCAGCCCGGCGGGACAAGCAGAAAATGAATATTTGTCAATATAGGAGCCGGATTGAGCGCTCTGTATAGGTATGCAACCCTTTCCTGCCCTGAACTTGACAAGGCTTTTACTCGTTTCAAATAGCTTCACACCAACGCCCAGAGACAACCCAGAATGAAAAACACGGCGGCACGCAGGTGCTTGTGATTCGCGGAAATTTGCATATAAAATGGGCTTAACGTCTCTTATTCGCGGTTCGTTCATTCTCAACCCGTGATCCCGAACTCACAGCACCAAATTTATCACCGGCGTGATGATCATGATTATCAGGTGTCCCATTAGGCTCCTCTGCTTCCGGTTCCGGGCTGCTGCGCGGGCTAACATCCCGTTCAATAAACTCCTCCAAGAAACTCACGTCCCGCTCGGTATTAGGCGTGAACCGAACCTTTAACCGTTTCACCCCTCGAACCCGCGAGGCAACCCGTTGCCGAATAGCCTCTTCAGCAATCCGTGTCTGACCAACAGACCACGAGCTGGGCACAGCCAGCTCCACCTCCATCAGATGATTCTGACCCGATTTGATCCCCTGTACCTCGCGGATCTCTATCTCGCTCCCAGTACTACCCGGCAGCGCAGCGATGGCCTTCCTAACCGATTTCTCAACAGACCCGCTCATTTCTGGATCGACGCTGACGTCCGCTAGCTCCAGCAGGGAGGTCTTGGTGTTTCCCCACCCGGCTCGAATGACCATGAGGGAGATTATAAGGCCGCCCACCGGATCGAGCCAGGAGGCGTCGGGAAGGACATGGGCGCCGCCGATTGTGAGGAGGGCGACGAAGCTTGTTAGCGAATCGACGCGGTGGTGAATGGCATTTGATGCTAGGACGGACGATTTTCTCTGGAGTGCTACCTTCATCGCTGTTCAAGGGGGGTTGTGTGCATTAGTGAATGGACCCTTTAGGTGTAACTGGGTACGGCGGTGATAAGCTTACTTGCACGGTATAACGATTCCTTTACCAAAATAGAGCCTGCGGCAAGCCATGCCGCGTTTATATTCGGACCCAGCGCCTCGTGGTCATGGCTGTGGCCGTGAGCATGTCCGTGTCCCAGTAACCCCAGGTGCCCAATCGATTCCGCAATGGACGGAAAAAATTGCGTAAGAAGAACCTCCAACGCGTTCAATCCCATCAGAAATCCTCCGCACAAAAGTAAACCGCTCACGCCCAGCGCTCCAAGACTCTCCACCTTCCCATAACCAAACGGAAACCGTGATGATGGCGGCTTAAGCGACAGCGACACCGTGGCCAGCGTCATGAAGTCCGAGACCAAGTCTGTTGCAGCATGGTAGGCATCTGCTATTAACGCAGCGGAGTTGAAGAAGTAGCCCCCAAATCCCTTTCCAATTGCCATGGCCAGGTTGGAGAGGAGGCCGATTCGCGTGATCCGCACGCCTGGGTCATTTTTGTTCTTCGATATTAAATATGTAGTGTCGTGATGATGGTGGTGGTGGCCAGGGCCGTGGCCATGACTGTGCCCGCCGTGAGACCTGGTCTGCGAAGTCGTCATGAGTGCAAGGACACGCGGGGAGGACTGAGGGAGAAGAGGACGAGGAGGGGGGGAAGGGCGGATAGGGGGTAAATTGGTAAC
This sequence comes from Blastomyces parvus, assembly GCA_002572885.1. NCBI lineage: Eukaryota > Fungi > Ascomycota > Eurotiomycetes > Onygenales > Ajellomycetaceae > Blastomyces > Blastomyces parvus. Next base: position 384,000 of record PDNC01000005.1, read on the forward strand.
GTTTGGGTTTGCCGTCTTGCAGCGGTGGTGGAAGCGGGCAAGGGACAGGGGTTGTGCGGTGGGGTTGGAGGAATGGAAGACACGTTGCTTTAACGATCTGGCAAGGTATCTCGGAGCAGCAAACGGTGGAGGAGAGATCTGGGCCACCTGCACGCGCCGTGGAGGCTGGTGGGAACAACAGCGATGAAAGGGCTGCTGGCGATGCGGTGCGACAGGACAAGGCACCGCGAGGCGCAAATTGGCCAGTCGGACTTGGCTCCTGCAGCCCCGGGGCTGCGGGAAGATCATGGCACTGGGCCGAGCATAGACTGGGTGGTGTTGGATGGATTCCAAAGTTCCTTAATGGTTCAATTAAGAAGAATAAAATAAAAAATACCGAAGATATAAAATATCCAAAATAATCCCGACGGGCAGCAGCTCGGGGAAGTAAGCAAGCTATGGCAGGCAGTAAATAAATAACTTACATGTAGCTCCCGCAGCTAAAATAAATACGTAGAGCCGATTCAACTGCGGCGAAACAGCCTGTGTTTGCCCAACCCAACCCAGCCGAGATATTTGAGCCAACAAGCAACAGGTAAAAACTTACTGCAAATACACTTTTTACCTGTGCTGCTGCTGGACGGCAAAGACAGAGCAGGATTTGGTAGCTCCACAATGACCGCTGTTTTGTCGAAAGTGCTGCACTACATCCTATGGAGGTAAAGTATGAGAATTGGGCTGCGGGCACTGGCTGGAATAGAGAATTGAACCTGCTTTAAGTATAAATATGATATCTTTATGCCCCAACATAACATATCTGTAGTCACATATGGGCGCTGAAGAGCTCCGGCTGCCACAGTCCTCCGGTCGAACCACAAGTTGCGCCAGATCGGCTGATTCGATTATTTTTAAGCTATTGTTATTGTGACGAGAGAGTAGGGATTAGTAATGTCGTCCTTCGTATTAGCTGCTGAGCAGACTCATTGATTCCCAGAATTGTCAGCTCTGGGATCGTGGGACAATCTACGGAGCACGGAGTAGCGAACCTCCATATCTTGAATAAAGAGTAACCACCACCAGCAAGATTTACTCCGGCAAACTTCCCTGTTTCTCCCAGCGACACAATTCCGCCATGTCTCCCTGCCCATGACGAAGCCCCTGATCAGAATCCCCTTCACGGGCCCTCTACCTCCACCGATTATATATCCCCGCTCCGCCAACTCCGTCTCCGGTGCAGTCGACGCCATCTCGTCCTTCCTTTCCGCCCCGCCCTCACCCCTCCTCAGAGGCACTGACGTTGGCCGCAACGAGTTAACAGTCCTTCTCACCGGTGCCGGTATCTCCGTAGCCTCAGGCCTTGCAGACTACCGCGGCGAAAATGGCACCTACCGACGAAACATAAACTACCGTCCCATCTTCTACCACGAATTCGTTTCCCAGCACGAGGCGCGGAAGCGATACTGGGCCCGCAGCTTTGTGGGATGGCCCACGCTCGTCAACTCCAGGCCCAATGATACACATCTGGCTATTGCAGAGCTGGGCAGGAAGGGCTACATATCCTCCGTGATAACCCAGAATGTCGATTCTTTCCACTCCAAGGCCCACCCGCATATCCCCGTCGTCGAGCTGCATGGCTACCTCCGTTCGCTTGTATGCGTCGACTGCCGCCGGTCAATGTCCCGGGACGACTTCCAGGCGGCGTTGCTGGGGCTTAATCCGGCCTGGGGTGAGCTTCTTGGCCAGATAGCTAAGACCGGTGCGTTGGACACGGATGACAGGGAGGAACAGCAGAAGAAGGGACTACGGATGAATCCAGACGGTGATGTAGATCTCCCCAACGCTCCGTACTCGCAATTCCGCTACCCCCCGTGCCCCCACTGCCTCGAGAATCCGCCACAGCTCCGCGATGGCACGCAAGGGAGGGTAGAGGTGGAGCACGATGGGGCACTTTCTGCCAGTTCCAATGCCGGCATACTGAAGCCGGCTGTGATCATGTTTGGAGAATCGGTTGACGAGCGTGTCAAGGAACGAGCGGATGAGGCGGTTGATGAGGCGGGGAAACTACTTGTGCTCGGGAGTAGCCTGGCGACATTCTCGGCATGGAGGCTTGTGGAGCGCGCCATCGCGCGGGGGATGTCAATTGGAATCCTGAATGTTGGGGGCGTCCGCAATGAAGCAAGAGTGTTCCAGGAGGCGAATGACTCTGGGTTTCCTGACCCGATGATGCGTGTGAGATGTAGCGAGCAGGCGGAGTTTGTTTTACCGCAGGTTGCTGCTCAGCTCGATGCAGTCTCTCCCTCTTGACCGGGATGAGAACCATTCATTATTGATTGGCTTTGGCCAGGGACGGGCGTCTTAACAACTACAAGGGGGTTTATATTTCGTTTTCATGTTTATCTTTTAAGATGATAATGGCACAGGGCATTGGTTGAAATAGGCCTCTGGATTGTATAGTAAATTACAATACCTATTTATAGAGCGGCGCATAAATATTTGCCTCTGTTATGGACCCCTTGAGGAGCTCCTGAAACGTCTCGTCAAAGAATGGGCGGCAATTTCGACTGCTTTCGCCATCATTTAGTTGGAGGTAGAATAGATCAAAGGTCATAGAGTATCGACCCTTTCCACCCAACTTTTCGGCGGACCGATGCCCCTGGATGCAGCCTTGAGCCACAGCGCCAACTCTGGGTAACTTCCAGCCTGTCCATATCTGCACTGAGGGGCAACTCCCGCCGCAGAAACCTTAGCGCCAGCATCAACCGCGGGGGGCCTCGACCAAAAATCAAGGCCCTACAACTTAAATGGCGACTCTCTACCGTCCGTTGCCTACTATCTGTTAAGAATAACACATTGGGGCCCGTAACCTGGCTAGTTTACAGGGGACGACTCCAACAATCTCAGAGCGCAAATCAACCCCCGCGACTATCTTGGTATGGACGGTCCCAGCCCCACTCACCCCCAGTCCGCCCACGAACAGCAACATCTTCACCAATCCTCAGCTACAACCGCTGCCGCCGCCGCCGCTGCTGCTACGACCACTACTACTGCTGCCGCTGTTACAGCTGCGACGACGGCCTCTTACTTAAATATCGCTTCCTCGCTCGTCTCCCCCGGCACTTTTCTCGCAAACCAGCGAACCGCGCCACATCCAACCTACAGGCCTTCACCAGCGCGAGCGGCACCCGGTACAATGGACAAACGACAACCACCCAACTCTTTTCAGCAGCTTGAGAAAGTATGTACTGTACATTACTACGGGTTTTGAAATTATATTCGAAAACGGCTTTCTGTTTACTTTTACTAACTAGCATTTCTGATCTAGCTCGGCGAAGGAACTTATGCTACCGTACGTGACGCGACCCTTTCCTATATATCCCTTAGCCAGGTTCCCATCTCTCTAAACATGGCCCTTGCTAAAATATGATACTCGCGAACAGGTCTTCAAAGGGCGCAACCGCCAGACTGGCGAGTTGGTCGCGCTGAAGGAAATCCACCTAGACTCCGAAGAAGGCACCCCATCCACCGCCATCCGAGAAATATCGCTCATGAAGGAACTAAAGCACGAGAACATCGTCTCCCTCTACGACGTCATCCACACCGAGAACAAACTCATGCTCGTCTTCGAGTTCATGGACAAGGATCTCAAACGCTACATGGACTCGCGCGGCGACCGCGGTCAACTCGACTATGTCACCATCAAATCCTTCATGCAGCAGCTGCTCCGCGGCATCGCCTTCTGCCATGAAAACAGAGTCCTCCACCGTGATCTTAAACCGCAAAACCTCCTCATAAACACCAAGGGCCAGCTGAAGCTAGGCGATTTTGGCCTCGCCCGAGCCTTCGGGATACCTGTAAACACCTTCTCCAATGAAGTTGTCACCCTCTGGTACCGCGCCCCGGACGTCCTCCTGGGCAGCAGGACCTACAACACCAGCATTGACATCTGGTCTGCTGGCTGCATCATGGCAGAGATGTATACAGGCCGCCCTCTATTCCCCGGCACAACAAATGAGGACCAGCTGCAAAAGATCTTCCGGTTAATGGGAACTCCATCCGAACGCTCTTGGCCCGGTATCTCCAAATTCCCCGAATACAAACCCAACTTCCAAGTATATGCGACGCAGGATCTCCGCCTGATCCTACCCCAGATCGACCAGTTGGGATTGGATTTGTTGAATCGCATGTTGCAACTTCGGCCTGAAATGCGCATTAGCGCTGCAGATGCGTTGCGCCATCCCTGGTTTCAGGATTTGAATCAGTTGCAGGCTCAACAGGCTGCTGCACAGCAGCAACAGCAGCAACAACAGCAACAGCAACAGCAACAGCAGATGCCGGGTAGTGGATACGTGGCTCCGGGGCTTGTTTCGCAAGGTGGATATTGAGGGTGTGGGTTTTGATTCTCTCCTTGTTATTGAAATAATGGGATTAGGCATGGAATTGATTACTTGATTGATGTGCCTCGGTAATGGGAGAACGAACTGGGCAGCGCGGCGTTTTTGACGTTGGATGGAACTATATCTTTTTCTTTTGCCGGGTATTTATTTGCTATGTGTTGTCAGATGAATTTCCAACTAATGGGTCATGGAATGCGTTTTCTTTTTTGTTTTAAACTTTTGATACTTGATATTTTGGTTTGAGGTTAATAGGGGTTAATAATGGTCTCCAGTCTGGCTGGGGTTGAAACTGGCGAATTCGCGTGATAAGTTGCTTCGTACCGCTGTGTTCAATACAAAGTTGTGGATTCGAATCTTTTCAGAAAGATAGATAATTAATTCAGTAGCAGAGGGTGTTGTAGCCTTTCAACCGCTCTTTAATCTGCCTAAAAGTAAACAGCCCTGAAGTTCTCATGTTTTCCACATAGGATCAAAGGCAGAAGTTGACAGGCCGAAGTGCTCAATGGACACAGATGAACATCATGTGATCTCGCGTCTGTGCGCTTGGAGAGCCAAGGCGCGTCTCCCAAGCCCGCTCGAGACTGCGCAAGCCATCCTGCTCATCTCGATCTACCAAAACACCCCCCTCCGCCCTATGCGTCCGATTGTTCTGCCTGCAATAGCCCTTAATCCCCCCAGAAGAGAAAATGACACCACAACCAACCCCTCCCGCACCAGATGGCCACGCCCAGCAGCAACAAGAAGAACATCAGCTTCAGAACCCCGCCTCCCCGTCCCCACCCCCTCCAGCCCCCGTCCCTCTTACCCCCGGCCCCCGCGCCTCCCGCCTCCAACAAGTCTTCTCTGAAGCCCTCCTACGCACCCTGCGCGCCAATTCCTACGCGAACTTCGCCGCCTGCTTCCCCACGCCGGCTAAACGTGTCCCGCACAGCCTCGAGTCGGTCTGGAGACAGCTGAATGCGAAGCTGGAAGAAAGCGCGCGTGCGGAGTTTGAGGATGTGTTGAGGGACAGGGAGGTTATTAAGGGGTTGAATGAGTTGGATCGGCTGGTTGGGGAGGCGAGGTTACGGAGGGAGAATGGAGAAAGGGAGGCAGTTTTGCCGTGAGTTTGTTTTGTTTTTTCTTATTTTTCTCCCGCCCATCGTTTCTTTTGCTTTTTGCCCGGAAGATTCAAGTTAGTTCTGCATTGGGTATGCTAACAGGCTTCTTTTTGTGTTTTTTGTGTTATAGCCCTCACACTCTAGGCGCGAACGAGCTCTACCAAGCGCACCTTGCGCCGTATCTCTCAGAAGCGCAGGCGTCGCTAAATACGAAACTGGAAACCGTGCAAAAGGAAAATGCCCAGCTTTCTGAGAAAGTCGCGTTTCAAAGACGGGAGATTGAACAATTATTAGCTGGCCTTGAAGCTGTCATTAGCGACGTGGAAGGCGCAGCGGCCGCTACGACGGAGCTTGACCCTAACCATTCCCTGCGTAAGGAGGCGCAGGAAATGGACGATGAGATTAAGGCCGCTCAACGCCCATGATTATGTTTTTGTGTTTACAACGGGAACCCGGATAATTGGATAGAAAGTGTATATCATCTGTGGGGTTTACCAACTCGGGAACTTAAAATTACAGGGGTGTATAGCACCGGGCTTGTAAATACACATCTCAGAACACGATCTCGTCCGGGTCAACTTTCCGGAAAAGCCCATCCATGTCCTCCGCCGAGACCAGCCCATCGTCAACCATATCCTCCGCTACCTGCCTCAATTCCTTCTCCGAGCTGGCTATCAATCCTTCCATTTTCTGCATGTCACCCGACAAAGCAAAGGCCATCGCTTCTTTCGCTGTCCCTTCTCGACATTGTTCCGTTAATCCGTCCCTCCCGGCAAGAGCAGCTGCGCCGCGATAATATGTCTGCGCATTTTTCAGGAGTGTTGAGGCATTTTCATGCGATATATTATAGTTCCAAGGCTTCCCACCCAATCGCCACCGATATATCTCAACGTCCCCTCGCGCAAGGTGGATTTTGGGTAAATTTTGGGCCTCGGGAAGCTTTGTTGCTGCGGTAAGCGAATCCAGGGCGGATGATAGCGCTTGCCACCGTAACGTCAGCAACCTATTCAACGAAGAAGCATCGCCCGGCTGGTCGCAATCTGCCATGGCAGAGTTGAACGCCACCAGCGATTCTGCTTGGGTGCAAAGCGCCCCCGGATTTCCCGACAAATCCTTCACATCTCCAAACGCCGCGCTCAATTCGTTCTTGTACGTCTCAAAATCAATCCTCCCACTCCGGAACGAGACCTCCGCCAACGTTGAAATGAATTTGGCGCGCGCGAGCGCTACCTCATTCTGCCTGTCTGTTCCCTCCACATATGCGGCGATTTTCTCCTTTAGCAAGTCTGCAGAGTACTCCTCGATCCACGCAAGAGTACTGCCAGGATCAAACGTAAGCAACCCGCAAAACGTGGCCAATGTTTCCAACTGCGCCACAGCGGTATCGACAAGTGTATCCTTGGTTACCGGTTCGATGACTGTAGCCCACTGTTCCGACTGTGTGGGTTCCATCCCTCCGGTTCTGGTTTCGGCGCCCTCCATCTCCTGGTCTGTTTCCAAATTTGCTTGTTGCTCATCGCGATCGAAGGGTCCGGACTCTTCCATAGCCACGCTGTCAGCATGCTGATGCTGTCCTTCCGTAAACCGCAGCTCCTGTACACCTAGACATCGCTGGAAAAGGTCTAACGCCTCCTGCAAATATTTCAAGGCTTCCTGGGTATGGTTCTCGCTGGCCCGTCTTCCGTCTGTGATCGCCTCTGCTAAGCTCGTCAATACCTGTGCGGTGTTGAAGAGGATTTCCGCGTTGTCTTGTTGGAGGGCTAGGGCATGTCTGTGGGACTTGAGCGCGATGTGGAGGATTTCGACTGCTGGGGCGGGGAGTTGGGTTACTAGCTTTGGATGCTGGGTTATTTCGAATTGTATCCGTGCCCTATATTTAGAATCAACGGGGAAGGAGAGTTAAGACATGGGTGGTTAGGAAACAGATCTAATCAATCAAATTTACCAAAGGAAAACACTGCTTTTTTTCCTGTGCCCTCAAATGGCGGAAATGAGGGGGCTTATATTACGTACTTATTGTATGCCAAATCAAACGAATTCGGAAACCTCCTCAGCCCCGTATCGTACATTTCAATGGCGCGCATGAAAAACCGCATGGACTTGACGGCATCTCCGGCTCGCCATTTTTCCCCGGCTTCTTCCAACTCGACGCCAGCTAGGACAGGTGAAAGTTATTGTGTTAGTGCTTTATTCCGATGCTGGATATATCTTGTGGCTCGCTCGTGCCGGAAGATAGTAAGCGCTAATGGCGATGGTAATCCAAAATGGCAGTATTACTTACCAGCAAGGTATTCGTCTGCGGTTTCGGGCTCCTGCAAATTGAGTGTGGGGTGGTTAGTGAGAAGGAACATAATTCGCCGGAACCGATGTCAACACGGGGGAGAAGAGGAACGGGGGTGGACGTAAAGGGGAAGCTATAAGAGGAATTCCAACTGGGATGGCAAAAAACATGTTGATCTTGTTGCCGCAAGTGTGCGGGAGTTGATTGGGAATTATTTCTACATGGCAAGTAGCTAGACACTCCAGGCTGGGCGCGGGCATAGGAACTCAACATAGAGATCTGCAAAATAAATGCGTAGAGAATATTCTTAGTATGATACGTACAGTATTCCTTGCTTTCCTTTTCGTCTTCGCTTCCTTTAGTAGTGATTTCGGTTTTGGCATTGTGCGGGCGGAGGTTGTTTGCGGCGGGGCAAGATGTCGGGCTCAGGTGGATTTGTTCAATTGATCGTTGGGGCTGATGGAATAGATTGGGGTTATGTAAAGGGCGTAGACAGATATATAAATATATATATATATGTAGCAGTTAAATCCAGATTAAAATATCCCAAAGGTATTTGACTGTTTCTCGGGCGGCGGAACTGAGAAAAGGGCGGGGTGGAAAATGATAAGCTTGGAAGCTTTGGAAGATGACGGCGGCTGAGGAGAGCAGAGGAAACTAACCGGAATAGGGAAAGTTGCTGCGAATAAGGTTGAAAAGATTGATAAGATTAGATCTATCTCGGAGGTGGCCCAAGCTTTCTGCCAGTCTCTGGTTCATCTACAGAGTACATTAAACAAACTTGTTACTCTTTCTCTCTCTAGTAGAATATCACCGGTTGGAACATATAATCTACAAATATGCATAATCATAGCTTCATCTGTTAAGTTTTTTGACTCTTTCCCACATAAATTCCACCAGTAATGAAGTAGCTTCCCTCACGAGTCACCAGTGTCACATTTCCAGGTGAAATACTTGTGCACCATCTTTATACCCATGCATATAATCGCTGCTGACGCGAGTATTAAGAGATGTCCTACATTTAGAAGCAGTATATTCTTTCCACAGGGGCAATCTACAGGCCAATTTCCCACTCTGGCTTGGGAAAACCCACTGATCTGATCAAGATCCAAGAAATTTGAGAAAGACACAAAGGAGGGTTTTTTTTAAAGTTGAGCTTCAAATCTAAAATCTGAAATGAACCTATTTTCCTTTATTACTATTGATCATATGGTATTGAAATCAATTTCTATATTACAGCTTTGATGTGTTACATTGTAATAGTTACAGTCTGAAACATGATATGCTTCAGCACTTTCATCATCATGAAAGAGAGTTCTTTCAACACATCAAAATCAATAGAGACTGTAAATGACTATAATAAATTTGAATCATTATTCATGTTGAATTGACTTAATTTCAAATGTCTACATTCAGTTGAGAATTGACAGAGTAAAGTTCAACATGGGTGGTGTGATTTATGCTCTATGCGATCATGTTGATATTGTGATATCATAGCACGTCGGCTGCGTGGTGGTGGTGGACGGCAGTCGCAAACAGGGGTTACCTTCCTGCCATCGAAACAATTGTAACCACACACCTCGACAGGTTTATTATTTGGTCATGCGAGGGGAAGCGAAAGGCTGAAAGAAATCGAGATATTCTTTTTGCTTATTATTCAGTGCCTCCTCTGGCCCTTTCACCCCTCTCAGCCCGTATTACCTCCGCCGTATTCGCTTTGGTCAAGGGGTACGGACGGAGGCGATTTCGATTTCTGCGCAGGCTGTTCCTATCTCCTTTTTGAACCCTTATGAGGTCTCAACACAATGGGATGGATGACTGCCAATTGGATCCGTTGCTAAGTCCAGATACGTATGATATGTATCCGTATGTAAGCGGAAAGAAGCTTGGCTCAGAGCTCAGACAATGCCACCCATGGATATTCCGCATGTTTCCAACCGTGACGGTCATAATAATGGCCAACCCCCTGCGCATTAGTTAAAACTTACTAGCCCGCCCTGGAACAAACCGAGCTGGCCTGAAATAATCATGCTGGAGGCAAATCACACGTGGCAGGACGGGGCTAGGCTGACCTCGGGAGCACCCAGGGGCCAGGGCAGCCACCTGGGCTCCAATTGCCGAACCCCATTGGTGGGTGGCGGGTCGTACATACGAGTAAAGCCAGGGGCATTCAGCGAGGGTTCCATGTGTAGAGGTTTGCGCATCGCGAGAATATTCAGCACGCGCGAATTAACCCGGAGTTCTCACTCACCGTCCTCCGTAGTTCCGTGTAGAATAGCAGCGTAAATGGAGGGACTGGTTGCATGGCATGGAACTGCCATGGCTGGGATATTTTTTAGCTGCGCCAATCTATCGAATAATTGACCCAACCGCTCGGTCCAAGACTCAGGGTGCTGTGTGCTTATCATACAGCAACGAGCACATTATTACAGATCGCGCAACCCACCATCCATCAAATTTATATTCCCACGAATAGTCGGGTGGAGTGTGAATGTGGGAAAGAAACACCCAGGGCCTGCAGAAGTTCCCACGCCAAAATGTGACATACCAGCCCCTGCAGATGATGCCCGACCGAAGAACCCCCCCTCTTGTCCCTTGTGGCCGATTGTGTCACCTCCGTGGACAGGTGGGAGCGTGGAGGAGCCGAGCCCCAGAGCATGGAAACGAGCATGGAAGAATGAAATAATGGCATGGCATGGCATTTGCAGGAATCGAGTCCTGCGTAACACGGTGGATGGTTCTTCTCAACAACCCCATTCAGCACTAGGGCTATATCGCAGCGTGGAATGCGGATGGGCATAATTACGGAAATGGAAGTTTTAAAGTTGTATTTCTATTATTCTGGTAGGCCGGCGCCTCCAAAGCTCGAGCTGATAGGACAAAGACATTCCCAGGCAATTGACTCCCGTAGACGGCTTGCTTGAAAACTGTTGCTTGACGAGTTCTCGCCCAGAAAATTACCAGATTGGGTGACCGTCGTCGTATGTATGTTCTGTCACGGCCATACGCATACAATACGGCCCTCCTCCCCCATTCCGCAGACTGTGGGGATTGCCTAGTATAGGTATTGTCGTATTGTGGTTGTTTGCCAACCTGCTCCAGCCTGCCAACGCCGTCTCCGTCGTCGTCGGCTTCTCGTTCTCTCCACCACCATCCCCGACTCATCCCAAGTCCAAGTCCACGCCCACGCCCACACCCACGCTCACACCGCCTCTCAGATCGTCCTCTTTCCGGAATATCTGATCAAGCTCTCTTCTACCCGGAGCCTCCCTGCGAGTTGCGAAGATCATCTCCCCTCGTGTTCCAGCCATCGTCGATTTCTATTGTCATCCCCGTATGTCAGTCAAACCCTTCCCCCTCTCCCTCTCAAACAATTCCATACAATAAGAAATGGATGGCATCTTTGCGGCTTGATGTGCTCCTCTTCTCCCCCGCCGATCAGCTACTGCAAGGTTGATTCCCATTTGGCCTGCATTCATCTCATGCCTCGTGCCTCATAGGCCTTCTTCTCTCCCCGATTCTGTTATTTAACTAGCTACTCAGCTGGCTCGCCCATATTTCAGCCTCCCGCTGATTGGAGTGGAAACGCCCATCCGACTGTGCTAACTTTGTGATACCAGATCTCAACCCAGTCCTCGATCACCCGGGGCACGTAATCCTGAAAAAAAAGAAAGAAGTCATCTAAAATAACATCAGGGAGATCAGGCAAATTGATTTGTCCTTGTCCTCTTTATCTCGACCCTATTCACACATCCAGAAAGATTTTCCAGGGTCCGTCCGTATATGAGAACCCCTCCTATATTATATTAACAGGGTTTTCCCGACTGACCTCCCTCCTCTCTTCTAGAAGCCCCACGTTTTCCTCATGGCTCGACAACAGTCTCTTGATTCTCAACGGCCAATAATGGCTCCTTCTGTATGGTTTTCCCAATTCTCTCTCTTCCGAAATACCTACTCCTTCAGCCCTTTTAAAATCTCCTTCTTCTCCACTACCTCGACATCGCGCGGTTTAAAGCTCTCCCAGCGCAAGAATAGCAATACTGAGTTACCCGCCAACGCCCCGCGGCGAAAACAGGTCACCTCCTCACAACGAAACTCCCAACGGTTCTCGACAATCAGCGGGACAGGTTCCCTCGCCCTATCCGACCACACTGTCTCGAGCACAATGACTGGCGATAGCCGTCTGGCCGAAATTAAAGAACTAGGTGCTGGCCTAGAGCGCCTTGAGAACGAACCTCTCACCAAACAGCGATTTGTACCAACCCCGGAGAAATCAGATAACCTCAACAAGCTCGCATTGGGCGCAAAGGTCGAGCGTGCGCTCGGACGGAGAATGTCCAGTCAGGACGCCATTATGCGCAAGCGCACTCCGATAGATGAAGAAAAGCAGGCCCTCAAGATGCAGGCGGGATCTTGAAACGCAAAGACGAGAAACAATTTGGCCTGGTTTTGTTTTGTTTCGTCTCGTTTCATTTTTTTGCTTTGTCTTTTGATTTGCATCTCTCCGTCACTACAAGATACAACACCCTCGATTAAAATACCCGCTCCACGCTTGGCTACACGTAGTAAATGATTGGGAAGACCGGATCGTCTTGTGTCTGTTTACTTTTTTTTTTTACTATTGCTGCTTTTATATCTACTTTATACCTCTATCGCTTGCCTCTGAAATTACTACCCATGTTATTTTTTGTTTCCTATTCCCCATTTGGGCCTTGCTCTCTCATATCCATGGGTTACTCTCCTCTATTCCATTCCGTCTGCGAGTACATCTGCCATTTCCCACTTCACCTTTCTCATCTCTTCCTTAAGACTTGGGCGTTCCGCAATCGCATCTGATCTGGCTTGTTTTCTTCCTATTACCCCCCCCCCCCCCCCTTTTTTTTTGTACATACAAGTTTCTGGGATGTTTCTGTGTTTTCCCTTGCCTCGCCTCCATGTCTTTGAGAGAGCGAGAGGGGAAGGAGAGAGAGAAAGATTTCGCAAAATATCATGATATAGATGCCCCCGCCCACCCCTCCCATGTTTATTTTATTTTAGCCTTGCTTGTTTGTTTGAGTTATTACTATTACTAGTACTATTCCTTTTATTTGCCATTTTTTTTAAAGAGTTAGTGTGGTTTGTTATATAGTTTCAATTCTCCATTCATACCCCTACATACATACACATCTTGAAGCCCTCCATTGATTCTTCCTCCTCGGCTACAAGGATATCAATCAGCCCTCTGTGGATCTCATGAATCCTCAGAAGAAGATTGGATTGTTCACCCGCCCTTCTGTGCAGTTTGTGCAGATTGATTATCTTCATGGTTTGGAATGTAATGTACTGTACGCTAGAAACAGAGTGCTGGCTGGCTGGGTAGGGCTCTTCATCTTCAAGAAACAGCAGGTCCACAGACGCCCCGGGCGAGCTTTCAAGCTTCAAGTGTTGATAATGCAGTTTATTCAATGAAGGACCGACATGGGATTGTCTGTCCAGCTCACGATCCTTTTTGGCACATGGTGGAGTGAGCGGTGGCCCTGCCTCATCTACGGTGCTTGCTGTATCAGTCAGACAGTCTCCTTCATTTCTTCTGTTGTCTCTTCTTTCAGCCCATGTTCCTCCCATCTCGCCTTTCCGAATTTCTTGATGGCAGCTTGCCTGGATATTAACCGATGTCAGCGGCGGATGTGGATGTTATACAAGTAGACTAAAGTTTACTGCAGCAGACGCATGTACAGAATGGAATATGTTATATGTTACATTACCATGCAAAAATCTCAGAAAATGATGATATGTAGGCTTTTCTAGCAGCTGGCAGCTGGCAGAACATGCATATCTCCTTGCATATAATAATAAATAGTATTATGTTTGTTGTTGCCTTCAGTGATACATGTAGCAAGGCAGAGAGCGGTGCAATGCAGTATGTATGATATGTGCATGCTATGTGTCCAGGCACAACAGTTTGAGCCACGGAAATATGTAGAGAAAGCAGTATGCATTGTTTCTAAAAATGTATATTCTTTTCTTTTGCTCTGTTCTATTCTATTCTATTCTGTTTTTTCTTTCTTTCTGTTTGACTTAGTAAGGGGATTTTTGCCTGCAGAATTTGTTCTAGAAAATGCCTTCAGAATGAGTGCACAACAGCTTGATAATGCTCTCAAAGCTGAAAAAGAAAGCGAAAAAGAAGATGAGTTGAGTTTAAATATTATTATTCTTATTGCCTTCACAAAGAAAGTGTCAGAGAGTGAAAGATAGGATTATCGCGTGGTTGGCGCCCCAGCCCAGCCCCGGCCAGGCCAAACCCGGCCACCGCGGGCAAAAGTCCACAACTTTTTTTTTCCTCCTTCGCCTTTTTCTCCTCCTCACCACCGAGAGTCAACCCAAACATCCAACCTCCAACCTCCAAACACCACCACCACCACCACCACTGACATCCTCCGCCACCACCCATCGCCAGCATTGCCATTCCCTCCTCTCCTCCCTTTATAGACTCTTCTCTCCTCCTGCTACCACTCCCGCCAGAACTATCTTCTCATTGCTTGCTTGCTACCTCTGGCCCTTCGGTTGTTTAGCCCGCTCTCCCGCTTTCAACCTCCTCCCCACAGCAAAATCTCCCTCTCCATTTTCTCCTTCCCCCCATTTGCTGCCACAAAAAAAAAGCTCTCCTCTTTTTTCTTCTTTTTTTTTTATAGAAGTCCTCAAAAGTTGTTTTTTATCTTCTCTTCTATACCGCAACAGCTAGCAGCGTTTCCGCTTCTTCCCGATTTGTATATTCTACACGTCCCTTCGTAAGTTTCTCTTCGCGTGTTTTTCTTCCTCCCGTCGCCCTCTCTGCTCTCCAGCCACCCACCTATTTTACCCTTTTAACAGTGTTTTGAAGGTTCTTTGCTAATCTATTTTTGGTGTGGCAGCGTCACTGTTTCGTTTCTCCTACATTATCTTCTATTTCTTCAACTTTTTTTTTCTTTGTTTTTTCAAGAAAAAATCGGTTATATTTGATTTAGCTCCCTTTCTGACGACGACATATCTGACTTGACGTACGGCTTCATTTCAACTACCTACCGCTGATCCGCTCCTCGTTATCCTTGGATCTATTTTGCACGCGATCTTCAAACCATTTGGCTTCCTTTCTACGTCAAGTAATTTTCTTATTTTAGATCTCCAAGAAGAAGAAATCGCCCAGCATGGCCACCGAACCTACCACCAACCCGGCTCTCGTCAACGGACACTACCACGCCCACCATCAAACTAATCCTTATGCCGCTGATGCCTATAATCCCTCCCACGCTGCCACCAACAGCGTCTCTTCCGCCAATTATAATAATAATCAACAACATAACAATTCTCCAGCCCCGGCTCACTCTGCCGGGTCTGAGCCAAAGAACGACATCCCCAAGGATGAGGTGGGATGGTTTTTCGTTGAACAGTACTACACTACCCTCAGCCGTAACCCTGAGAAACTGCACCTCTTCTACTCCCGCAAGTCTCAGTTTGTTTCTGGCGTGGAGGCGGAAAAGGTTACCGTTGCCGTTGGACAAAAGGTGAGTTTTCCCCTAGCTTTGTGGGATTCCAAAATCTATACATCTTTGGAAAATAAACTTATTTTTTTATTTTTATTTTTTCAAATCTAGGCTATCAATGAACGGATTAAGGAACTTGATTTCCAAGATTGCAAGGTCCGCGTTTTGAACGTGGATTCGCAGGCTTCCTTCGATAACATTCTCGTTTCCGTGATTGGCGAAATTTCCAACAAATCTGAGCCGTCTCGCAAGTTTGTCCAAACATTCGTGCTCGCTGAGCAACCAAATGGATACTACGTCTTGAACGATATCATCAGATACCTGGCCGATGAGGAGGAGGAAGCCGTGGTGGAGGAAACCCCTGTCGAGATCGAGGACGTAGCTGGGGCTGTGGAGCCTTCCGTGACAGCTGCCGAACAGGAAACGGCCACAGAGCCAGTCACTGAGCGGCAAGCAGACAATGAGACTGCAGCGCAGGAAATTGATGAGAAGCTTGAACAGATTAATGGTGATGCGGCGCCTGTCCCTGCTACTGAGCCGCAACCCGCAAGTGGAACGGCGGATGAAACCGCTGCTCCCGCTCCATCCGCAGCTGCAGAACCCGCAGTGCCAGTTGCCCCTGTGGTTCCCGAGGTCGCACCCGAAGCTGCACCCGAAGCTGAAAAGCCCAAGGAGCCGGAACCCACCCCTGCCGTACCTGCCCCTAAAGCCGCCGCGCCGGTTCCTGAAAAGGAGGCTGCGCCTCCCGTGGCCAAGGCACCAATGAGTTGGGCGTCCATTGCCTCCAGCGGTGCTGGTGTCCCTGCAGCTGCTACGCCCACCGTAGCTATCCCAACCCCAACTGCTGCAGCAGCCCCGGCACCTCAAAAGGCTGCTGCTCCCACTCCATCCCAAGCTCCCGCGGCTTCCGCCGCCGCCGCTGCACCAGCTGCTACAGAGAGCGAGAACCTTACCAGCCAATCTTCAAGCGGATCCGAATGGCAAACTGCCGGTGCGGATCATGGCAGAAGACAAGGCCGTCCTCAATCTGTCTCTACAGCTGCAGAGGAGAACACCCGCGGTCTTATCAAGAATGTCAACGAGAAGGTAGATGCGGCGCTCTTGAAGCAGGTCATGTCCCGGTTTGGAAAGCTTAAGTATTTCAATGTGAACAGACAACAGGTATGTTGCTAAAAGGAAGCCCTTTCCCGTATTCCTTTGTATATATATAAAATGGCTCCAGAACTAATTGAAACAACGCAACACAGGGTACCGCCTATGTCGAGTTCGCAGATGTCGCCGCCTACAAGAGCGCTCTCTCCTCCAACCCCCACCAGATCGGAACCGAAGAAGTCACTGTTGAGCGCCGTCGGCATGGCGGATTCGGGGGCAATTCCAACTACGGGTCCGGCCGGGGAGGCTCTGGCCGTGGCCGTGGCGACGGTCGTTCTGGTAGCCAGGGTGGCCGTGGCGGTTTCCAAAACGATTCTGGCCGCTACACTCCCCGTGGCCGCGGTGGAAACCTCACACCCAAGGGAGGCCGCAGCCAGCCCCAAGCGGCGTAAAAGAATCAAAAGAAATCAGACCACGTGAATCCCCAAGTTCACCATGAAAGAAAAAGAAAAACCCCGTGCCCTTTGCCTATTTATCTACATCAGCTACTTGCATGTACCTGGCTCATAATGCTCTACGTACCTCCGCCTAAACTACCTGCATGCTCCTTTCCTGTCTACGTGCCTACAGGTGTGCAGACCTACATTATCAATACTCCGTGCATCACTCAAATCCTACGCACTCACTATATCTGGTCGGCCAGAGAACCAACACCACCACCACCTCACACATATACATACACCCGCACCCAGAAAAAGCTTCTCCAAGCTCCTCTGTATCTCTTCCTAGCATATGTATTATTTTCCAGCTTCCTCCTTTTATTAAATGCGCATAAATGACATTTTTTCTACTTCTTTTTTTCTTTCTTCATTTCCATTTCCATATCAATTTCACTTCCCATAGTTCGTCCTTCATTTTTCTTTATGTTTTGTTGTTTGTTTACATACTTGAAAACTAACGATGTCATTTACTTACTACTTGTATTTTCATCTTTGTTAAT
This sequence comes from Blastomyces parvus, assembly GCA_002572885.1. NCBI lineage: Eukaryota > Fungi > Ascomycota > Eurotiomycetes > Onygenales > Ajellomycetaceae > Blastomyces > Blastomyces parvus. The sequence goes on from PDNC01000005.1 coordinate 401,345, forward strand.
TACAGCATGACGCCTATTATTGCTATCTATCATATTGTTGCTTCCTTTTTTTTCTTCATTTTTCGCTTTGTTTTCTTTGGGTGCTCTCCGTGATTTTCTTTCTCTCGCTCCATGTCCCAACAACGGCCTCCGTACGCACCCGTATCTATCGCCAATCATTCAACCTCTACCACCACATATTACACCTCCAAGCTCAGCGATACCAACCCCGTTCATCTATGAACGCGTTCCATTCGCGATTTTTTTTTCCCTTCTTTTGTTTTTCCATAGTCTTCCTTCTCTTCCTTTCTTCTTCATTAGCGATAGGGGGCGGGTGGAAAATAAAGCTTCAATTCCTTTTTAGCATGAATTCTTATTTTTGCGATATTTTTGCGATATTTTCTCTCAAAAACAAAAGTCAGGGGGCAGGGTAGGGTAGGGTAACTTAGGGTACGCAGCTTAGATAAAAAAGGAGCCATTTTCTTTTTTCTTTCATTGCTGTCAGTCATCTTCTCATTCTAGTTTCTATCATTACTTTTACTGCTCTTGTTCTTTTTAACTCAACTTACTTTCTGCTGTATGCTGCAGTAGAATAACGAACAGGCAAACTACTTCTTATTATGACTTTTATCATTTTCACAAGTTTCATTTTTCCAGTAGTTATCCTTTTCTTCTTTCCTCTTTGTTACTGTTTACGCCATTCTCAAATTCAACGAATTTCCATTCCCATTCCCATTCAACTTAACCTACCATATCATATACCTTTTTTAAAAACTTAAATCATCATCTCCTCCCTCCCTAGTTCTCCATTCTGACCCACTCTCCCCTCAGTGAACTTCACATACCGCCCTTTGCATCTCTCTAGATCGCATCCCCCATCCCTGCAGAGATCGGTATATAAAAATAATACAATACCAATCCAGCTAGAGTCTAGAATCCACGCGCGCCAACTGTTTAACTATAGCCATGCAATTTACGATATCACACATCGCATACATACCATTCCCAACCCCTCTAACCGCTACGCACACATACGTGGGCAGAGGTGTTCCTCCCCTATATATATAGCTCTGCGCAGAGTTTCATCATCTAACTCTGACCCCCGAGAAGCGTGAGGGCAGGTTTTGTTTGCGCGCAGCTGATGTTGATGAGATGTCCTTGATTCTTGATATTGATTTTATCGGCTGCTTTGTAGGAGGGTAGGTTCGGCTGACTGGCCTTTTTTTTTCTGTGTGTGATTTGGCGTTCAGGAGTTCTAGCAGCGAGCTGCGCAGGGTTGTGGGAACTAGGGCAAGGCGGGGGGGGGAGGTACATACATATTGAACGTGCGACTGGGTGCTGTTTGTTTGGATATTATCTGATGGATGATGTCTGACATGAAATAGAAGGCTGACGTGTGGGTACAGTGTATTATCCCCGGGAGAAAACAAAATTGATTGTTATTTGTTAAACCCATCTAGATATCTTGGATCTATCGCTGTGGTGCATTTTTCACCGTCACAATCACTCACTCCTCTATATGCCCGCTAGCTAAAAAACGACATAAACGCACATGGACATGGACGATGTTTGTTATTTCTTCAGGCTGAACTGTATAATTACAATATACGAGAGAGAGGGCGTCAAGTTTGTTCAAGCATATTTTTATTTCCCCTTTAACTGGAACAGATCTAGAATCTACAGCCAAAAGAAAAAAAAAAAAGAAGAAAAAAGCCCCTGAATGAATCCTCCCCCCCATCAAGGATCGCATATAGATAGTTATGCAAAAATCATTGTTAATTTAAATTACCCCTGAACTTAAATATAAACCAGCCATTATTAATTAACTAACCCCTTCTCCAAAATCAATTTCAATCCAATCCACGCATCATAGCGGCTAATGATTAACTTGATTAACTGAATTGATAGATGGATAGATGCATCATCTCAAATCCTTCTCGCCTACGCTGTACGTTTAATGGATTTAACAGTTACATACCTGATCGATTCGCTATACAGATTTCCCCCTTACGCCCACCCTGGTACCTTACGTACCGACAAGATTAAGGAAGGACAAGGAATAATAGAAGAAGAAGTTTAATTAACTAACTAAGTACCGAACAGCTATGAATGAAACAAGGAAAACAAACCAGCAATGAAAAGGGGGAAATAACTGGAAAATAGCAAGCAGCCTGATAACATAAAACCACGAGAAATATGATATGATATGAACCTACTCCGTTCTCTCTTCTCTTCATCTTATTATTAAGAAACACGCACACGCACACGGGCTTTTTGGTATTTTTGTCCTTTTTAATTGATTGTTAAACTCGGATAGGTAACTAGGTAGGTGGGTAGGAAGATAGGTGGAGAAGAAACGAAACGAAAACGAACTAAATAAATAACATTTGTGCGTGCATTTTTCATCGCATCATTCCGCCATACGCTCATGATTTAAAAAAGGAAAAAAAATAAAACATGGTTTTTTGTTTAAACTATTGGGAAAAGAGGAACGGACAAGGAGACACATGGGGGAAAAAGAAAATGGAAAGAAGCTAAAATTAAGGAAACAGGAAAAGAGGGGGAAAGAGAGGGAAAAGAAATCTAATCAACCTCCTCCATAGCGCTCTCACCCGCAACTTCAGCGGGGGCAGCCTCCGCCACCTCCTTCTCCTCGGCGGCAGCCTCAGGCTCCTCATCAATGTTCAAACCAAGAGAAACGAGCTTGTGAATGCGCTCCGCGAAGCCGGCGGGTTCTTCGATGGTGAAGCCCGAGACGAGCAGGGAGGTCTCGAAGAGGAGTTGGGTGATGGACTTGACGGTGCGGTCGTTCTCGCCGTCGGCCTCGACCTTCTTCTTGAGCTCCTGGATGATGGGGGATCGGGGAGAGATTTCAAAGGTCTTCTTGGAGGACATGTAGGAGCTCATGGAGGTGTCGCGGAGGGCTTGCGCCTTCATGATACGCTCCATGTTGGCGGACCAGCCGAATTGGCCGGTGCGGATGGCGCAGGGGGAGCCGATGAGCTTGTGGGAGACGACGACCTTCTCGACCTTGTCGCCCAGGACGTTCTTCAGGGCCTTGGCGAGGCCTTCGTATTCCTTCTCCTCGGCCTCGCGGGCCTTCTTCTCCTCATCGGTCTCCTCAAGCTCGAAATCCTTGGTGATGTCGACGAGCTTCTTGCCATCGAACTCCTTGAGCTGGGTCATGGCATATTCGTCGATGGGGTCGACGAGGAAGAGAACCTCGAAGTTCTTCTCCTTGAGAGCATCGAGGAACGGAGACTTCTGGACAGCCTTGAGAGACTCGCCAGTGATGTAGTACATCTGTTTCTGGTGCTCTTGCATGCGGGTGACGTAGTCGGCGAGGGAGGTGGTCTCGTCACCAGACTTGGTGGAGTTGAAGCGGAGGAGCTTGGCAAGGGCGGGGCGGTTCTGGGCATCCTCGTGGATACCGAGCTTGATGTTTTTGCTGAAAGCGGAGTAGAACTTGTCGAATTGCTCACGGTCTTCCGCGATCTCGTTGAAGAGCTCGAGGGTCTTCTTGACGATGTTCTTCTTGATGACCTTCATGATCTTGTTCTGCTGGAGAGTCTCACGGGAGAGGTTGAGAGGGAGGTCCTCAGAGTCGACAACACCCTTGATGAAGCTCAACCATTCCGGAATGAGATCGGTGGCGTCATCGGTAATGAAGACACGGCGAACGTAGAGCTTGATGTTGTTCTTGGTCTTCTTGGTCTCGAAGAGGTCGAAGGGAGCACGCTTAGGAACGAAGAGGATCGCGCGGAACTCGAGTTGACCCTCGACGGAGAAATGCTTCACAGCAAGGTGGTCCTCCCAGTCGCTAAATCAAGTAGTTAGCAAAAGATAAAAGGTGATAAATAAGTGGAAGACGAGTGAACGCAGTAAACTTACTTGGACAAAGTCTTGTAGAAAGAGGCATACTCCTCCTGAGTGATATCAGCAGGATTGCGAGTCCAGATAGGCTTGGTCTTGTTAAGCTCTTCCTCCTCGATCTTCGTCTCCTTGATTTTCTTGGTCTTCTTTTCTTTCTTTTTCTCCTCTTCGTCGTCATCAACCTCCTCAACCTTGGGAGTCTTGTCTTCACCCTCATCCTCCTTAACCTCCTCAGCATCCTCATCGGGGACCTCTTTCTCAGTCTCCTTCAGGACATGGAGGTAGATGGGATAGGAGATGAACTCGGAGTGCTTCTTCACGACTTCCTTAATTTTGCTCTCATTCAGGTAGTCGGTCTGCTCGTCCTTGAGGTGGAGGATCATCTTGGTACCACGGCCAAGCGGCTCTCCATCGGTGTCCTGGATGATCTTAAAGGTGCCACCAGCACTGGACTCCCAGATGTATTGCTCATCATCGTTGTGCTTGGAAATGACGGTCACCTTATCGGCAACGAGGTAGGCAGAGTAGAAACCAACACCAAACTGGCCAATCATGGAAATATCGGCACCAGCAGTGAGAGCTTCCATAAATTGCTTAGTACCTGAGCGGGCAATGGTACCCAGGTTGTTGACGAGATCCTAGAAACAAAAAACCCCAATGTCAGCATTTTGTTTTTCACAAATTTCTTGGCAATATCACGAGGAAAATATTTTGATATATTGGGGGCACATACAGCCTTGGTCATACCAATACCGGTATCGCTGATGGTCAGGGTCTTGTTCTCCTTGTCCGGAATGATATCAATGCGGAGATCCTTGTTGGAGTCGAGTTTGCTTGGGTCGGAAAGGGCCTCATAGCGAATTTTGTCGAGGGCATCAGAACAGTTGGAAATCAGCTCTCGCAGGAAGATCTCTTTGTTGGAGTAGACGGTGTTAATGATGAGCGAGAGGAGCTGAGAGATCTCAGCCTGGAACTCGAAGGTCTCGGACGCCATGGCTGCGGTGGGTGATAGGATGGTATTCTGTGCAAGCTTCAGTCAGCTTCGTTTTCAATTTTTTCTTCTTTTTGTTTTTTTCTTTCTTTCTTCTCTTTCTGCTTGGGAGGCAGGCAACAATGAACGTCACAAAAAAAAGCGCAGATCTGAGCAAAATGGAACCAAGTGATCAATGCACTGATTGATTCTTCCACCTTGCAGTATTTCTTGTGGTGGGAGAGGGAGGGGAGGGAGGGGGGTAAACAGTCGCAAAAACAATGGGTAACGGAGGCAACCTAGCTGTGTTCTGTGTGCGGGGGGAAGGCTGCTTGCAATGAAAAAGCAAATCACTTACAGATTACTGAGTAGAAGGGAGCCGTAGCAGTAGCAGCAGCAGTTGCTCAACGAGATGGTATATAGAGTAGAGGGGGGGAGAGGAGAAAGATGAAGCTGGGATGCAGAGAATTGAAGAGTGTGAAGAAGAAAAGGAGGAGGAGGAGAAGTTGAAGAAGAAAAAAGAAACGGGGGGTGAAGACTGAAAAAGGAAAAAAACAGAAAGACACAGAACTGCGCAGAAGCTAAAAGCAGCGCCGGAAACAGCGCCTGTTGGGTTTGGCGCGGGTCTGTCCTCGCTCCTCACCGCCCGGCGAATCTTCCACCGATTTCCATCGCTGCCCTAACTGCGCGCTAATCGCCGCCTTTCTAGAACTGTCCATCAGATTGAGGCAGCGATGGTCAACTGCAGCAAAGCAAACCCTGCGCAGCTCGACATCCCCACACATCTGTTCTACCTATAGCTAGGCAGTCCTGGGAGCTTCTTCAATGCTCAGGGGCAATAATGCCATTCAAAAAGTTTCCCTGGGTGCCCGGCGCAGGCAGGGCGGACGGGGGAGAGATAGTGAAGGCGTGGTTCTGGAACATTCCGCCACACTCCCAAGTTCCGTCTGTCCTGATAAGGTTCCCGCCCGCCTTCCAATTCCCCTTTTATCCTCTAGATAGTAACAATGGTTCCAGATCATGGATGTGTAAAACATAGCTAATGTATGTACACTGCTATTGAATTGCTCATCAGAACCCATTCTAAAGGAGTTCGTTTGATGTAAATATGTTACATTTATATGTATTTTGTATGCAGATGATGTCAAAGAAAAACCATAAGATAATACAATATGATATAAAGAAAAATCACCAGGTGTCGCATCAACAATGTAATATTCCATAATCGTAATCCGCCCTCCATATGTTAAAACCATTAAACGTATTCAACTAGTTAACTTAAAAGGATAATAAGGATATTTTCCTCCTTAAATAGCTCCCGCCCAGCTAAACCAGGCAGTTCATCAATCCATCAGTCCGGTCAGTCAGTCACCACTGAACCACCCCACATTCCACTCCGCAAACCCTTGCGCCGTGAAGCCCCATGCCTTCGCAACCCACAGCGCAAGCCCGCCAACAACCCCCACACTGCCAATGACCTGTATCACCACCCAGCCCGTCCGCTTCATATCGTCGTTCCACCGTATCAGGCCCAGCGGATCCCGCGATGAACTCATATCCGCCACCCGGTACTGAACAGGCCGCCCATCCGGTCCCGGAACCGTCACCGTCTCACTGCCACTGCCACCACTCCCGCCGTCGCCTTTTGCCGCCCACCGCGCCCGGGGGTGATGAGTGAAGCCTGGCGTTTGGGTGATGGGGAGGAGCGTGCCGTCCGCCACACACTCGCCCAGTCGTTCGGTGAGCCAGACCGCTCGCTCGCCACGCGCTAGAGATTCGTATCGTTCCCGTTCGTTCTGGAGGCTTTGCTGCAGATCAGATGCCCATTTTGCAAGCCGGATCTGAGCCAGCTGCTCCTCCCGCTGCGTGTGGTCGGCTACGCGGGACATGGTGTATGATGGCGGCCCGCTGTCGGCGCCGCCGGGGTATGGAACGAGGACCTGTGAGGGCGAGACGGAGGAGAGGGGCGATGAAAATTGAGCAAGGTTGGAAGGGCTTGCGCATGGTTTGGAGGCTGGAAAATCTTGTGGACGTGCCCGTGTCGGGGAAATTGTATGCGAATCGCACGACTGTATCAACTTCTTCGCGGCCAGATGGCGTAGCCAGGCTACGTTGTCCCGATCAAATAGCTTTTCTAAGAGTAAATTGAGTTCCGACGGGGCCAAGGGCTGCACATAATCAGGACTCATTAATAGGCTTGCATCCATGGTCTCATCGTCGTTGGAATTTGCGGACGAAACAGCAAATGGTAGGGACGGGATGGTTTCTTCATCGCCCATGCTGCCAGTGAGATCGCCGAACAGAAAGGGTCGAACGCCTGCCTCCCGAGCCTGAGAGTGGAAGGATCGTTTTAGGGAATGGATTTCGTGTTCGGTGAGAAGGTCAGCTTTGGAAATCAGCGGGATGACATTGGCGACTTTCGAAAGCTTCTGTATGCATGATATGTCCGCCGACATTGAATCTATGTATATATATATATCAATTAGAATTCATGATTCTTAATACGAGCTTCGTTGTATACCAAAAGCTTTAAAATCATACCTTCGGAGACAAGATATAATATAGCATCCACTTGGGACCCCCCATTCCCGCTCAGAAGGCCCTGGAGATCAGTGTTGACTGAATCCAAAGCGTTTACGGCCCGCTGGAACTGTCGGTTGATATACTGCACGATACATTCTGCCTGGTCTAGTAAACCCAGGGTTCCACAGGCCGTGTCGACGAAGCACAAGTTTCTTTCCAATACGACATCTCCCATACTTTTCCTCCTTCGAAGAACTCTCGAGTCTTCCAGATCTGACCACCAGGATGGGTACGGTTTAGTGCTGGCGTAGATCTCCACAATCGAAGTGGGTTCTCGTACATGCTGAGACCGATGAGATCGTTTCGAACCTGCTTTGCTGCTTTTCTGAGTCTCTGTCCGAGAAGGGCTGCGGGGGAGCGGGTCGACATGTACTATATCCTCAAGCACTTGAACCATAGATTTTATAAGGCACGTTTTCCCACAGCCTGCCAGAAAATTGCGTCAGTAAAATCTCGCATGTAAAACTCTACGGGGGGGAATCATTAAAGAAATCGGCTTTCTTACCAGCAGCACCAGCCAGGAGAATCTTAAACCTGCCCATAGATTTTCCTTTTTCGGTAAAGGGTCTTCGACTGGGCATCTTGATACTTGGCATTATAAGTTGTGCTGTGCTATCCTGAACCTCAGACGAACCGAGACTGCCGCAGCCTTCATTTTCCGCCGTCCCTGTTGCATTAATCCCCCCATGGCCCACAGATACCTCATCGGTGGGGCGAAAGGACCGGGTCGAGGTTGACTTGGGGCTGCCCGGAAGGGAGACAGGTTCCGCCGGCGAGCCGAGTATAAAAGGAGTTAGGGGACATGACGTGGGAACGTTAGAAGGGGTTCTGCTGCGTCTGTGCTTGAATGGCAAATGGCTCCGCCCTTCTGGATCTGCATCGTCGGTCTCGACAGTGTTCGCTATTGTTGTTTCCCTCATCACGGGAATGCTGTGTTGGGGTTGGGGTGGCGTATCGTCTATTTCTCCCGCAGGCTGAGAATCCAGCCATTGTGTCGAGACACCAGATTTGCAACTAGCAGCTGTGGATTCTTCGAGGCTTTGCACGCCATATGTGCTCTCCCTCTCTTCTTCTGCTGAAGTAGCCTGGGAATCTTGTATATCGCTATCTCGAGCAAGAAAGAAGGTCTCCGGGGAAGTGTGGCGGAACTCGTCCTCAGGTCCTGCGGGTGAGGCGGATTTGCGGGGTCGGGGTAGGAAGGTGTCTGCAACGACGGGGCGCATGGTTACGGGCGGCGGGGGATGTTCGAACAGGTAGGTAGAGCGGCAACGAACACCCGCACCGGGATGGGGTATTTTAGGTCATGAAGAGGAATGTAGAAACAGAGGACAGGATGCCGGAGAAGGTGTAGTTGCTGTCGTTGGGGATGGTCTGATAGATACTGTACCAGGAGGTACGGACAAGCGTTGTTGGGGTTGCGGGCGATTAGGTACCAGCTGCTGGACAGCTGACGTGGGGCTTGGGCCGGTGAACGAAACATGACGTGACCCAACCCGAGGTGACTGAGGTCTATTATTGGCAACTTGCAATGTATAAACTATACGCCGGTAACGGTTCTTCAGAGCTAGATACTTCAATCTCTCTAGTTCTGCTTTTCAGATACTTATTTTTAAGGAACTTAACCGATCCTTCATGTCCTTTTGCCCTGATATCTCTCCGTATTCCAACATTCCTGCGTTTCTGCTCCCCTCTCATAGTGCCGCCAAGCCAAAACTCTAAATTAGCGCTGAAGCCAACCCTCCCCCGCAAAATCTCCAGACTACCTACTACGAACTACATCCATCGGTAATGATTTCAAATTCCACGACTTGCCTGTTCTCCTAACCCCTGAAACCCTTGATTCTCAATCTTCCTCCATGGTGGTTCTCACACTATCTATGCCCTGAATCTCCTGCATAATGATAGATAGCGACCTCTTTTCCCCGTTCTCATCTAAATGGGTATGACATGAAAGCCACTACGAGAACGGAGCGTTCATTTGCCAATGAGGTTTTTTTTCAGGATGAGACCATCGCTCATCCAGTGAACTGTTCCGCGATATCTCGGCCTTTAAGACTTCCATTTCTGTCCTCCGTACAGTGTGTGCCCATGTGCTTCGTTACTAGAAGCCATGCTTCGTCTTGCACTTATATTGATGTCTTTATTTCTTATAGCAGAGCATTTTGATCCTTGCACAGGCAGACCACTGAAGTAGCAAGTAAGTGCTACACACTCATTGCTCAGTGGTAGGCAATGATGATACCCTTTGTTTTGACATAATTCCCACCTCATTATATACTTAATTTATATGTGGGGTTTTCTTTTCATCATACTCTCTCTCTGCATTTCTCTTTGTTCACTGGCGGTCACGATGTGAAACATGAGTTTGCTCTGGTTTTACTCAAGCACTTGCTATAAATACTTTCTTAATCTTATCTTCTATAGTCAGTTACAAAGCTGATAAGAACAATGTCATGTCTGTGATATTAATTTTATTGTTCTCTGCAGATTACTTCTTTATTTCAGTGAGTGACCTTCAATTTCTACAGCTTGGCAAATTTTGTTTAAAAAATGTTGAATATTGAGTCTTCTTCATGATCAAACAATGAATGAAAGATTAGACACAAATATTTTCTGTTAACTGAGCTCTAGATATCAATTTTTTTCTTCTTTCTTCTCTCTTCTTAACTGGTCATACAATTGTTTTAAAAGTATTAAGTGCTCACTTAATTTCTTTCTCATTCTTTGTTATGCCAATCCTATGTAATTTTTCTTGAGATTATTTGAGTGATATCAAGAATTTATCCTCAGTGTTCTATGGCCTCAATGTATCTGGACCTCATATTCACAGGTATTGACAGGCAACAGCAATATATACCTCCAGATAGCATCCTGAGTCCAGATCATAATGCTTTTGATGTGCCAAGGTCGGCAGTGCAACGCCGCGAAACTGGCCTTGTGTCAATCATATTTTTACGTTCCTCGTGTGTGTTGCGCCATATGCGCTTGCAGCGAAATCCCACGGCATCCTTCTTTGACTTTCTATTCAATTTCCATGCTGAGAAATAAACCTGCACTCTGGACCCTTTTTGTTGCTTCTTTTGAAGCAGCTCGCACTATGCTAAGCCCTGCATGATGTAGCGCCGGTAACTACGGAGAATAAGCGTATCCTATCACAATGTTCGGTCTCCCCCTCCTGTTAAAAACAGCCCTGCTTTTTTCTCTCCAAAGACGCAGTGAAACGAACGGCATACACTTGCTGCTCACGAGGGATATAATGTCCTTTGCCTCGCAGAATTTGTGTGAGACTGTACGCCCCCCCCCTCCTCTCCCGCCCCAGTGCATGCATCGGCTACCACAGCTTATAAGGATGAAAAGTTTTAGAATAAGGCCTGCAGGCGTCCGTCTCGTTTCACACCCCATTTTGGCCTGTCGAGGGATTAATCGCTATAGCGGAATTGAAGATATAAATGGCTCACGACTCCCTCCTAACGAACCTTGCATCCTTCCTCAAGAAAAATCAAAGTCATCTTAAAAAACAGCTCTCGCATACTCGCAATCATATTATATATCCACAGCCTACAACTCAGAGCCCACAAGTTCACTCTTTAAACCCCAGGAGAAAACGCCTCGCCCCCATCATCCGAAGAACCGCATCTTAAAAGCCAAAAAGCAAAAGAAAGAAAAAGAAAAATCTAAAAAGATGCACTTCTCCATCTTCCTCACCACATTCACATTCGCCCTCATCGGAACACAAACCGCAATCGCCCTCCCAGCCCCGATGAACCAGGTCGAACAGTCAGCACAAATGACACTCAGCATCCAAGACCAGCAGCGGCTACAAGAACTCCAGTTACAACAAAATATCCAAGGCGAGCACTGCCTACGCACCTGCTACCCCAAGCGGCCGGTTTGCAACGGTGGCGGATCGGTATGTAGTTTTCATTTTTCATCGTCATCATTCCCACTCTTGTTGTGTCATTACATATCTACATGACTGAGATCGCCTCCCCCCGCCTCCTTCTCCTTCTCTTACTCCTCCCCGATATCAGCGAAGCGAAAAATGTCAATTTAACTAACAAAGGTCCCTCCCGGCTTGCTGGGATACATCTAAAAAAAATATAGTACCCGAAAAACAGACCAGTTCATAGACACGTATGTACTATATCTTTTCTTTCTTTTCGCCCTTTCTTCTCTCTAATCTACGCCTCATCCTGCTACTTGTCTTGCCCCCCTTTCCAGCTCCTCTACATTTCCCCGCGTCCCCCAAGTGTGTCAGAAAATGAAACCTCTTATTTCTTTACTTAAATAGCTGATTTTCTGACCCTTTAATTATATCTAGTCAAAATGCTGGACCTGCTGTGTTAAGACCTGATGAAGACATCATCTTACACTGAGTGTGTTGTTTGTTGCTATTATTGAGAGAGAGAGACAGTTGAAGTTTGAGAGATTGATGTATAATGAAAGAAAAAAAAACAAAGACAGAGAGTTGAGAGTTTCTCTTCATTGCATATGTTTTTTATATCGAAATACAGCTTTTTAATATTATGAACTCTTATCTTTTTATTTATTTAACAGATGTCAATTCATTTTTAGAAATAATAAGCATGCATAGCTGTCAGTCTATTATTTACAACTGAGATATCTCATATCTGTATGTGAGAAGACTCTGCTTATGCTGTTAGAAAGAAAAATGTATATATAATCAAGTTAGCATCTGCACTATCAAACTGCCTGCTTCAAAACACATACTCCCTCACTCAATGCCGTGCTATGTGGGGATAAATTGAGAGTATCAAGAGTTAACAAGCTCTTCAGCAGAGAAAAAGAGGGAGCATATCAAAGAGGCAATGTGAGAAACTGCTAGCTCTCAATGCTGATTTTTCATCCAGCCTGCAAGATAGGCAGGTAAATATGATGCTGATACCATGCAGTTTACGTTGGAGATTGGGGGGGTAGATTCGAGGGAAAGGAGCTAGTTCCCTGATGGTGGTATGGAAAGTGGTGATGTTTTGGAAGCGCAATGTGACAAATAACCATATCAGAAAGGACGGGTGGAGAGAACCGTAACGAACAACGGCAGCACTGCAGCAGCAGGAAGAAAGCTTCTGCGGCGTGGGCAGGTGGGAGAGATTGATGCATGATCGGCTATCTGCCTTCGCCATCTTTGCATCGCAGCTCCTTTGATTCCTCTATCAGTTAATGTCCGACCCGTCTGCATTATTTGGATATCCATATGGTGTGGTCCGCACAATATTCAGATACATGTACAGTAGTAAGTATATATACATACTTTTCGCGGCACCTGCTCTTGGCTCGGTCAGGAACGACTAACGATATGCCGTTCCTTTGTGCCATATTGTGTATAGAAATCAGTCCAAGAGTGCAATATAGTTTTTCTCCTTCCCCTTTGCTTCCTCTCGCGATTCTCGGTTTGTCGCGCTTATTCCCATCAGTGTCTCATTCCCACCATCTAAACCCCAACCCCACCGCCACCCCACCGAGCCTTGATGGTCAATGCTTCTCGAAGATAAATATCGAAGACGGCCAGACTGATCGAAATGATGGGCCCGAGCTCTGAATAAATAGAATCTTGGTCTATCAACAAAGAACCTTGGAAATGCTTCATCTTCTGAGGTTTGCCCCAAGTGTAGTCCAGCGAGCCAGGGTTTGGAATATGCAGCATGACCCATGTTATAGTTATTCCAGCTTAGCGCGGCCCAGCAAATAATCTTACCATGCCGCATGGCTGCATGCAAGGCAGCTTTTTCGTTTAAATTTCGACGCTACTTCGGGGAAAAGCACCCACGTCCTTCCGCCACGCGGCTGGGATTCCCACAGCCAGCGAGCGAGCGCACCCCACAGTCCGGAATACCACTCACGGTTAGTTTCTTACACGGAAAAAAGAAAAGCCCACAGACTGCTTCTTGGGTCGTTCCGTGCTGAATTTAAGGGGGGGGGAGAACCAGGATAGAAAAAGAAAACATCGAAAGTTGGGGGTTTAGCTTGCTTTCTCCGCGCATCGGGCATCAGGTGCCGGGCTATTTTGAGCAACCTCCAACACTCTCACACTCTCAGAGAAGCGATGACAGAATAAGAGGTGCCTCGGTATCAAGATCCTGACCATTGGAATGACGTTCTCTGCGAGATTTATCATTGGCGAAAACCAAATCCCCTGCTTAGCGTTTGCAGCCAAGTTGCTGCTCTCCAGCCCTATTTGCTAGCTCCAGCGTCAGCATTCGCGAGCAGGAGATGTAACCTCAAAAAGGTCTGATACACCGAGGAGGAAAGATGGAAGGGAAAAGAAGGACATATTCTATCGTTCACACAAACATTGCATACCTAAGTATGATGACTACTATGTATATCGCCGCCGTCGTTCGAGGTAGTGGTTGCTATAGTTAGTGCGGCGGAGAGGAAGATATCTTAGTCAGACCATCATGTGACGTCGGTGGATGCGCGGGCCAATCAAACCCGCCACACCCCACGCCGTCCCGCACTAAGCCGCCTCCCTGCTGCCCTCTGGCCCGATTGCGCCAACCTCAACCGCCCGAAGCCTCTGCTCGCCTCCAGGGCTTCAACCTCCACCCAGTCGCCGTCTTCTGTGCGCTCGTTTTTGCGCCCTCTACCTACTTCTTTGCTTTTTCGAGCCCTCCTCCCCCAGATTCCCTCGCCTGTTTTCTGCTGCGGCCTCCTCCTGTTTTCGACTCCCTCGTTGGTCTGCTGCAAAAATTGATCCCACTACTAGCCTACTAGGTCCGCGCTCTCGGTTCCCCGCTGCAGCCACCTGCGGCTCCCCCCCACCCGCAATTTTTGATCACCCTCCTCCACAGGGGCCATCTGGCTGTCATCTGCCCTGTCTGAGATTGTGTGTCTGTCTCTTCTCTCTCTCCGTATCCTCTTCTCGATACCAGTTGTGGTGGTCTTAAGCAGTCCGAGATATATACAACCATGGCAATGGATAGAGATACGTCGCTCCCTGCTTGGCCTCAAACCATTTCCGAGGACCTTCTTGTTCCCGTATCTGGAGAAGAAGAATTCTCAAAGTACCTGGATTTCGACTTCAACTTCGCGGACTTGGATGATGTCGCGAACCAGCAGCACAATGGCATTCACACTTCGACCGCGGATATTTCAACAACAATGCAAGATGTTCAACCCCCCGGAATGGCCCATCACCAGCAGATGCAGAATACTTCTCAACCCCCGGACTATCAATCTGAGCTCCACCAGCTACACCACCAAATGGGCATTCAAGCTGGCATAAATACGACAGCCGCCAACGCTGCACCACAATACTACGCCCAGAAACAACAAGCTTTCTTCGCTCAACAGAACTATGGGCAGAGACCATATATTCCGCCTACCCCAAACAGTGCCGAGATGCATGCCGGAGTCCCTCATGGGCTTTCCAGGTTGGACACTGACAGTCATCGACACTATGAGCACTACGCAAGGCCCAATGATGATCATGTATGATAAACCCCCAAGCTGAAAATGAAAGGGAGTGGTTTTGCTAACTTGTAACAAATATTACAGAGCTCATTTACCCCCTCGCTTTCCCCTGCGATGACCCCTCTAGAACAACAGTTCTGTATGCCGGAATATACTGTTCCTGGTGAATACTTCACTCCTCTTACGTCACCGGCTCTGGAAGCGCGAAATGCGAACGGCAATGGATATATGTTCAATGGCACCTCATCCCATACTCCGGATATGAGTTTTATATCTTCACCAGTCGAAATGAGCAATCAACTTCCAAGTGCCTCTGCTCCATCGTCTCCGGGCCTCTCGCGGAAACAGCGACGAAAACCGTCCTTTTCAACTCGGGCAGGTACACGACTAGTTCGTCAATCTCCGTTAGTTCGTCCTCTTAGTCGTCGAAAGCCTAGCTCATCCGGCCCATTGGATGATGCCACCTTTTATTCGAACCACGATAAGAACTCAAGTCGACTATCAGTAAACCAGATCGATGCTGGGTATCGCCAACCAGGAAGCACAGAAAGCTCAGGGCAAGATTCCGTCTCCCCAGAACCCCTGTCAGAGCCATTGATGCCTCCGCCTGCGCTCCCACGATCCGCAAGGTCCCCATGCATTGGAACCCAAGAGTCAAGATCCGAAGCAATTGCCCGTGAAGCCGCAACGCCTGCCACTCTGATGAAACTGCGGCGACAATCCCAGCCTGCGCAAAGTTCCGAAAATCAATTCTCAAGGAGCGGAGGCCTCGTTATCAATGAGTATCCTGACGAGGCAATGGAAGATATATCATTGCCTGAAGCCGCCTCTTCAAATTCCGAGCTTGCTACCGCGTCATCTGGAACAATCGTGACGAACAGTGAAGCAACTCCAACGATCGCGGCTCAGCAGACGCCCAAGCTGAAGCCAACCACCAATGGGTCTTCGGAACGTCCGTCTGTCGCCTCTGTCACACCAAGCCCCCAGATAGGCGCAATGGCATCTCCAATTGGACCAGTCGGCACCAAGCGGGCGGATTCAAAACCGAACAGCAGAGTGTCCAAGAAACGACAAAGCGTTAGCTCCTCGCAAGTTAGTCCGGCATTGCGGCCGAAAATTAGCCCTAGCATTCAACCTTTAATTCGCGGTGATGGTATGTACTCTAGCTCGCTTTGTATTTTTTCTTTCTTTTTCTATTTATTTCGGCCACAACAACGAATTAACTGACCTTTCCACTGTAGTAGGTATCAACGCAGAAACATCAGCTCTTTACCTCGCCTCGAAATCCAATTACCAACACATCATCGAGGGTACGCTTCTACCAGGCGTCTCGTATCCAAACGCGCTGGCCGAAAACCTAAGCTCCAAACGAACGAATCACAAACTAGCCGAACAGGGTCGTCGAAATCGCATCAATACCGCACTCAAGGAGATCGAAGGCCTACTGCCCCCGTCACTAATACGAGAGCGGGAAAAGGCAGACAGAGCCGGCGGTGATGGCGGCGATGGGGCAACGAACAGCAACACCACCGGCAAATCTTCCTCTGACAAACCAAGTTCAACGCCGACGATCAGCAAGGCAAGCACTGTTGAGATGGCCATTGTCTACATCAAGTCGTTACAACGGGAGCTTTCGGAAACCAAGGAGAAGCTGCAAATTGCGGAATCGAAGCTTGCCGAAAATGCGGATGGTGGTGGGGGTGGTGGCGGAAATGCGCAAGACGCAGAAAAGAAAGATGATAAATTTACCAAAACCGAAGCTGAACCGAACGCTGCCGTTGCTGCCATTTGAGCCCTGACGCACCCACCCCCCGACTGCTCAGATTAACCTTGTATCGGATATCTTCACCCCTGACGGCTCTTATGGATTGATCTACGTTTCTCATGTTTCCTCTTTTCCCCTATTCTCCAAATCCTAAATAACATATCTTCAATTCTCTCTTTCTTGTTTTTATCTTCTCAACCTCCTTTTCCGGGCAACGGGTCCTGTGGATTCTTTTTTATTTGGTGAAAACAAGAAACCACTAATATGGCTAGATCATTCCTTGGTTACGATTGATTATAAGGCTGGTTTCTATCATCCCCTCCCCCGACCCCCGACTTCACAATCCCAATTTTCACTATACATGTCATTGAGAAGATGAAAAAGCACAGCTCACATTTGTTTTTGTTTTTATGAAGGTGGTTTTTCTTCTTTTCTTCTTTGGTTATTTTTTCTTGTTTATTATTATCATTCATGTTTATGTTTAATGAGGTGGATATATATATATATATATACTGGTATACTGGGCGGCTATCTGCATTCTGTCATTGTTATTTATTGTTAGTATTTAAAATGTGTGTTCTCTGAATATTCTTTTATGTCTTGCTCAATCACTGTGTTTTTTAATTATCTTTCATACATATATTCTTTGTGTTTATACTTCAAATTTCTCATAAACATATTAAAAGAAAGATATATATACAACATTTATTTATAATATCTTTTAACTATATGACTCGTACTCTCTATCTTTGAATAGCTGTGGCATTGCCTACCTCTCTCTCAAACCCAGTGCCATCAACTCATAGTAAACTCACTTGTAGTGTGATCCCTTAATAACCCTCTCCCTATTCACAGTATGACCATAATCTAACTGCATCCTTTGTTTGCCCTGAGACAAATTCACATTCACTGCGGGAATAGTGGATTTGGTACCCCCAGCCCTTCATAAATTGAGAATAGGTGAATACTATTGAAGGAATGAAAAATATATGTAATGCGGACTTTGCCTGGCCTGCCTATTGATTATATTTGCTATTGTCAAAGCTCAGAAGTCTATGTAATGAGGAGGGATTGATGATATCTCAATAGAGAGAAGGGGTGAGGTTCAATTCTTCCTTCTCCCCCAACCCTGGCTGTATCTATAAACAATGAGACCGTATATACGATTCACGTATCACAATAGTACTATCCATGGAAAAAACACCCCATCACCACTAGCCAAATGTATTGGGGAGATTTATATACATTCACTCACCGTTTTCCATTCCCCCTCCCCAGACCAGCCTCTCCTTTTTCAATACATTTAGGGAGTGAGCTCCGGAAGGTCTGGACAACTACAAGTCCTCATTCTCCCCATTGCCAGTGAGTGAATCCAAGATGTAGAGCTACACATCGGGGGAGGCGGGGAAGAACCAACAAAGAAGCAACTCCGTACCAGCTGCAATGAAAGTCACATTTTGTCCTCGCCGGCTCTTTCTCCCCCCGTCCTGGGCCTTCTTCCTATACCTTCCTACCTTTCTTTCGTTTCTTTTCTTTTCTCTATACTCCTCTTCTCACAAAGCCTCTCGTCCTCATATCCATCCCCTACCTTACTGAACGCAGACACAAACTACAAACCGAACGAACAATCCTTTCATTCTCCGTGTCTCTCCACATCATCTTGACCATATAAACGAGTTCCGGTTCCCAAAAGCATGATGCAGAAACCAAAAAGCGTCCAGATGCCCGCTACGCACCCTGACTCTCACCAGGACAGAGAAAGGGGAAGAGAACCACGGCAGCAGGCTAAGGTAATGCATGACTGCATCGTAGCCGTATATTCCAAGATCTATGGCATTGCCAAGTTCGTCTTCATTATTTTGATGGCGTATGGCGTGGAGGTATGTAGTGTCATTGCCCCGGTTCATACGGAGAGAAATGCCCAGACAGAACGAAAAAACACGTAACACACGCAAAGACAACATATATGCATATCATGCTAGTTCTTGCCGACTAACATTCATCATCTCCAGCTCGACGACGCGCCCAGCGGCATAAAATTCCACATTGAACAGGTCGAGGACCAGATGGCTCAGGACTCCAGCGCGCAGCTCCTCCAGACCATCGAAGATCTATTCTACGCACTGCATGCACGGCTCAACATCGAAATCACCAACATGCAGCACTGTGAGAGCTCTCCACACCTCAGCAATCGTAGTAGCACCACGGTGCGGACGGGGAGGCAGTGTCGATATCTATCCGTATCTGCCGTGGAGCAATACCTCCCAGGCCCAAGCTTGGTCATCATGGTCTTCCAGGCCTGCAAGCGACTGCTGACATCAGAGGATATCTGCGACGTTCTTGACCGGGAGATCATCAGCATGAAACAGGCCGCTTACGTCCAGCATGCGGTTGAGGCCTATGTTGCGAATAACATGAACAAGGGACATTGTCATCCCATTGATGTGAGCGGGTATCGTAAACATGTCGAGATGGTAGTCCTGGACCCCAGCTCACCCTTTGTCAGAGAGTGGACAGGTCTGGATCCTATTTATAAAAAGGCGCCTGATATGGTGCTTGCCATGCTATCAGCGAAATATCTCGGGTTCCAACAACGAGTCGTCAGAAACAGCGTTACTACCATCAGCAATAAGAACCGCCATGAACACGGGGTGACAGAAATAGGAAGGCCAACGCCAACTCCAACGGCAAACATGGAAGTTAAACGCCAAAGCAGCGTTACCTCCTCTAGCACCGCCACCTCCTGCTCCTCATCCGCAACACTATCAACGTACCGCCTCCTCCCCGAACGGCGTCGCACCGAAGCAAACCGCGAAGCTGCCTGTGCCATGCTCAACGGCATCTGCGTCGGCGAGCACAGGCGCGCCGAAGGCAAACGAGCCCTGCGCCAGTACGTCCGTGATCAACTCTGCATCTGCTTCGGGTACTGTTCGTGCGCGCGCAAATGCACGCTGAAAGACGCCCGTGCGTGTCCATGCAGTCCGCGGATGAGCGTGATCTGCGACGTTGAGATCGCTGGGCAGTATTACGGCCAGCCGATGTTCTCAGATGATGCCGGGGATGAAGACGAGCAACGGCAATACCAAGAGCAGCAGGCGGTGGTGATAATGGATCCGCGGGAGAATTTCTCGAGACGGTGTGCGCAGTTGGGCTGCGCGTTGTTTGCGGGGTTGTGCAGTGTGAGGAAAGGGGTTGTGATGAGCTTTTTTGAGGTATATATGGAAGTCAAGGCTGGTGCGGGGGTTTTTCATCAGGAGGCACTGGCGTATCGGGAGATTATGGGGGCGAAGTAAGGAAGGGTTATTGGGTTTATGACGATGAATGGGAATTGTGGTTGTGGTGGTGATGTGAGTGCCCATTTTCTTTATACCTCTTTTGTATTTTAGTTTCCTGTGATTTTATCTTACGACTGATGATGTAAATGGGAATTGAATTTAAGAAATATGGAGGCTTGAAATAGACATCTATCTGTTGTAAACAGATGCGGCTCTTAAAAAAAGCTAATTGATCATCAGGGAATGAAAAATAGTCAGATTTCTCTACCTATTTTTTTTTCTTTATTTCTTTCTTCTTGATGACAAGAATAATAACAGCATATTCATGTATCCAACATCACGCTGGTTCTTCAATAAATCAGTCAGCCGGCTGGCTCGTTGGGCTGAAAAGAAAGAAGCTAGGATCCAAAGCGGATGTTCCATGAATTGCTGTAATTGATTGATTGATAAAAGAAACCCCCACGCAATGCAGCCTGTGACAATAAATGGATGTGTGGATGGCAGCATTCAAGGGGCATAAATAGAAATCGATAACAAAGCATGCTGAATGGCATGTTATGTCGGGAGAGAGAGACATGCCTTGCCTTGCCACTGTGGATACGCCGCCACCGTGAACATGTATCCGGGAACACGCCAGCATGTGGATGATGTTTGTAGCCTGACAGGAGATGTTGTCAAGTCAAGTATTTCTCAATTGGTGGAATATCAAACGGCTGTTCAGTCTGCCCTGTGGATGTTTCCTGGTACATGTAGTTAATAAACAAGGGCAGCTTGGCGTTCAACGACTTGGCTCCGGCGAACAGTCAACCGTTCTCAACTACTTCATCACATCGCTCTCGCTCCCTGCAGCACCGGCGCGGGCTAGCTATACGGCTCTGCTCCTCTCCAACCATTCCATCTTTTTTCCTCTCCCGATACATCCTTCATCTTCATCTTCTTCCTCTTCTTCTTGATCATAATAAGTACTATCAGGATGTACTGACCCATCTCCCTCCGCGTGGCCAAGGCGACAGAACTCCTTATCTCACGCTGGCATGGTCCTTAATATCTCCCCCCTCAATCGCTCCTCTTACTCTTCTATAACTTCGTCCATATCCTCCCCTGCCAGACGAACCCCAGCATGCCTCTTCCGCCGCCGTTTCGCCAACTACAGAGCTACAGCACCCATCTATGGCGTCGCGACTCCTCTTCCTAAACACTGCCCGCCCACTCCGCTCGCTTCCTTTCCCTTCCACTTCGAAACCGGCTACGCCCTGTTCCCCAAGAGGCCTTCCCGGCCATTCCCGCCGCCCTTCCTCTCACCCCCGTCTACCTCGTTTTCCGACCCTCTGACTACGCACTCTCGGAGTCAGGATAAACGGCCGTCCGTACGAGGGGAGCTGATCCGAGGCCTGACGAATGGCGATGATGCAATTCTTGTATCAGAGAACTACTTGGGTGTTAATGACGGGGTAGGAGCTTGGGCAACCAAGCCGCAAGGTCATGCAGCGTAAGAGAATGAATTCACATCCTTTTTTTTGTAAAATACGAAAAAGAAAAAGAAAAAGAAAAGAGGAAGAAAAAAACAAATGGGAAGCCCCGTCGCTGAACCTTGTTATGCATACGCATATTTCTAGTCTATGGTCCCGACTGATCCTTCACTTCTGGGCCTTAGAAGTCGAGCGCAACGTAAACGAATATTCCGAGCCCGATGTCGTCTCGTACCTACAACGCGCCTATGAGCTCACTGTCGAAGCAACCACCACTCCGAACGAGTGGCTGGGCACCACAACCTCCACCACGGCGGTGCTCCACTATACCATAAATTCAGGCGCGCCCGCGCCCATTCTCCACGTAACAACGCTGGGCGATTGCCAGCTGCTGGTAATTCGCCCGAGCGAACAGCGCGTCGTGTTCAAAACCGAGGGCCAGTGGCACTGGTTCGATTGTCCCATGCAGCTGGGCACGAACAGCGTAGACACGCCCAGGGAAAACGCGCAATCGGCACAGGTCGAGTTGCAGGAGAAAGACCTCGTGCTGGCCGTGTCGGACGGCGTGGTGGATAACCTGTGGGAGCACGAGGTGATGAAGGTGGTTCTGGATAGTTTGGAGGAGTGGGAAGCTGGGAAGAAAGATGACCATATGTTTGCCGATCTGCCTGCGGATGGAAACGGTGGGGTTGTCTATGCTGCCCGGAAATTACTCGAGGCTGCGAAAGCTATTGCGCAGGATCCGTTTGCGGAAAGTCCGTACATGGAGAAAGCTATAGAAGAGGGCTTGACTATCGAAGGGGGTATGTTGTCCTTTTTCTCCCTTCTCACAGGGCGGTTGTACGAACAGATTATAGGATTTGGACCGTTGCTAATCGGTGATTTAGGCAAGATGGACGATATCAGTGTGATTATCGGAAGGTGTATGAAGCGGAACCAATGAATGCTTCCAGGTCATGTATCGCATTTCTATGGGATACAGGAGCCAGACACGATGGCCGTGGAAGGACTACGGAAAAGCAACGCCAGAGCGTTCACGCAAAGGACGTTGACGACCCCTATTTCCCCGGCCACCCAGAGTTGGTTTATTCCCCGGTTACATACATACAACAACTCATTCGAGCCCTGATTCTGGGTAAATTCTAACCCCATCACTTTGTACTCCTCTACTATCATGCTGACCCCTCCTTGTTAGGTGTCAGGCTATATAAATCACGGGCTGCGCAACACGCAACCCTCGAAGCAATAAATGGCGAACTAACCCGGTCAACCTATTGTTCGCCCTTGGCTCCGGAATCACCTCACCGCGTCCCTGTAATACGCCATCAAGCCATCCGCGGTTATTGAAGATATATACACAACCCCACATCTGTACCCCGTGTCCTAGGTTTAGGTAGGTACCATACCTTGATGGAACGGGATCTACATAAACGATCACTCGCTCGAGAGCGACGTGTTTACTTTTATACTCTACTCTGTATTGATATGACGATAGGAATGATTTATATGATGAGAGATAATCTTAGAAAAAGGGGAAATTAAAAATATTTCCCTAATCATGTTTATTTATTATGATTATTGATTTAGAATCTTTTTTTTACCCTCCCCCCCTTCCACACACAGCGGCCATTTCTAGTATATATAGTTAATTTCATCAACTCACTTTTTGAACATATGACTATATTTTGTTGCGTGAGTGACGATGTGAAAGTCAATCACATCGACTTTGATTTGCTCAATCAATATTTCGTTATCGGAACGTGGTTTTCGATATTGTAGAGTATCGTATCAAACTTAAATTCTCCTTGGGGAATGTGCCAAGTTACGGACAGGTCAAAGGGTCAAAGCTTACCTTGTTGCGTAGGACGAGTTTCACATCACGGGTTCTTTCTTCTTGTAAATAAATATTTTAGAGATAAAGGATCAAGGTCATCATTGCTGGTTGACTATAACTACCTTCCTTTTGAGAGAAATATTCGTTTCCTCTTGAAGCACTCTGCTAAATTTATACCTATACCTGAAACCTCCCTCGAGGGAAATAAATGCGTTTATTTCCCTAGCTCGTCTTTGGGAGCTTATATACAAAATAGAACCACTTCAAAGATTGCCAATCTTTTGTATTTCCCTTTGAAGGAATGCTAGATCTATACAGTACATGTCAATCCAAGACATCATAATCAAGCTACGCATCGATCCATTCATCTGCCCCCGTTCGTCTGTCTCCCGGTCAGGGTAGTCAACGGATAAGGATTCTTCATACATACAGTAGCTCTTCGATATCGGGGGCAATATGCATCGCCACAATGGCCAAGGGGCGGAGGAACACCAGCGGAAATCCAAACCCGCGCCCTCCTTCAAAACCGGCAGCTCTTCTGCAGCCGAAACCCAGCGCAGACCCGGCCCCTGCTCCAAGCTCAGGCCCTCCTCCTTGTCTGGCCCAGTGGAGTACTACCATCGTCTGTACTCTGGTTTCTGCAGCCTAGCTGGCGCACACCGATTACCTGTGTGTGTAGGCTATGGCCGCATGAAGGACCGACCACCATTGGGACAAAAGGACAAAAACAAACTGGGTTTATGCCGCGTCGCCCCCAGTCCAGGCGATATACCAGCAGGGTGCCTGATATATTCGAACCACCGACAAGACGAGAAACCCTCGGCAGCATGCTCACGTCTGAAGGAATGGTGGTATCGGTAGCTTGCTCATTTCCGAGTAGATACGGACTTTTGGTGACACCCTAGTTCATGAGAGGATGCGGACTTCACGAGAACGTCGGACCGGGGTCGTGGCTTGAAGCTACTGTGCTGATGCGAGGCTCATCGCCGCCATCTTCAGATGAAGATGGGCCGGCGGACAAGGATAGGCCGGGCGCGTTGAGCATAGGGTCGAGCTAGCTAGCATACTCGTTGACATGCACATTGGCTCGTTTGGACAGGAACGCATGGAGCATCTGGATGAATTCATAAAAAGGTGGTGCTTGGTGGCTTTCCAGCTTCCCGCCTCCGCCCCCCTCCCACTCCCCTTCTCATCTTTGCTCCAGTCTCTATCTTCTTCTGCGGCGCCGTTTCCGCCGCTAGCCATTTCGCCAGGATCAAGTTCATGGCTAATAGCGACCTTTCAAGTGGTTTCAAGAGTTCATTTCCTCAATCTGGCCTTGTCTTTTTGTCGGTAATGTGTTATTTTTTCCTTGTCAGCGGAGCTTGATGATTTCTGTATTATTCAGGCTGGACTTCATCAACTTCAATAAAATGCGCATCGACGTACGTTAAATAAATAGTTGAATGTCAAGCGCATAGGGCTGAGATCCACAAACGGTTAAAGCCAAACAAATATTGCGTTAAACTAGATTAGGATAACAGCCTGAATTTTTCTCCCCCCGTTTCTTCCAAGGTTCCAACGCATCAAAGATTTCCCAGTTGGGAAATAATTCAGAATTTCCAGCTCTGGAGCGCATTGGTCGCATATCTAGAGAGTTCACCTCGTCTTCTTGTTTTCCTAGAATACCCACGTTCAGTAAACCGGGATTGAACCATCACAATGAGGGCAAAACGGTCAAAGAAGTATCGCAAGCTCATGCATCAGTATGAGCTTACATTTGGTTTTCGCGAGCCATACCAGGTGCTTGGTACGCGTCGACACCCCCGATTACCTTTGTGATAATTCCTGCGAGTAAAAGAACTAACCGATGTGCATACAGTGGATTCCAATTTTCTAAGAGCGGTTTACTCCTTCAAAATGGATCTAGTTCCCGCGCTCGAACGAACGTTACATGGCAAAGTGAAGCCATGTAAGTAGCCCTAATTTTACCCCCTCCCCCTTTTCTCCATCGGGAGCAATACATATACTTACAACGAATCGTCCCCCGTCTTTAGTTATTACGAAGTGTTCTCTCGCGGCTGTCATGGCTTCACCTTCCACCCAACAATATCAACAATCAAATTCCCGACCTAACGCCCGTCCTCCACAACTCCCACCACCCACGATCCTACCCCTTCGCTACTGCTCACATAACGAAGACTCCAAACCCATTGACGAAGTCGACTGTCTTCTTTCTCTATTATCTCCTAATGCAGAATTGAAAAAGAATAAAGAGCATTATATATTAGCCACCGCGGACCCTGAGCCAACGAATTCCCATACCCAGAAATGGAAATCTATAGCTGCGACTGCACCCGAGCCGCCAACGAATTATCTGCGCAAGGGTGCGCGGCAGATACCCGGTGTCCCAATAATATACGTGAAAAGATCTGTGATGGTATTAGAGCCTTTGAGTCACTCATCAGAGGGAGTGAGGGAAGGGGTGGAGCGAGGGAAATTGAAGACTGGTATCATGAAGGCAGTGCCGGGAAAAAGGAAGAGGGCTGATTCGGAGGACGGAGAGGAGGAGGAGGAAAGATCAGTGGCTACAAAGGAAAAGAAGCAGAAAAGGGTTAAAGGCCCAAATCCGCTAAGTGTGAAGAAACCAAAGCCCAAGGCTACGCCGAGTAGTAGCAGTCGCAGTGGTGGTGGTGAAATGAACGAAGATAAAAGACCTATCGAAGCGGAACAACAACCTACGCGCGATCCAAAAGATGAGAGTATCAAGGAGCTATCGAGCGGTGGTGGAGGATCGACAGTGAAAGCCAAGAGGAAGCGAAAACACAAATCCCATAAAACGGATAAAGGACAAGAGCCCGGTATGCCGCAACCTGGCGAGTCGCTTCCTGTTGAATCGTGATGTCTGACGGAATACAATTTATTTATAATGTGTAATATTCAATTGCAGCGTTCACGTACCCCCCCTGAGGAGTCATGTAGCAGTATTCTGAAAAGTGGAAATTTATAATCCCGTTTGATCTAAAGGGTATATATGCTATATACATGTATAAGTACAATAATTGTCGAGAGCGATAGGCGGCGGATATCCGCATAGGAACACATCCCTGTATTTCCGCTCAATCGTGCCTGGAGAAGAGATTCCAACAAATAATACATCTTTAGGGAAAAAATTAGATTGGAAGCGATGGCGTACCCATTGCAAATCACATATGACCAAACGCCAAAAACACCCCAAGCTCTGGAAAAATCGTTCAGCCTGAAAATTCAACTCCTCTCCCAATTATCCCAATGGACCATGGTAGGGCTGTAGAGTAAAATGCTTCTCTTCATATTTCATTGTCCTTCTTCCATACCTCCTCAATCCGTTTCCGGTCCTCCCGCGCCTTATCCCGATTGTTTTGAGCGCGCCGGTATCTTTCTGCCCCGAGGCACCGGTTTACTTCTCGTTTGATTTCATTGCACCCGGCAAACGCTTTGTGGAGGAATCCCTGCGCGTGGCATTCATCGAGCAGGTTCATGATCTCTGAGCAGTCTATATAGGAAAGAAGAGGAAAAGGGTCAGCTACTTCATTAGGGGATAGTTGGGACCGGGGAAAGGGTAGTTTTGGGTGATGGATGGGTGGGGTGTAAAACACACTTATATTATCTTTAGTGTGGAGGTGAGAATGCATTTTTTGTTTATATAAACAGGATCTCGCCGCCTTGGATAATGATTTGGTTTTCTCAGCGGATGGAGCAAGGAGTAAGAAGTCGGTATTCGCGGAGTTGCGGGTAAGTGTTCGTTGGATTGCCTGATAGTTTGAGGCTCAGAAACAGTTCTCTGCGCCGGAGTTTCCATTGGGTTTTGGCGCCAAGCATCCGAATATTCTGCCGGGCGGTGAGGGCGCTGTTGTCCCGCACATGCAAGCTAGAGGGAAAAAAAGTTGAGCGACCATTCAGGGTCAGCAAAAAGCGGAGTGCGGTAAGCGACGTTCTTTTTTGGGATATTTTCTCTATTCCGGAGTTATATTTTTGTAACTAACCTTTCAGGAAACGGCAGTGTTTATTCTTTCGAAACAGGTGTGCTAAGCAGGGCTTTCGCCAATCCCGCTTCTCCCCTGCCCGCCCAATCCTGACAATCGTTCAAATATCGCCCACGTAAATTTTCACCCTCGAAGCCCCGCGAGATGTCTATGATAACAGCAACTACGTGGGTGCGCCGCGGTGTGGCTGCGCCATTCCCCGAGAAATATGAAATCGACGAAGAGGAGATCAATCGAATATCGGAGCTCGCAAAGCTTCAACTCGAGGGTGCGAAAGCGGATTTAAAACAAGCGCAGGATAAAAATAGCAAAGACGAGATGGAGGTGGAAGAGGCAGGGGAAGAGGAGAATGAAAAGAATTCTGCGGAGCCAAGTGGGGAGGGAAAGGGAAAAGACAAGGCCACAACAAAAGGGTACATTTCCCCAACGCTCTGGAGGTTTGCCTTAGCTTGCTAACCCACGGATGTGTCTAGCAGCGATGGCAAGAAAGGCGATAGCATCGACGATGACGACCTGAAGGAATACGATCTTGATAATTATGACAGTGACCCTGTGGATGAAGATGGCGAAAAGTTCGCCATGTTCGGAAATATCAAGTCGCTTGCGTACCACCAACCTAACGAAGAGGATCCATATCTAGTTGTCCCAGAGGGAGTCGAGGAAGACGAAGATGACGAGAGAGAAGAGTTACAGATCCTACCCACAGATAATCTTCTTCTAGCCGCTAAAGTGGAAGATGAGGTCGCACACATGGAAGTCTATGTCTACGAAGACGAGGCTGATAATCTCTACGTACATCACGACGTCATGTTGCCTGCGATCCCATTGTGTTTGGAGTGGTTAGATATACCCGTCGGCAGGAACTCAGAAAACAGATCCCACGGCAACTTTGTCGCAGTAGGCACGATGGAGCCGGACATCGAAATCTGGGACCTGGATATTGTGGACTGCATGTATCCAAATGCCATCCTGGGCCAAGGCGGCCAAGAGGAAAGCTCCGAGGTCAGCACGAAGAAAAAGAAGAAGACGACGAAGCCCAAGAAATCGAATGACGAGTACCATGTCGACTCTGTCCTTGCTTTGGCAGCTAACAGACAGCATCGCAACCTCCTCGCGTCCGCCTCAGCGGATCAGACTGTCAAGCTCTGGGACCTGAATACGACCAAATGTGCAAAGTCCTGTGCCAACCATACCGACAAAATCTGTGCCTTGGACTGGCACCCGAAGGAATCAACAGTCCTTTTGAGCGGGAGTTACGACAAGACCGTTGTCGCTGCTGACATGAGAACCCCAGACGCAAAGGCCGCCAGATGGCGGGTTGAAAGCGACGTCGAGAACGTTCGATGGGACCCGCACGACCCCAATTTCTTCTACATCACCACCGACGGCGGGATGGTGTACTGCCATGACGTCCGACTAGCGTCTGCCCAACCGGAAAACCCAAAGGCAGTCTGGATGCTCCAAGCGCACGACTCATCCGTTTCGTCCTTCGACATCAACCCAACCATACCCGGCTTCCTCGTCACCGGCTCCACCGACAAGCAAGTCAAACTCTGGAACGTGCAGGATAATAAACCCAATATGGTTGTTTCGCGGAAACTTGAAGTTGGCAAGGTCTTCTCCACTACGTTTGCGCCTGATCAGGAGGTTAGTTTCCGTCTTGCGGTTGCGGGGAGTAAAGGGGTTGTGCAGATCTGGGATACGTCTACGAATGCAGCTGTGCGCAGGGCTTTCTCTGCACGCTTGGGGTCCTCGGCGGGGGAGCCAGTTAAGGAACGGATGATTGGCATATCACAGAATGACAGCGATGATTCTGATGATTCCGATGCGGCTGAGGGGGGTGTGGAGGTGGGTCAAGATGGATGGGAATCCATGGATGAGGATTAAGATATTTTGATATGTTTCCTTTGTCACACTTCCTAAGGTTATTTACTGCTTTTACCACGGGGCATTTTACGGAGTTTATCTGGATATATACATACACCTTTTAAATTGCTACTGCAATGAAAAGACAAGGCTTGTCAGAAAAGAAAAGAAAACGGTTACATGATTTGATTACCTCGTTCCTTTTTCTCTTCCATTCTCATCTCAATTTCTACGGGTACACATTTCCTAAATCGCCCTTCCACCCTAAATGGACGATGTTCTTGGGTTTCTTTGACTGCACTTCAAAGAACCGTGGAACAACGCCGATTGCCATAGCAACTCAACCACCCTTCGTTCCGTAAACAGGTCCCTTCAGAATGCTTATTCGCTCTACCACCTCCGCGCCGCCCGTTTATTCCATTGTTGAATCCATCTAATACGCCCGCCCGAACCATCCAAACTGTTCCCTTCCATTATATCAACTGCCAAGCATCATATTGGCAGTATCTAATGCTACATTACCACTGTTCACCCACCGCTGCAACTGTCCACAATGAAGCCCACATGAACATGACGCAATGATCGGAGCGAACAATTGACCCAAGCTTGAAAATATCTCTGCTCCGTACTCTCTGCTTTCCGTGGAACCAGAGCCAGCCCTGCATGCATATATTGGTTGATCATTCCACAGATCAGTGCAGACTGGTTGACATAGCTAGCCAGTGACATGTCTGGTTTAAAGCTTGAGAGTTTATATATATATATCATTTATGTGATGGCTTTTCATTGCAAATGCAACATGTCTGTGCCTGGCATATGATAAGCAAGTTACATTATGCATGCACACATCCCGCTAGCCAACCAACATAACTCCCTTCAAGGTGGTATAGATGATGCGTCCCCCGCACCTCGCATCCATGGACTAGAATGTATAACAATGAGCCAGAATTACAAGATATCTCTGCCATACTTCATGTCTTCTTGAGTAAAAATAGACTGTATGTATCCCGGGATAGATTACTGAGCTTCAATTTCAAATTTTCTCCAGTCTCAAGGCGCGAGATCTTCTCTCAAAAAAGTGATAGGTGGACGTGAGAGAGCTGATGATCACCAGTCCTTGCCTGGCACTTGACAGATAAAGAAAACATAATGGAAACGGTTGATGTTTCAAGATTGGGATGGGAGGGGGGCTTGCTTGGCCTTAGATACTATAGATGAGGAGGTGTTTGTTCTAGCCGCGTTTCAGAGCAAGCCCCGGTCACGATTGTGGAGGGGAGGGAGCTTGATTTGTTTAAGCTGACCTCGGGAGTGTTACAGAGTGACCCGGGGCTGGTGTGAAAATCCTATTGGAATCGCCGATCGTGGAGATGAATTGATGTGATGCTCTAAGTTACCTAAGCACTGGCTTTGAAATACAGGAAGAAATGCAAATGACAATGACTCAAATAATTGAATTGCAATTGAGCTGATTTCTTCAAGTCTGAGAAAGTTTTAAGAGGAAAAGCTTTCATAGAGAAGACAGTGAAGATCGCTGATTATATATATGTATATTCTACAGAATAAACACTGATTGCTGAGATCATAGTTATAAGTGTATGAAACTGAAAAGAGTATCAAGAATACTTTTGTTCTTCTTCTTCATTTTCTTCTAGCTGATCTTTCTATCTCTATCAACAGAGTTTTCAACTCTATAAGATCTAGTAAAAGAAGAATTCTTCTCCCATCAGAAAATTTAAGCAATAAAATGTCTCACACTCACCAGTGACATGTGGGGCGCCATGTGAGTGAGCATCTGATTGAATCGCGATGCCAAGCATTTGCCAAAAGCTTATGCGGAAATTCTCTGAGAAAGTTGAAGATCTGGGGCGTTGAGTGTTGAGAATCTATATCTATATCTATATGTAAATTCTGGATATATGTAGCAAGATGTTGAATGTTTAGTGCTGACTGTGTGATTTCCAGAGTTCGCTCACTGCGTGGGAGGGGAGTTTGAAGTTGGTGGATGGGAAATAGCTAATGAAAGGAGTTCAGATTAAGGAGATCAATGAATTTTCCTGTGTCTTTTTTACTGTGCTGATTATTGTTGTTGGCAATTGACACCATGTCAGGCATTTTTAACATGCATAAGCATACATTTATTTATAGCATCAGAGAAAGAGAGAAAAGAGTAAGAAGTTCAGTGGGATGATCTGAGAGATGACAATGAATGTTTTTTGTTTTTTTTACTTCTTTTTTTAGCCCCGAGATTTTTCTTTTTCTTTTAGCTCAGCCGGCATTCTGCAAATTACCTCCAGAAGTCATTTTCCCGTCCTGCAGAAAAAGAAAGTCAAATCATTCTGACTGGGCCAGGTCAGCAAACAAGGGATATTTTCGGGACAGGAAAAAAAAAGGAAAGCCAACGCAGACTCACAGAGGTGAGAGAGTGAAGGACACGCCCACAAGACAAGGCAAAAGAGTGGAGAGAGGTTGAAAATAAGACTTTTGCCAACTGCCAGCTGGTGTTTCAACGTGGCAGATCGACACCTAGGTTGGACGTTTTGCGTGAATTTGGTGGGAAGGTTTTTGGGTGGCTTTTTTTCTTCTTCTTTTAAGGTTAGGAAAAAAGAAAAGTTTGTTTCTTTCTTTTGTGGTTCTGTTTTCGTGCTCGGTGACGCAGGACATACTCTGTCCAGCGGAGTCTTTTCTCCAGAATCGTCAGTAGGATGCTGTAGCGCGGATTTTACCGGAGAAATTGTGCTGAAGATGGAGTTGCTGCCCCTGCACAGAGCGCTCGGACACACTCTCCCCCCTCGCGTAGGATATCATGGCAGACGAGTTCGTTCCTGGGGGAGTCCGTCAGGAGCCAGGTGCGGGACGAAATTTGAATTTGGCCAGCCAGGCACAAGGAATTCAAAACCCCCGGGCAGCGGCAGGGGGGTTCCTGACTCGCTGACGAGAGAAGAACGGGTGGAAAAATTCGGACCCATTCAGCGGCCAGGGCCAATCATCGCCGCCACTGGCGCATTTTGAAACTTTCCAGCGTTGGACAAGACGCTGGGCGCCTGCCAGGGACCGGGGGGATCGCGCCCAATGGCAGCGAGGTTGGCGGGGGCAGGGCCGGGGCCAGTAAGCATTTAGGGTTGCTTTGCTGGGCGGTTTTTGCAGCCAAGGCCTGACACTTGACAGGGGCCCGGCGAGTTAGCGGCGAGTTAGCGGCCCCCACCTGCCCAAGGCCGAGTCCGCCCAGGCGCTGGCTGTCCCTTCTGCGGCGGCTACTGCAGGCACAGTGGCACGCTGGCACTGGGATCGGTGGCAGCAGAGGGATGGGGCAGCACCGCTTGGTTGGCTGGCAGGCTGCGATGGCTGGGTTGCTGCCCTGCCAAGAGGTTCCATGGTGCCTGGGACTGGGACTGGGAATGGAGTTTCCATGGATGTTTGAAGTTTCGAGCAGTGGCATCGAACCCGGCTCCGACTGGCATCAGTGGCATGTGTGCCCAGTGTCCAGTAGTGTCCACTCTGCGGCTTCGTGTGGGCGAGCGGTGGCCAGCAACGAACCCCCCGCCATCGACGACGACCCCCGACCCCCATGCCAGATCCTCGCCCGTTGCCCGTCGCCCGTAAGCCCCTTTCGCGCCCACGGCTCGCGACTGTCAGAGTCAGCAGCAAGCGGTGCGCTTCTCGTTTCTTCGTCTTCGTCTGTTTCTACTCTCCTCCTTTCTTCGATCGATCACCTTCCTTCCTTCTCCCTTATCGTCGTCATTTTTCTGTCTCTTTCTCTCCTTCTCTCTCCCACACACTCTCTCCTGCGCTTCGCATGCGTTGCTTTTTGTGTGATATTTGACTTCATCACTCTCCTTATCTTCGCTTCTTCTCACATTCCTTCTATACACTTATTCTATTTCTTCTTCTTCTGGTCGTGCGTCCTGGTTGTCGCCCACTCCTTGTTATCGACCACATTTTCTCCCCCCCCCTTTGGCCAACTGCGCGCTTCTTCGTGCAGCAGCCAAAACCAACAAAACTTGCAGAGCAACAAAAACCCTCATTCATTCTTCTTTGATTCTTCCAACTCTCTGCGCCGCTGTTGCTTCCTTTCAGCAGCCCATTGCATTTTACCCAACTATCCCTCTCCTTTTCAAAAATAGCAGCTGGACTACGTACGCTCTTCTGCCACTTCCGGCAAATCCACATATACCAGTACCTGGTGTGCACCCGTTTCCAGGAAACCATATAGCGCCAGGGATCGATCGACTTGTTAGTTATTTTATTTCGAAACCGAAACGTGAAACTCGCTTGCGGCGTGGTTTGGGGCTTATATATACCCCTGGGGTTTTTTTTCATTGCTTTTTTTTTTTCGCTGTTTCGGTTTACATTTATCCCTCTTTTATTCGACGGTTTGCGCCCACCGGCTTGCGTGTGGGGGACTGATCACTCCTGACGTCTCAAAGGGAAGCGCAAAACCTCCCTCCCTCTCATCGCATAGTGGTGGTGGTCATTCTCACTGCGACATACAATTACATCCCTCGATTTTCTGTCAGCAGCTCAAAAAAGTTACTCATGGCGACCTCCACCATGTCCAGCTCGCTGAGCAGAGCGTTTACCAAGCGCCAGCAGAAGCCAGTAGTTGTTTCCGCTCCCATGCCTTATCGTGAAGGCCAACAGAAATTCGCTGCGGGAACCATCAAACGGAAGGATATCTCGTTGCCGGTGCAATTGTTATCGACCACAAACCTCCTCGCATACAATGCGCCTGATCTCCCTAAAACAAAATCCAAAATCAATAAATCCCAGCCATCGCCAGAACTCAAAAAATCCTCCGTATCACCGGCCAATTCGTCGTCCTCCTCCTTCCGCTCCGGCTCAGACTCGGATATTACAAACCAATCTTCCGCCTCTTCATCCTCGTCTTCCATCCCCTCCCCTTCGCAACACTCCGGCACCCCGATCACCTCGCCGGAACTGTCAACCGAAGAAGCTTCACCCATCACCCCAGAACCAAACCATCTCTCGGGCTACTTTGACTCCCCCAAGCGCTCCAACACCACAACACACCACTATGCCCGCTCCTCAACCTCCTCCTCCATCTCCCAAACTCCAAAGCTCCCCCATCGATCACTCTCGCATACGAAAAAATCGCATCAGCAACTAGCTCGCCAGCGATCACTATCTAAAGACTCAACCAACTCCCTCACACACTCCCAATCTGTATCAAACTCTCACTCCCACTCCCATTCCCTCAGCCGCAGCCTCAGCACGCAAAGCAGCACCCGCTCCGCCCGCCTCAGCCAAGAACGCCTCCGCCAGGTCCCCGAAGATCCCGCCCCCTCCTCCATCTCCACCACACAACAACCACACCCGTTCGGCAAGGAGCTGGAGCAGGTCAACGAGGTCGCAGAGGAATTCGCGACGGTGCAGAACGCTGTGATTGTGGAGGAGGAGCAGGCGCTGGTGCAGAGGGGCTTGTATAAATTTGCGGTGGAGGACTATATCATGGAGATTGAAGGGTTGTATCGGAGTATTTTTGACGATGTGGTTGGGTATCGCAGTGGTGGTGCGAAGGGATATGGTGGTCGTGGTGAAGGGCTGGTTGGTGGGAATGCGTGGATATAGGGAACAGAGGGAGGAATATGCGACTTTTCGTCGTTTTCGCCCTCCTGCTCACGATTGACCATTTGATGGGATTTGTTTTGCTGTTATTATTGATTGTTAACGGGTGTTCTGCTATGGTTTCTCCTTTCGAGCGTTTTTCCTCCACCTATCTTATCCTCTCCCCCTCCACCCCGTCATCTGGTTTACCCTTCGTTTGAAAACCAGCTGGCGTTGTTCTTCTTTTCTTTTCTTTCGATTTTATTTTTTATCTTTACCTACTTATCCATCTTGATCTGATTCCATCTGACTAACTGATCAAATCAACCGGGCTGTTGATAACACCCGCATGTGAAATATTTTACATTATATCCCCCCCCCTCAATTGTTACCATTTCTTCTCCGTTCTTATCTTTTTTTCCCCTCTATCTATCTATCTATCTATCTCAAATTGCACCCCCCAAGACAAAATATAGATAGGTAGGTACGTCTTTTTGCCTTTCCGATCTGCCCATGATGATATAAGTATGTATGTTATGTATGTATGGTATCTGTACATAGTTCTCAGAAAGAACGAAAAGAAAAGAGAAAAAAAACATACATATTAACCCCGCTTTTTCAAGCTGTATTCAGCACCTTTGCTTCTTTTTTCGTCCCTCATCTTTCTTTCTGGTTCTTTTACCCTTGTTTTCAACCATCGGGTTCGAAAGGGCTAACTATGTAAGCTCCCAGCTGATCTACTGTACATACAAAAATGCCCAAACCAGTAAAAACTTGTTTATTGCACACACACTTTGCAAAGAATCGGGATCCTGTTATGGAGAATTCTTCGCCTAGGTCGCCTGGTTGTTAGAATCAAGGTAAACTATGTCTTCTATGTCTTCCATGTCCGTGTTGGTTATGCATGCATGCATCTCATCTCCTCCAACTTTACGCCAGCCTTGTTTGTTTCATGTTCTGTTCAACACCCGCACACATAAAATCTCCAGTCAGTTTGAGTTCTGACGCCTCGTCCTCGTATGGAGTACTTCGCTTCGCGGAGAATTTTTAAGATGGGAATATATATGTAACTACTTCAAGTTCGTTTCTGTGTAATTTTATGGGGGTTTGTTTAAAGGGGGCTGGGCTGAGGGGGGGTTTGTGTAAGTGTGTGTTGTCGCACACTAGTAGTAAGTAAGTAACATGTTCCATGCTCTGCTGTTAGGTTATGTAACTACAGTATTCTTGCTTTTCGTGCGATATGTCAGATCCACACTTGATCTCATACCCCTCCCTCAGACAGACCTGTGGCCGGGCCTGGGTTGATTCTGCGTGCATCTTTGAGCCTGCATTTCCCTCCCCTTACTGAGTAGTGTTTCTTGATTGCCGCATGGTTTGAGCTGGTTTTGTGTTCTGCGGTTTGAGATGGAGGGAAGGGGGGGGGGGGGTTGATGACTGTGCTGGTATTCTTCTGATAAACCGC